>VZTB01005925.1:165499-272158 GCA_013397245.1 Thryothorus ludovicianus | reverse complement strand
GCTGCAAACACCACGGATGTCACTGTATCCATGTCTGACAGATAACAGTGCGTGTTTCAATACTGGTCTTTCTAGAATCAGGAACAAGATGGATTTTTGCCTCCTCAGATTTCACATAGATAAGGAAATTCCAAATTTTGCTACTCACTGGCATTCCACTCCCTCTCTTGCACTGTTTTTGTGAATTACTTTTTCCACTGTATGAATACAATTCAAAACAATTATACATTTCCTAGGAAGAAGAGGAATCAAGAAGAACAAGGTTTTGAGCTTGTCTTTAAAAAGCTAATAGAAATCTTTTATAGAAAAATTTTGCCGCAGGTGATAAGCCATCACCTGTCCTCTTGTAATCTCCCGGGATCTTCATGTTACTCTCTGAATCTTGTCACTGGCATTGAATTGCTCCGTTAAATGTGGGAAGTCAGGCTGCTGTGACACACTTTCACTTACTCTTGAGGAATGATGTCACAAACCTTACAATAAATGGAGGCATTGTTGTCATTCTTCATTTTCTTCTTACTTTAATTTTCTTCTTAATTTGCATTAAACTGTTACCTAAACTACTTCTTATATATCAGTAGTACAAGAAGTATTAATTAAATAATTAACACTCATAATTAAAAGCTACTACTACTAATACCAGTAGTTGTATTATATACATCCAATAAAACCCTAAGTACTCACATTCTAATGACAAGAAAAACATCTACCAGCATAGCATAAGCTTATCCTAAAATAAAGACACTATTCTATTTAGGTGGGTAGAGCCTACTAACCACCAGAAAAGGGGAGGTAGAAAGATTAAGGACTGGAACACAAATTGTTTAAAAAGCAAGCATTTACACTAATGAAAAATGTTTCCCATTATTAGACTGCCTTATAAATACTTACTGGGCAACATTAACAGCAGCAGTAAAAGAGCTATGTGTAATATAACATATGCCATATATCATGCATTTGCCTCTGCTTAGATTAAGAATGTGTACGTTATTTATGAGCAGTGACATTGTAAGTTTAAAGAGCCATCCTGGGGAACAAAGATTAGGCCCACGCAGTGTAGGCCACATTGTTTGTCACTGAGTCTCATAACGTAGAATTACAGTACAGTGACTCCTGTCGCACGCAGCCACATTTCAGCACTGTTTACTGCACTCTGTGGCCTCTCCTTGTCAAAGGTGAGCAGCCTGGTACCAAATTTACATGGGCTTTCAAGCAGCTCTCAGGCTCATATTGCAAAACACATGGGACAAATTCTGGAGCCAAAATCAACCTTTAAATCAAGCGACAAGAAGAAATGGATCATTTTAAAGATCTTTAACCATCACAACAGGAGAAGCCATCAAACAATCGAGGTTCAGTTACTGGAGTGCAGTTTAGGTACATGGTGGCCAATAAAATCTGAAGAAACTTTAGTGGTCATTAAATATGTCCTGGATAAACGTGTGCTTTATTTAACTCCACTGAGTTTTTTCACCTATCCCTCCCCACACACAGACTCACCTCACTGAATTATGAGAAATAGTATCACGCAAACACCTGACTCAAATATTCATAGAATCGTGGAGTGGTTTGGGTTGACCAGGACCTTAAAGGGCACCTCTTTTCAACCTCCCTGCTGTCTTTTCAACACCTTCCACCAGATCTAATTGCCCAGGATGCACCCAGTCCCTCCCATTTACGTCATTAATGAAGATATTAAAAGCATCCACAAGGCTCACAGCAATAAAGACTCACAGGATACATATATTCAAAATGCTCAGAGGCACAGTACAGTCAGTACCAAAAAGCAAGCAATTAAAATCTATTTGTTAAGCATTGGAATGCTCCATTAGAGAAAACCCCCAGGTACTTAGAACTCCTGCTCCAGAGCTGCTTCCCACAGACAGAACATGGTACTATAGCAAACTAAAGACATTGAAAAAGGACACATGAACCGAAACTTTCATTTGGCACACTCCTTCAAAGAAGGCATGTGAGAAAAAGACATATTAACTCTGCTTTATAGAGGCTAAATCAGGTAGTACCACCTCAGAGCTAATTTATTCTGAGAGTCAACATAATCAAAAAATAAAATAGATAATCTATTCAAGGAATTATAAGCAAATTATCACCAAAATGTGATAAATAAGAATTCTAAATGTTTCTATATTATTCATTCTAAAGAAGCTTTGAGGGCTTGTTTGGGTTTTTTTTACAGGATGCAGAAATTTCATTAATTATATGCAGCTAACAGCAATTTCTATATCTTTAGTTTGAACTATTAAGGATCAAAGTAAAAAGTACTAAAATCAATTGTACACATCAGCCTTTTAATGAGTGTGTGTTAAAAAATCAGTAAAAACAGACAGGAAATACTATTGCAATGGCACTTTCCTTACTGTCTCCTTTTTTTCTCCTTAAAAGATTAAGGTTATGCTAATTCCACCACCTCTTCCCCACTTCAGCTATAGCAGTTGCTCAACAGTCAACCATCTCCACATGGAAGGTAATAGAAGGATAATTTAATAGACTGTCATCATCCAGAACAAGCAGGGAAGAAAAACTCAACAAGCAGGTAACTCCAAATACATAGTTAGGAAAATAATTCTTTAAAATGTCAGGAAGGAAAAGGACAAAAGAAATAGGAAAACTGTGTGTGTGGTTTGATCATCAGTGCAACTATTGCCTGTAGAATTTTTCATTTTAAAATTGTGTTGATGTTAATCTGGATTGAAACATGCCCTCATACATCAGGGTCCAAAGAGCATTTTAAACAGATGCACAAAGTAAAAAGCAGACCATTCCTCATACTGAAGGATCATGGTAAAATGAAAGAGTCTATTTCACTCTTTCTAAATTCTGGTCTCTATAGGACAAAGCTTCTTCCATCATTCTGCACTACTGTGTAGAGCTCATTAGGGATATCTTCTTTTCCAAGCCATTCTCTGGCACAGACATGCTGCAGAAACAGCTTTCATGAGTGAAAGCAGGGCTTAGTTTTATCCCAAATGCAGTTTTATCCCTAAAACCTCTTACCAGAAATTAAATCAAACCACATCCAAGGCATCCCTAGAAGAGACAGCCACCAGCCAACACCTGCCCCAAAGCACAACTTTTTTTTTTCTCCTATGTGACACCACTATTAATTACAAATCATCCTTTTCTGAATTATTAGTTTTGTAGATATGCAGTGATGAGTTTTACAGTTCATGCACACGCTCCAAGTTATTTAGTGTAGCTGCAGATACTTGTTAACCATACTTGTGACTTTTTTGCACTGATAAAATGTATTAATTAGGTGTTGTATCAAAAATGTCATCACTTTTTCACAGAATCACAGAATGGTCAGGTTGGAGGGGACCACAGTGGGTCATCTGATCCAACATCCCTGCTCAAGCAGGGTCCTCCTGGAACACAGAGCACAGGATTGTGTCCAGACAGTTCTGGGATATCTCCAGTGAGGGAGGCTCCACATCCTCTCTGGACAATCTGTTCCAGCACTCTGTCACTTGCCTAGGAAAGAAGTTCTGTCTTGTGTTCAGGTGGAACTTCCTCTGCATCAGTTTCTGACCCTCGCCTCTTGTCCTGTTGCCCTGCACCACAGAGCAGAGCCTGGTCCATCCCTTTGGCCCCTCCCTTCAGATACTGACAGACACTGGTCAGGTTCCCCCACTTCTCAAGGCTGAACAGCTCCAGCTCCCTCAGCCTTTCCTCCTCAGAGAGATGTTCCAGTCCCTTCATCACCTTCTTTGCCCTCCACTGGACCTGCTCCAGCAGCCTCCTGTCTCCTTTGTACAGGAGAGCCCAGAACTGCACACAGCATTCCAGATGTGGCCTCACCAGGACTGAGCAGAGGGGCAGGATCACCTCCCTCTGCCTGTTGACAGTGCTCTTCCTAATGCATCCCAGAAAAAGAGAAGAAATACAGCTCAAGAAATAAGCAGGTTCAAGGACACCAAAAGTCAGGAGGATATTAAGAAACATATACAGTTACTGTAACTCTAAGTTATCAGGATACACTGAAGAAGTGACAAACTGCAAAAAAATACTCAACTCTATTAATTAATATATGCACAAGTCATTCCTGAAGTATCAGGAGGAATACATTAAGTAAGCTCTGTGCAAGCAAAGCAAAATAAATCATTAGGTTTTTTTATCCTACGTATTGTTTTCACAGACAAATGTAGTGTTTATTGCAGGGAAACAGGTAAATGACAGAGTTCTTGGGAAGAAAATCTGCCTGCTCTTTACCAATAATTTCAAGGTAATTATAAATATTTTCTTTGGCACCTTGTGAAACATGACTGGCTGTATACAAGGGTTGGTGTCCTCAGGATTGGTGCCTTCATGCCCCTGCTCTTGTAAAAAACACCCTCTGCCAAGACAAACAATGGCCTAGAATTTGGTGAATTTTTCTGAGCAGAGATAATGAGGTGCAGTTGACTCCCATCAAGCTCAACTGGGCTATTCCAGAGGCAGTTGAGAAGAGCTGGCTGGAAACCAAAACCCACTTTATTTGCAAAAGAGGGGGAAAGCTTTCAAAAAAAGAGCCCCGAGAGATGTCGGAATGCCCTTTCCAGCTGGGAATAAAGCAGAGAAGTCAGCAGCAACTCATGAGTTTATGAACTGTCATGGTCTTTCAGAAGTCTTCTGGATCCCACTCATCCTTCTGCAAGGTCTCAGAGCCAACCACTCTTGAGCCTGACATTTCTCATCGAGCTACCTGAGTGCTCACAGAGGAAGTCTGGCACTTACAGATGATTTGAAAATGAATCTACTTTGATTGCCAGCCATCTTCTTGTTTTCTTTCTTCCCTCCTTCTCTAATCTGAAAGCTCCCTTCGCTGTCGATACCATGCTAGCTTTCTTATCCTCTTAGTGAAGACTGAAGCAAAACTTCAACCATCTTGACAGCATCTCTTTTTAGCTTTTCTTCCCCTTTGAGCAGTGGACCAGCGGTGTCCTGGGTCCTTCTCTTAATGTGTTTGCAGAGTGCCTTTTTGTTACCCATTGTGTACCTTCTTTCTATATTTTATTATCTTTTTTAATTTCTGATTGCATTCTTACCTGTTCATATGATCTCCTGTTGGACTCTGTCTGCTTTCTACTTCCATACTAGTGTTTTGACTGCCAGGTCATTTCTGCTCTGCAGATAAAGGACTTTGGTGTCCCGTTTGCCAATTCAGGTAACTTCATCAGGAAATTGGATCTGACACTCTGCAAGAAGAAGAGATTCCTTGCTCTTCATTACAATATCTTGTGCATTCCCACAATTTAAAATATTAATACAAGGCTGTTGCTGTACCTTGATGTTTAATTTTATTGTAGATATCTAACATGTACAAAAGTATATCTAATAAGGTCTGCAATGTAGGAAGAGAAAAAGCACAGACTCAGCAATCAGTAAGAACGTTTTATGGACTGGAAATAAAAGCAGCTGAACTTTAACTTTGAGGGCTCTGTTCAGTTCCTTAGAGGAATATGAAAAGTATCTTTGCACTGATGGTATTTTGTCTGCAGTGTGTCGTTTTGAATCAGCAGTAACACATAATCCGTCTGTCCACCTCCATTCAAAGTCCATATTCATTCAGCAAAAGTTTTTGCAAACAAGTGCATCATGAACAAGCAAAAATTATAGAAAATTATGAATAAGAAAATATCAATAATGCATCATTCTTGTGACTACATGTATTCATAAAAATCCAATTCTAATTCATAATTTTCGATAAAGTTTTTTCAGGGCAGTTCCCTTTGTTTGGTCTGAGTCTGGAGAGATCTTTGCCAAGTATGACAAAATAGGATACTGAAATCTTCTAAGTTACTAGATCACAGTATAGTTTAAGATACTTTCTTTTCACCCAGATAAAAAATTATGTCTGGGATTTTTTAAACCTCAGACTTGGCAGGTGACACTGCTTGGAATAAAAAACTAATTCATATTTAAAATCTGTTATTTGCACAATGTTGCCATTGACATTGAAACCCTAGCAGAAAGAACAAGGTCAAAATGGCTGCCAAATATTACATCAAAGAAGCCATGCACTTTTTGACTTTTAAAAAAGCTTCTTTATGTAAGTGGCAAGAACACTTCTTCTGCTCGTCTATTGCACAATACAATTGTTAAGCACTGGAATTGACATGGTAACTTAAGTATGTAAGTAAAAAAATATATTTTTCACGTATGAGGTTGTTTACATCACTCAGAGGTCTTACTCTCTTTTTTCTGGGTCAATATATTTGCCTGGGATATCCATCTGGAAACAAAAAAGTACAGTTTACCTTAAGATGCAAAATACAAGCATGCACATCATTTTGCTGTATTCTTCTCTAAGTAATTGTTTCCATATTTTTGGCTTCCTTTGGAAGTTGTGTCAAAATGTTTGTATTATTAGCTGATGAAAATGAGAAGACTCTCTTTCCGTTACGCTGCCATGCACATCTCACCTAATTCAAATTATTTCCTTTCATATCATGACTCACAAGTGCTGTTTAGCCATTTCATTCAAGAATTATATGTTGTTTCCTTTATTCTCTAGGTTCTCAGGTTTATAAAGAGCCTCAGAACTTCCAGACACAGCACTCAGATGTGCATCCAGAATCTTGCAGGCAGAGAAGCATGAAATTGTCTCAAGAGTTGGAAAAGTAAAGCAGCCGGCACCCTTCAAGCTTCAAATCTTTTCAAACCTATAGCTAAGTGTCTGTTCTATTCAGGGAACAACTGTGGTAGATCATGTTCTTTTCCAGAAGCTGAGATGTCCCTCAGTTCACGTTTTGCTTTGGGTTCTGTCTAGGCAACTGGGTCAAAGCCATCACGATGGTTTTATAGTTTAATTATTATAATTTACAGTGCTTCTGACAAGAAAATTGAGCACAACAAGCTTGCACAGCACTGGCTTGCACTATTGAATTGCACACTTTCAATTCCTCTTGACCTCAAAGACATTTATTAGATTAATCTGCTGGTAGGCAGAGAGTGGACACCAGCTACCTAGGACTTGACTTCAAGAGCTGGAGAACTGAGAAATTATTTGAGAGGTGATAAGATACAAAAAGTTACAGAAAAATGTAGTTTTTTCCATTTGGCACTTCCATATCCCAGTAAATGATTCTGAAAAGATTTTGCGTATTCAGATAGATAAGGCACAAAATTTTAAGACGAGAATGTTTGCCCAAGACACCTTGTGCAACTACATACTCCTAAACTTCTAATTTTTGCAGGCAGCCAGCTGAATGATTCAAAATGCGAATGAAAGTCCAAATGGCAAAGATTCAGAACTATTTTAATTGTTGCTTGTGGTGGACTATTAATTACCCAAATTCACAAAACTTTTCAATGCTTGACACCAGCATATGTGTGCATAATGGAGCATTTAAACCAGTTTTTCTCAGGCTCAAGTGTGAGCTGCATATACAGTGGCTTAGGTATAAAAATATCCCAAGTTCACAACAGACATTTGTTGTGCCAGTAGAAAGCAATGGAGCTTGGACTGCAATTTCACTGGAGCACAGACAGAACCTGGCTCACAGGTACAACCTGATACTCGGCTTGGGAGATCAAACTTGAGAAGGACTGAGCTGAGGAGACTGGCTTGTTAAGCAGCCCTCAAGAGTTGGAGGGAATCCCTGATTTAGTTCGACTGATAGTTTTCCAACAGGAACTTCTGCAGTGATTTCCTCCAATATATAGATTTCTGCAGATTCTTCTACAGCTGAAGAACAAATCCACATGTCAGCTTGGGCAGATGAACTCAGAATCACCACCTCTAACTATTTTGGTCTCCTTTAGTGGTTTTGTAATCCACAAAACACCAAAATAGCTCATACAAATCATTTCAGGAGACACATGTTTTACGGAGAGATCTACAGCCAACTGGAGATGTTATTTTCATTTCATTATTCATTTTTCCTTCTCACATGTCGGCTGGAGTGGTTCAGAATCTGTCTTCCATTGACGTCAATTGGAATTATGCACATAATACTCAAGAACAGGATTTATGATCCAGCAATATCACCTCTGATTTTAAAAGGTTGTATACACTACAGTCAGACTATGGTATGAACCAAGGAACATATGTTTAACCTGCTTCCTCTAAGGTATTACATTCCATTTTCTTCATGAATTCTTCCAAGTTTATCCCTGTATCTAAGCATGAAAAAGACTACCAAATTTCCAGCATTCTTCAAATTTATCATCCAAAATTTTCTGTACATAGGAGAAGCCAGAGTTGCGCTTAAAACAGAAATTCCAAACTATGAGCCATGAACACAAAAGATATAACTCTGCTTTCTCTGATCATCCATGCCAGTCCATGGGGACTTCAGAACGCACCAAAACAGTATTTATAATTGACTGACATTAAATAAAGTATCATATAGCCTCCCAATCTATTTATGACAATTTGCTTTCACCTAGCATTCAAAGCAGTAACAGGCTCCAGGCCTTGTCCACTATTTTTGCCTTTAGAAGATCTCTAATCTTCATATTAGCAACACTAAACCCTAGCCAGTTCCGAGGCTTTTGACAAGAGAGAGAAGCAGACCAGTCGTATTTTTCTAACCAAACATACAAGACAGAGCTGTTATGTGAAAAACCTAATGTAGGGTTTTCTCTCCTATGTATGTTTTTACCTGCAAAAAGTCATTCACAGTGCTGCCCCACTGACTGACAAATGAGATCCATCCATTCCTACTATGAACTATGATACTATGGACAAATTTATCAGCAGCAGAGTAGTACAACTGGAGCCTATTTAGTTGATGATGATTTCTTAGCAGCTTCTTAAATTTCTTACCTGGAAAATTCAGTATTTTCATCACCAAAATAACCCATTCACCGGACAATATGGCTAAGAGAGCTCCTTCAAATACTTTGGTTGGAACAAAAATGGGAAGCACGGTTATTTCTGATTGATCTAGCCACAAAAGAGAATGATTTAAGGAGTCTTGAAAGAGTAAAGGAAACATCTAAAAAGGAAGTCCAGAGAGGCTTTTTACTTTCATCTTCAATTTTGGTAGCTTTTCCTCTCCCCAGTGCAACCTTAGATCAGTTGAATCCCTTTGTATTTCCATAGGCTTCAGTGGTCTGACAGGAGGAATGAGTTTCGCCTTTTCATCTCTATATAAATGTTTATGTCTAAATAGATACACTGGCCCAAATTCTGGGCTGTGTTCCAGCAATTTCCTTCTGTAGAAACGAGATGGATGTCCCCAGTGGGCAATTAATTCCTTCATTGGGGTGGAAGCCCAGATGACAGAAGCTTAGCAGAATGGTTGTAGTCTTCCCTCAGGTTCCTCTGGGGGTGGTGAGGGGAGACTTTGATGAGGGTAAGACTTTTATGAGGGTAGGATGTGTTCAGTTTGATTCCACTGACTGTCCAGTTATCCCTACGACCACTGCACTGGTCACTCTCCTAAAAAGTAAGTTCCCAAACAGTCATGCAGATGTTTGAAAAGGTGGATAGCACAAAAAAAATATTTGACTGATAAGAAGTAGTGATTAAAAGGCTTGGAAAATGGAGGGGATTTATTTGTTTCCACATTTAATCCCTCTTTTTTGACACCTACATTCTTGTCCATATCAGTGTGTTATCAAGCACTGGAACAGGCTTTCCAAGGAATCGCATCATCACCCCTGGAGAGTTAAAATTGGAACTGGCAAGAAAGAAACATGTGAAGAAGGACTGAAAATCTATCTCATACTAAAAAGAAGGGTTAAGACTACCACCAGTCTCTGGAAACAGACTGCTACAAACCATAACCTATAGAACAGAGTTATTCCACTTCCCACTCTCTCTTCCTTCCCAGCACACACGCTGCTTGGAAGAGATCATGAATCACAACCATTTCTCATAAAGGGCAAAGTCCTGGGAATTCACAGAAGAAGGAAAGGCTGTCTAAAGTGTCCCTGGCCACTTGAAGAAAACATTGCATACTCAAAATGACAAATTTCAAAAGTCCTTCAAACACACAACAGTTCAGTAAGACTGAAGAGAGGCCTTATTGTGGAGTCCTTAAAAATCACCAAATCCCCCACTTCAGCACAACCAAACCACCAAGTGTGGGACTTGCTTTCAGCCCCAGAGCATCCCACCAAATATAGAAACTTGAAGCAATAGACCATTATATGCTAAGAACTCAAAGAACTCCTTTCTAACCTGTCCATGTTTTAACAGGAAACCTGGGAAGAGTCTGCACCTCAGAGGTTGACTATCAGACTTGCAGCCACTATTCACAACAGCTTCTGGACTGTTTACATATTAAAAATGCTTTTAGGAAAAATAATGTGTTTCATATTTTCTCTTTATTGTGTTTTATAGCTTTTCCTTTTGTTTGTGCCTAGAACCTCCTTCAGTTCAGGAGAGGTAACTAAACCATGCAATTTAACCTCCACAAAGAAAGCATTGACCTGGGTTGATTGGGAAGGAAGGGGAAGAGAGAGGTTGTGCTCCATCCAGAGGCTCTAAGCCAAATAGATCTGAAATGGAGAAGTGCCCAGATTTCTTACAGCATGTATTCACTAAACCATAGTAACTCACTGTGTGCTGCAATTCCCTGCCATTTATCAGATGCCTGGAAAATGGTGGTCTCAGATTTTGAAGCCCTGTAACCCCCATGTTCACAGCCCTGGGCTGCAGAACAGGGGCTCAGTGTTCCCATGTCTGCACAGGTCAGATGAGCTGCCCTTGGTGCAGCTCCTGATCATCTAATTTACAGATACTTTTGATATGGTTGCATCAGAAACACAAACTGAGCTCACAGACATACTTGGAGTCATTCCAAAGGTCTGTCACAGGTTGCTCTGCATAAAATAAACTTTAAACTGATTAAAGAAAGAGCTCTGTCATGCATCTGTTTGACTGATTAAGATACAAAAGTGCCCTATTGCCAGCTGCAGGTAAATCAGTTGACTTTTACCATTCCTGTGTATGAGAATTTCACCAAGCATGCCGTGTGTCTTTTCTACTTGTGACATTTCCTGCACTTCTGAACAGAATCTCCTGTCACTAAGCCATCAATGAATAGATTCTCTGTGGCTTGTTGCAAAACATTTGGAGGAAAATAATCATATATTCATATATTCACACAGCATTATTCCACAGTTATCCCACAACCATATGGCAGATGTTCATATGATAAGCAGGCACCAGGCAAAACAAATACTCTGTGTGGGTTAATTCAAAATGAGTTCTTCATTTCAAAACTCAGGTAATGCTGTCACCACACCAGAGAAGAACTGTGCTAACTTGTGTGCATGAGTTCAACATCCACAGTGATGCACTCCAGAATCCTCTGCTCTAAAAGAACCCCTTAAATGAACTTTTTCTACTCTGTAAAACCAGTCATTTTCTTGATGGACAGAATACTGCTATCTCTTTTACAAGGTCATTTTGGGAATTAATTAACTTGTGAAGTATTTTGATTGGGTGAATTAATGATAGATAATAGCAATTTAACTACTAATCTAACATGGTGTTTTTAGCCATTAATCAAATGAAATAATGCTACCCAAGGGTTCAGTAACAGCATATTTATCAATTCTGTTGCCATATTATAAACAATTTTTATCCAGCTGAGTATTTTAGAATAAAATCTAAAAACAGCAATGCTAGTGTCTTTCTTCTAAATTTCCTAGCTTTGTTTCACAAATATTCTCCTCCTTGGCATTGTCTCTAGCTTTTGATTTATGTTTCATCAATATTAGAAGTAAATAATTAAATGATGTGCACATTGGCTATTCTCTATTGTGGTGACGAATTAATCAATAAGGGGCAGGAAAATCATTTATCTTGGCATTCCAAACCATGTTTGACAGCTGATCTCCTAGTATGAAGATAAACTGCCATAGAAAAAACCAGGGATACAGAAGAAAATTTTACCAAGAAAGGAAACTGTGTGATATAATGGGAGAGAGGAGGAAAAAAAAATCCACAAGAGAACATAGATGTTTTGTCATTGTCTATTTTGTAAAGCATTTCAGAGTTTTAATTTCAAATTTTATTTCCCTTTTGGAAACAAGTCCTAAAATTTTTTTTTAGTCCTAAAAAACTTTATGCCCCTACCTGCAAAACCAATAATGATTTTCCTCTGACAACCAGAATCCTTCATCCAAAGAATTAGGTAGATTTAACTTCATAATGTCTTGGTACTCTTTGCACAGTGCCTCAAATTTTCTCCTTTCTTCTATTTCCTTACCAGACTTCATGTTGACCAGTAGTTAAAAAACCCCAAAGCTCAAATTTCCTGTATTTTTTGAGGGACAAAAGCATTGGAGTGCTCAAACTTTATCTGCTAAATACTGTATAAATATTCCTGTGAAACTTGCAATCAAAATTTAGTGTTTTGTACATAGCCCTTGCTTCTGGAACTGAGAGTTTACATCAAAATCTTTTAGGATTTTTAAACTAACTTTTCAGACCTTGAAAACTTGGTAATAAAAAAGACATAGAACTTCAGAAATCAGAAAGCCTTTAACATACAAAATTATTGTTGCTACTTAGCAAATGAAATTACTCTGGAACTCTGCTAAGTTCTTTTTTTTTTTTTTGTTAAGTGTTAAAGAAGGGATAAATTGCATAATAACCGGTGTCAGCTCTACAGCTGCAAGAGCACAATAGGGAAAGGGAGAATTGCACACATGGAGTAGAATGTCAAAAAAATAACTTAAACCACAAAGAAAACAATTAGGTGAAAAAAAATCAGACCCAAACTATGATTTTGAAAAGCTGTTCATGTTTTTAGGAGTTTTAGTGTCCCTAGTTTTTTCCCATGGTTTGGATTCCCCAGACAGCTCAGATCTCTCATCACACGCTGCAGCCTGGGATGCTCAGGATGAGTTTCTGTTGAGCAACAAATATTTCCAATGATGTTACATTATACAATACTTATACAATTTCTGTCCTGCTAATAACAAAACCTATATGAAGCAATAGTTGGAAAGGATGCATAATGTCAGGGGAACTGAGAAACAGTTACTTAAACACAACTGTTTGTGATGCAGATAGCCATGGAAATGGGAGATTATCATACCCCACTCCTTTTGAGTGCCCAAACTCCTTTTTCTGTAAGGTCCCTTCTTCAGGGCTCCCTATTTCCTGGCTGTCATGCCTCTCCCCTTGTTCTTGTCCACTGCTGCATAGAGAGATTCCACATAATATTTCATTTTCATAAGGCACTGCTGTCATTTCTGCTCTACACTGATTTCCTGACAATACAATTCCAGTCGTATTTGTATTTATATATACAATTCCTCCATGCCCTGAGGCTTTCAACAGGAAAATGAATTATTGTATCAGATTCAGGTAAGAAACAGAATGATTTAGAACTATAAACTTATCTAATTTCAAACTTGAACAAACCTGAAGGGATGTATACCAGGAACTCACAGAGACAAGACTGTCAGGAAGGTGCAGCACTGGGTAATATCGTGGCCTCTATCAAACAGAAGTTTTCAGCAAAGTCTGGGGAGAAGAAAAGAAGGAAATAACAATCAAGACATTTTTTAAGTACTTGTTGAGAGATCCAGCAGTTTGCAGGGTAATGGGAAGAGTGTCCTTGTTAAACTCACCAGTTTGGTGAGTTCTTATGCTCCACCGTGGCAACACTAACAGAGAAGTCTGGGAAGTGGAAGTCTCAGAACATCTAATGAGGTTTCACTACAGCAGAGTTTCAGGAGTAGGTGCCTTTCACAGGAGTCGAGGGATGAGAGGGAAATTCCTTCAGGACTAAGAGCCTTAACTAGGTTGTGATGGCACAGTGAGACAGTTTGGTCAGTGTCCCACCCTAGACTAGCTTGATCAGCAGATGCTCTGTGTTAAACCAGCTTAGTTTTCCACTAGCACCTCTCTTTTTCAACAGCAGGTTTAAAAATTATGAAAATATAACGTTTTGTGAAGTCAGTTAATAAAAATTCTAATTTATTCAACAGTGACCCATTTAAAGAGTCAAAATGTGCTTTAAAGAAAAATAAGTACGAGTAGGGGTGAGAACCATGGGAGCCTTCCACTTGCTTAAGTGAATAAAATTGAAATAAATGTAGTTCCAACAATTAGAAAGAGGTTTTATTTTTCTTAAAAGTGATTAATGCTCAGAGAATAACTCAAAGGCTTGAAAAGAAACTGTTTGTGGACTTGGCTACTGAAAAATTATTTTCTGTAACTGACCCTCAGAACTGTTAAGCAGCTGGGAAATCAGCTACTTTTATACATTTTATTTCAAATACAGTGGAATTTTCTTTAAAAGAACATGTATTTTACTTCTAAAACTAAAAAATTATTTTGCTGCCTGAGGGTAAAACATAAATGCAAATATAAAGAAACCTCTTTAATTTAATTTTAATCATCTAACTTCTAATAAAATTCAAAGGCCACATAATATTGATAAGCTGATGTCCAGCATTAAAGTCAAAGTGGGAAGCATCCCAGGAAGTGTCCACTAGATTAGGATTCATCTACAACATCAGGCATCAGTTTGTAGCAGTATAACAAAGAAAACCTGAAATATTCTTAAAGATAAATAAATTTCAGAGATTGTTATAAGTCTGAGATGCCATTTTTTTCCTTAAGATTCCACTTTGAAAATAATCAAGAGGTTCTAAAACAAATCTTAAGATTTTAGGTCCTGGTTCTGTTTTGCTCTCATAAGATGAGAATTCTTTTAAAAGCAATTCCTTTGCTAATGCCAGAACCAGACAAGTACTGGCTTCAGAAAACCTCCACTGTTTTTCTAGTACAAGCTTCCATTTAGTAAGACTTACATGTTTTTTAATTAAATTTCCTATGAAAAACAGTGGTTTAAATTGAGGGAAACTGTGCCTCACAAAAATTCAGCAACATTATTGAAACCTAGGGCTTATTTGAGAAGAACAGGATTTTTCACAAAAATCCTAAAAACACTCATTTCTGTATTTCTGAAGGTAAATAAACCCTTTACTACCTCTTCCTCAGGCTTCCCCATTGAGGCATTTCTGGGTGGAGAAGGGTACACTATGCTGTCTGGTGCTTCACCAGTGTTTCCTACAGCTGTGGGCCTGGTAGCACCCCAGAGAGGTGCAGGGCTGCTGTGCCTGTCCGTGTTCCACACGCAGAGCATCCGTGTCCCACAGCATTCCTCGTGTCCACCAGGCCTCCCCCAGCCACTCAGAGAGAGCCCAGGCTCAGTGTGGGAAGCCAGATAGGAGGTGAGGAGAAGGGAATGCAATTCCCCCTCTCATCCTAACCTGGAGAGAGGATTTGACCTGGCTGAGTACCTGCAGCAAGGAACTGTGGAGCTCTCGCAGACTAGCCAAAAAGAAGAGCAGCAGAGGAAAACACTCCCTGCTCCACGGAGAGAGCTCCCACATTTTACACCACAAACAGTCTGTGCACTTTGGTAATGTCCTGTCATGAGTCCTAGGACAAGCACAGGCACCAAATCTCTAAGCATTGGCTTTGGAATTCCAGCTGTCCACAACCGTTCAGAGCGAATGCGTCCAGTGACGTCTCTGTCCAGAGAAAACAACTACATCTACCTCCAGCCAAAACAATTGCTGTGTCTAACTGCTCACATTTCCTCCATATAGCTCCCCAAATAGCTCACACATCCACACCACAGCCCAACATTTACCTTCTCACTCACGGGAG
The DNA here is from genome assembly GCA_013397245.1 of Thryothorus ludovicianus. Classification (NCBI taxonomy): domain Eukaryota; kingdom Metazoa; phylum Chordata; class Aves; order Passeriformes; family Certhiidae; genus Thryothorus; species Thryothorus ludovicianus. The sequence continues at coordinate 256,563 of VZTB01005925.1, read as the reverse complement.
CACAACCTCACTCATTCACATATAAACAGCAATTCTATTTACTTTACTGCTTTTTAGTAAATAAATGCCTTTTCTTTCTTAAATTAGCATGTTCCAAATGCATTGGATGCCATGTCTCGAATAGGCAGTGTTGTTACCAGAGATGAACAATCAATTTCCAAGTTTCCTGCAGCACAACTGGTCCCTTAAATCAGCACAGTATCCCTATAATGCCTTAAACCGTTTTGCTCACTTTGTTGCCTCTCAGCTCTGTACCCAATGTCTTTTATTTCTTATGGAAATACGTCATACAGAAACACAGTAAATCTGAAGGCCTACAGAGCATTTTAAACCATCATAAATTAGATGTGACACGGAAGGCCACCTTGTCACCTCCTGCACCACTCCATCCCGCAGGCCACCACAAGTCTTTGAGCCACAGCCCAATTACTTGGATTAATCCCATTATCTACCTGTGATCCAGGTTAAACGTGCACAGCTTTTTGCTGGGTTAGGCTTAACCCAGATCATAATTATGCCAGATCAAAGCTGGTGTAAAACTGCTGTGGTAAAGGGAAAGTCATCTGTTGACATGAAATCCAGATGTCCTTCCGTCTCTCAGCCGTCACCATCTAAAAAGCAGCACAGATATCTTGCCAAGAGAGTGAATAGGTCTTGCAGCCCTAACTACCTTCTCAGGTTACCACATCTAGTAGAGCTCCAAGTTAATTAGGCTACTATTCTTCTAAATACAGGCATTTTCCTCCCCACTTTTGGGGATATTAGTTTTTAATGTGGACCTCAGCTGCATAAGGCCAATATTTGTAGAGGGTTCAAAAGACAAGCGCTAAGTTCTGAGCACTGTTAGACCTTTTTATGCAAAATGAGGGGAAGATCAGTTTGTTTTCCAAATTACTTTCTTTAATTTACATTGACTTCTTTAAGTTATGATATCAACTTCAGAATCCACATTTAAAAGTATAGGGTTGGGAAATCAGGCTAACTACAGCAGGAAAATGCTTATTGTTTCATTAGCCTCAATCCAGGAAAACCAACACAGAGAAGCAAGGCCAAAACTGCCAACTCATATTCCAGAATAGTCAATGGGAAATCATCAGATATGGGAATGGTGAGGGTGGAAAGAAAAAAGAATGGAATTGTTTACTCCCTTATGGCTTTAATTGAATAACACACACACAAAAAAAAAAAAAATCTAGTTATAGCAAGAAAAGAAAAAAGAAATCTTGGCTTATGTCTGCAGCAGCCCTAGGTTTTGGACAGAAGCAATGTTATAGTGTATAATTATATAACTTGCTTGAACAGTTGCTTTCCATATGGGAAGTAACAGATTTGCCCAGCTGCATTTTGGCACAGCCTGAATCTACCATTATTCAGGGTATAACAATTTTGCTGAAATTTGGAAGACTTACAAAGATATCTACATGTTTCACTGATGGTCTTTGACAATACTTCTCTTCCTAAGAATAATAGGTGGCTTCAACCCCTTTTCCAGAGGTCCTCAGCCATATTTATCTCCCAGGATTGTCAGCATAATTGTGTTCTGAGTACAGATGACTAAGTCAGCACTCCTTTCCTCCCGTGATGAAAGAAAGGATGGAGCTTCAGGATGCATTGGAAAAGGTACCTTTGAAAGCCTCATTTAAACATTTTGATTTTGGTCAATCCTCTGAATACACAGATTTGGTTCAGCTGCTTTGTGATTTTCATCTCAGGTTATTTTGTGTCTTCCTTATCAGTCAGGAACTGAAGCAAGGAAAAGCAACTCAGTCTTCAGTAGCCTCAAACAGCAGCCAGCATTAGCTGCTTATTTCAGTAGCTTAGCTATAACCCTGAGGTTGATTACACTTCTTAAAATTCTGCAGAATACCAGACTTTCAATATCTATGAACCTGAACTAACAGTGGCCACGACTATTTTTTGTCAAGAGTCCTTCTCCAATAGTTAGAACACTAATTGATCTCACCAGGCTCTCAGCCACCCATCCTAATGTCAAGAACTGGGAGATTTTCAATATAACACAAAGGAAAGTAATAGGCACAGATGTTTGGCATGTATAAGCAGGATATAAGTTGTTGAGTGTGAAACTCAGCAGAGAAGCCACAAAAACTGTCACAGCTTCACTAGACTGATGCCAAAGTGACCTAATTATCAGAATATCTGAGTTCTCAAGTGTGAGTCAAATATATATCAATTGCAACGTCCCTCACTTCCAGCCTTTCAGTATTGGACAGGACATTACTCCTCCAAAAAAAAGTATTTTACAGGCTTATATCACCTAGTGTTGGAGCAAAAGAGTAAAGGTGTCCAACTTCAAAAAAGAGAATGCAGTATGAATTAAGAGAGCATCAAGAAATGGTTCCACAAATGCCACTGCCGTCTCCTGGGAAGCACAGCAGCCACATAGTGTGTAACATTTTCAGTATCCCAAAGGGAAATTACCTCAGATTTCCTGTGTTCTCATTTGTCTGACACGTGTTTCTGTTACATTTTATATCTTTAAGTGTTTTATATTCCATGAAATCACTCCAAAAAGCAATTTACCACATTATATTACTTTCTGCTATCTTTATATATCATCAAAATTTCAAGAACTAAAACTACTGTGGTTTGGAGAATCCATGGAAGGCATCTGGTACAATCAGCAGAGCTAAAGAAGAGAGTGCTTTTGTTGCCAGATGGTGCTCTGTATTTTGCACGAAAAGGTTGTTGAATAATAGACAGGAACAGGCCTGGGACATGGAAAAGAGCTGAAGCATGTGGGTGAGAAGTTTTGAATCCTCACAGGCAGACAGAGGAACTGCAGAAGTCTCCATACATCCTGGCCAGGTGCCACAAACCAGAAATGTACTGTCTCACCCCCAAAGGCAGCAGTCCTGAGTGAAGGTCTCAAGTGGGTGGGAAACCTCCTTGGACCATATGACAATTCAAATGCAGCATTCACCTGCCTTTGTATTTCCCACATGCCAGCCATGGGCAGCTCTGTGCTCAGCTCTGTGCTCAGGAGCTGCTCTGGATCCTCGTGCCTTGCTCGGCACTCTGGACACCAGTTTGGATACCAGCTACTAGGCTGGCTCTGATCTTTAATTTGCAGCTGAGTTTTGAATCCAACCCTTGACCATGACTCCTGGCTGCCAGGGAATACTAGGAAGGAGAGGAAATCTGAGATGGAGGCACGATTTCTCCCAAATGGTAAATACAGTGAATCATCCTGTGAAATAACAACCATCCCCACAGTGTGTATGGCTCAGCAGTGACAATAAAGAGAAGCAGCTTGAGACACAGACTCTTCTATGAGGAAGAAACAGAAGGTGAGGAAATGCACCACAATTCATGCCTTAAGGAGCACCATTGAAGCAACTAAACAGCTGAGTACATTGTCTTATTGAGACACAAAATACTTCCTCTACAGGAGTCCTGCTGTACAATCATTTTCTGAAGTGCACAATTTTGCTGACTTTACATTCCAGCAAGTGATCTGGAGTAGCTTACAAATGTTGCCATATTTATGCAGAGGGAATAACTTCAAACTGCCAGCCCTCCACAGGCCATGAAAACAAACCTCCCCCTCAACCCCACAGTTCCTACTCAGTGTTTTGTGAACTTGAGGCACTGACAAAGTATTTTAACCAGTTCTTCAACAACTGCTATTCTAACTTTCTGCCACTGCCAAAAATTTGGATCCTCTGTGTTTTCAAACCAATTTAAAGAAAACTTTCTCTAATTTGGTTGTGTCCATTTGATATATATGAAGACAAAGAGGCACACACTCCTAATCAGAAGCTCTGAAAGAAAATAAAGCAAGATGATGGAATATGCAAACCATCCTCTGGCCAGGAATGGGTTAATGCAGTGCTCTGGGCTCTGCCCCCCTGTGCTAGTAATAAGAATCAGGCTTGTAGGGAAGGATTTCTTGGTGACTGGCCAGGAAGAGAGCCTATAATCAGCAAAAGATGGGGTCTGGGGCTGAGTCAGGAACTGCCTGAGAGCCTTCTGCCTGTCAGAGTCGCGCTAGGAGTAGCTAAGTCTGCGTGCAACAACCGGGGGCTCTCACTGAGCCCATCTTTCTTTGTCATGGAGGCAGTGCTGTGCTGAAAGCCAGGGACAGCCAAACAAAATGTGCAATGCCCCACAGCCCTGCGACTTCTGGGGCTGAGATTGTGGTGCTTCTTATTAAAATTGCTTCTGAAGTGACAGAGGTCAAAGGCACAGAAAGTGGGGAAATTTTTGCGTTGTTTGGTGAGCTCCAAACAATTGGTTGCTGGCACTGAAATGACCAAGCAAAACTGGAACAACAAAATAGTGAAAAAGAGTCAAAAGTTTTGTTACTGGGGAGTCTGGTGAGGTGTAACTCACAGAAGGAAAGCACTTCTAGCAGAATCCCTTCGGAAGTGTCCACACCAAGTCTAAAAGCAGATGAAAGAATCTGGCTGAGTGAGAAAGGCTACAAAAGGTTCATTATCAGTATAACCTTTCCAGCAGGAGAAACCGTGATCGGTGTGCAGCAGTTCACTTGCTCAGTCAAAAATCACTCCTATTGACACAGAGGTAGAAAACCCCCAGGAGGAGCATTTTGTGTGTTCACTCAACTCTCAACTAATACACAGTATACTTCTATTCAAATCATAATGGCCAAATACACACAGAGGCAAATACTGAACGCCATTCTCTGTTAACTCAGGCTGCTTTGAGTGAAGTAATCTTGTGTGCTTACTTGCTGATATCTTAAAATTAAAAATATTTTAAAAAAAAACCAAAAAAAAAAACAGTAAGAACAAATCCAAACTGTTGTTTCTGTGTATTTTACTCAGTAGAATTATCAGAGTGACAGTGTCAAGAAAAATACATAAACTGGAAAATTCATTTGTTTTCAACTCCAAAAAGTAACAGTCAGGAAAGATCCATGGTGCATCTTCCTATTTTACACATTTTACTAATGCATTCCAAAATCAGTCATATCACTTCTGTACATCATTAATACCAAGATTGTGATAAGACTGTTGATAAGCTAGAAAATATATACCTGTTTGAAATTTCTTCTGTAAGAAATAAATCAGCATTTCTCTTCTGAAGATTTTATTCTCTTTTGCAGTCCTCGGTGGTAAAAGTTTAATGAGCACTCAAAGAGCCAGAGTGCCCTCTCGTGGTCCTGCAGCATCCTTGTTACATCATTTTAGGAACAAAACAAAGCAAATTTTTTTTAAAAAGAAAGGCTAGGTTGTGACTATTCTACACAGAAATCTTATAGCCATCAACCCAACACTCTTAAATGTTCTCTTTACAAAGACAATTTTAAGAGCTAGACAATTAAGTATGTATATCTAGGATGCCAAATGTCAGCCATGTAAAATGAAGTCCAGAAAATAAAGCCCACGCTTTATCTCCACCAGCTCCAGACATCACAACAAAGTAAAATACCAGCTTAGATAAAGTTCTCAGTGGATAACTTGGTTTGATAAGATAAACACCACATTGGCGTGACACAGAAGCAAGGAGAAATAAGGAAGGAAGTAAGGAAAGTGAAGAGAGATTTCCAAAATTAATTCTGCTGTAGCCAAGGCAGAGGGCTAATTCCTTCTAGGAGCTCCTACTCCTGGAGTGGTACCTGCTGGCAGCCAGGTATGAGGTGTTGTTCATGGACCTTCAGTCATTGTCACACATTTTGGGCCCCTTTAGTTATATAGCTAATGCAGACTGGGATGAGTCCATTTCCAGGGGGTTTCTGCCCTTTGTGGCAAGGAGAAGGAAAGGATTAAGTCCTTCAATTTGTCCATCCCTGCATGGTTCTTCACAAGCTCACTCAGGAATGGCAGCTTCCCCTACAGCAGCAAGTGGATAATTCAAAACTAAAAATAAGAGACTCTTCCCCAGCTCAGAGGAAGAACATCCTGCAAGCAATCAAAAGCAGATGGGTATTTCAATGCCTGGCCCCAGCAAGCTGCCAGTCATGGCTGGACCAACATCTGCAATGTAGGTGGTGCCACTGTGGGCAGAACAGTAAAATATTCTGATAAAGGATACGAGCTGAGCTGCAAAACACGTGCTGCTAGGTCACCACTGGCACACTGCTGGTATGAGAAGGAGAGCTACACTTGCAGAACTAATTCAAGGATAAACAGATATCACCAGCTTCAAAGGCTACTAATTGAACATCCACTCCCAGGAGCGGCGCAGCAGAAACCCTCCCTGAGAATACTTCAGATCGCTCTCCCTGGGATCTCAAACTTCTCATACTAAAGTTCCAATAAACACTCCATTTAATTCTTTCTAATGTGCCCAAAAGTAACAAAACTAATATTCATTCTTCACTGAGACTAAGAAACTAGTTGTAAAGCGAAGTAGAAAAGCAGAACTGGAATTAAGAATACATACTTTCTAAATATCAGATCTTTCAGTTCCAATACAGCTTTACCCTTGAATTATAAAACAATGACTTTAATATACTACTGCCAAAGTTACCCATAGAGAGCAAAAATACCCTCTCTGGGCAATCTGTGTGCAAATGGAACAGCTTCTTAATGCTTACTTAATTGAGAACAAGTAAACAAGGGTCTTAGGCACATTGAACCAATTTCTTGAGGCAAACTTCATGGTCTGAGTTTCCAGAAACACACTAGAAAATTAGCAAAAGGGAATGTCTTTCACTGCTTTGTTTTAAGCACAGAAAACAATGTTGGGCCACACCCACAAAAAGGTCCATTTGATTCCCTCTGGCTGTAAGAATTAACACAGCTTTCAGAAAAAAAAAAAAGAGAAAAGAAAAAAAAAATCAGGTACAAAAATCTCTGTTTAGCACATATTCTAAAACATTATATCTGACAGAGAGACGACAATACCTTTTTGTGTCCTGAAATCCTCACGGTGGTTTTTACATTCTTTGTTGCTGTTACTGATTATCAGCATCCCGATTCTCCAAAACGCTGAAAATCCTCAGCTGAAAATCATCACCGTAGTGATGACTGATTAGCACAACTCTGCCAATTAATCTGTCCCCATTTGCCAATGTCAGCTGAAGAAAAAACATGCATTGCTAACACAAATGGACAAGAAGAAATGTGTGGTTCCTCTCTGAAAAGTGGTTTTGTAAAAGAAATAAATAAAAATTATTTCTTGCTTAGTACAAACTGCTTTCTGCTGCTGAACTTGGATCTGCTCACCAATATGAACACCTTTACTGCTAGAACAGATGCTATGATCTGGAAATTGGATGGGGTGAGGTACAGGCAAAGTAACAATATGTCAGGGCTTGCTAATTTCAAAATATTAATTTTGGATTGTTAGGTTAATGTAGCATTCAGTATTGTATTCACAGCTGTTATTTATGATGCCTCAAGGAAAGACTTTCCTGATGGTACCACAAAGCCAAGTTTAGCACACTGCATCCAATTAGGCAAGCTTTGCAAAGGAATATAGAAAATTTAAAAGAATCATCTTTTACTCTAAAAATGCTACATGCCAGGGAAGGAAAACCTCTCTTTAAATCTGAGGTACCACTAGAGAAAATATCAGGAGGTCATTCTGGTGCTTTCACCATGCCAGATGTGTGGCTGATACACAGAGAAATGTATAAGACTGAAGGGAAATGGGTCTACCCTTGGAAAAGTCTTGTGTCATGACAGAAAACTATTAGCAGAAAATATTTTTTTTGTAATTGCTAATGCTTACTCAAAAGATCTTATTTTACAGTGGTGCCACCTAAATCATTGCTGTTCATGAGCAGAGCAAATGGAAGATTTGCATGTAATTATCATAACATGAAAACCACAGGCATGTGAAGTAGCCATTGGGTTAATTTTCTTATCAGTAAAAACAGTAGACATCAATGAGATTGATTCAGTTAGGAGAGCTACTAGGTTAAGTAGAGCTTTAAGTCTACTCTGGCAATAAAAGATCATTTCCTGAGTAAACAAGGATGTAATTTTGCAGTTTGCTCCTTTGTTTTCTGCCCACACACCTTTTTTCCCAAAGGTGAGCATTCTTAACATTTCAATCTAGAACAAACACGTGGAAGTGACTAAGATATTCTCTAGGACACAGAAGAATTTAGAAACGTGTCTGCTCTAGAAGGTAGTGCTTAATCTACCAATAAATCCAACACACACGTAAATCAAACCAAAGAACTCCTGTGTTTGGGGGTTAGGCACATGGATTAGCACATGGCAGTGTCACAAAACTGAGTAGTAGTGAAGTTTCCTTTCCTTGCAGCAGTTCTGCTTCTAATCACAAAGGTGAATTTAGTTGGCAAAACAACCTCACCAGTCCTTACCTACTGCAGGAAAGAGCTGAAGTATGAAATACAAACCCTTGTGAACAAATGTTTTTTTACATTTCAAGGACAGTAAGGTTCCTTTTCAGTTCACAAATTCTGTTGACAATTACTGAACTATTGGAAAAATGCTCTGGTCAGCTATGATTTACAAAGGTTGCTTTAAAACTACTTCATCTTGTGGGATCTTCCAGTGCAGTTTTAACTGGTTCAGTTAAAACTTGATGCATTTCTGGGCAGTAGAGATGTTCCGTTCACATTTATAGAGCTGAACATCCTGTCATGGCTGCACAGCACAGAAAATCCATCCCAATAGTATTCCAGGCTTTTAGATTCATGGAACAACACCTTTACAGAAATCAGGCCTTTTGATGCTCTGAAGAAGAACGAGGATACCCAGATATGCACATTGTGGGGGAGGATGACCCCTCCTATATAAATGAAACTCAAGCCAACAGCCTTTAAAATTTTTCTGTCCTTCCACTGTTGGGTCCAAAACTTCTAAAATGAAGTCTAATTCTTTTATGTTGATTTCTAAGTGCATTTTAAAGTTTGTATTTTCACCAACAGGTGGAGCATCAGTTCTGAAGTCCTTATCTGTTTGCAATCTAAAACAACCTAAATATTTACTAAACAGTAAAATAAAGTGTGTTTTTCACATCCCTGCTGCTGTGAAAGCAAGGAAAGCTAGAGTGGAAAAGGAACAACTATTGAGCCAAGACAGGAAAAGTAAATAGGGAAGTGTGCCAAATAGAAATCCAGTGTTTCAGTATCATCATGAAAATATAGGCTGTTCTTAGTCTGAGCTGTAGTAAAAGCCTTTTAACTGATTTTCTGGAGCAAAAGTTTCTACAGCCAGGAAGAGCAGCCTCTAAATATGGCTAAAGTATTAGGAAGTTTGATTACAGAGAAGGTAAACAAGACAGACATGTTTCAGAAGTTTACACACACGCATCACACTGGAAATAGAATTTGTATTTACTCAACAACGCCACTATAATTTCTAAATTTCTGACAATTTGTAAATTTCAGGGCTGAGTTCTACTTCTGCATAAGTGCAACTTCCATCAGCTTCTTAAGACAACCATTCCCCAGAAGTTACTAAAAATAATATCCCCAAGGAACTTCACATTCATCAGGCTGTTGGGTTTTTTTGGGTTCACAATAACAAATTAATAACAAATTTTCTGTCTGCTGAAGTACCAAATTAAGATTTCCATCCTAGAATACATTAAGCTTTCACATACAAATAAGCGGAAATCATTTGCTTGCTGAGGTTTTGGCTTCACTTCTGTTTATAAGCTGTGTAAAGCAATAATCCTCGGGGCAGCATTTGAAGGAAAAATATAAATAATTACTCCTTGCAGCACTGCATAAGTAAAAATGCTATCAGATCATTTACAGTGCCTAGAGGAGCAAAATATTGAAGTTTTTTTTTCCTTGGTGCAAACAAAGAAGTGTAGGCACTGCAGCTCACAGCAAAAAGAGCTTTGTTGGACCAGGAGAAAAAGAAGGGGGTACAAGGAAAAAGGAGAATTTTAGCAAGTATAGGAACTTAGGGAGCAGCTCAAAGGAGAGGGACATATCCTCAGTTTGAGTAAATCAGCATAAATTCATTGATACTTGTTTGATGTCAGACTGAGAATTGAGGAGGCACACACAGGATGTGTTTCAGTAACACCAGTCATCAATCAAATTTACCTTCTTCAATAAATTTCAGCCTCAATAATGAGTAAATAAAACCTCTAATCCAATATTACAACTGCCTATTCCTACAATTTCTCTAGTAAAATCACAGGACCTTTATTCATTCGAATATTTCTTAATCTTACCAACTATCTCTGTTTCCTTCAATGCAAACAAACTCATGAGTGAGGACTGAAGGATCAGAACAGGGTTTTTTTTCACCTTAATCTAATCTAATTTCACCTCATCTCCTTGCATTAACCTTTCACAAATCCCTCTGTTTGGGCCATGTGCCTTTTCCTACTCTAAAGAATCCTTGGTCTGTTTTTGAATAGGGGCAGAAGAATTGACTGAGATACTGATACATGCACACAGAAACAAAAAAGCACAGACCCTGTGCAATCCATATCTGTATAATACAGAAGAATTTATATATAACAATAATATATATCAGTAAATGTATAAATTATTACAGCATATATTATAGAATCATAGAGGGTTTGGGTTGGAAGGGACCTTAAAGATCATCTCATTCCAACCCCCTACCATGGGCAGAGACACCTTCCACTATCCCAGGTTGCTCAGACCTTCCAACTGGTCTGGGGAACTTCCAGGGATGGGGCAGCCACAGCTTCTCTGGGCATCCTGTGCCAGGGCCTCACCAGCCTCAGTAAAGAATTTCTTCTTAATATCCAATCTAAATCTCTTCTCTTGCAGTTTGAAGCTATTCCCCCTTGTCCACTAAACACTTTTATATATCTTATTATTTCTAAGATGTTTCCAAGTTTTATATATTTTAACAGCATTCCTATACAACAAAAAAGTTAAGTGTCCTTCAACTGCAAGAAATTTCAACTGCAAGAGATTTCCTCCTGCAGAGGACTGTCCTATCTTCTTAAGATTTTTTTTTGTTATTTAATGCAAATTTTATTATATGCTTATCTACTCTGTGTAAATTAAATGACCCTAAACTATTTTTGCCTGGTATTGCCATATGATGGTACAGTCATGACAGGACTGGGTAGCTCACAGTCAAAATAAGAATTTGGTTGGTACTAAGGTCACTGAGATAACATTTTTAAAAGCACTTAAAAGCACTTTGGAGGGTCAAAAAACATTCAAAGTAAGAGGGAGTATGAGGATACAGGCAGGGTACAACTTATCACATCATTTGTGTCAAAAGCAGATGAATGGATTGTTTACAAAATAAATTGAATAATAGAAATATGTTATTAAACCTCCTTCCCAAGTTATAAAGCAAAAGTCAAATCCTTTGATGATCTTCTATGTGACTTAAAGGATAGGGATATTTAATGGCTATTTTATCCATTTTCTTCAATCAAATTCATTCCTTTTGAAAAATGGCATCCATGAGAGTTTCTTTTAGTGTCTTGGGAGTTAAAAATCTCACTCTGAAAAAATATTCAAATAGAGCACAAGCATTTTTGCAGCCAGCAACATGAGAACAAAGGTTTTCCTCAATATGCTATTGTTGAGGTCTATGTTCTTAGCTAACAGATGCCAGAAAAAACAGAATTTAATAAATGAGCTGAGATGACAAAGTTAAATTTAAGTGAGGAATTGAATTGGCAAAACCTTTTACTGACATATGAATCTGAACATAATTTAATTTAATTTTACTTTGCTAATTACCCCAATGTATTTAAATTGCTATTTTATATGCCTCTTTTATACATGATGTATTTCTGAAGATAAACTTTTTTTAAAATGTATTTGAAATGAATTTATCTTGAGTATAAGCCCCATTTCAATGCCACTCATTAAGTTTCAGGAGGAAAATGAATGCAAAATAAAATCTGTTGCACGATATGTGAAAAAATTGGGAAGGAATTTCTGAAGGTCACATTTCTGAAAGCTTGAGAGGAGATTAAAGTCACACTGCTGATCTTTGGTTCTTAAACAGAACCCTCTACAAATATTAAATTGCTAATACTTTTACCATGCTGAGAGAATGCTGCACATAGTTTACTGTGGAAGATTTTTATTTAAAACAGGAGACTTGAAATCAAAGAGAAATCCAGCTATTCCCACCAGGGTTTGAAATTCCAGATGCCATCTTCAGTACTACACAGGCAGACCCACGTTAATTCTCCTGAAGTTCAACAGATAGGAAGAGCTACAGTACAAATTAATGTTTATTTGATTAATTACAATGTTAATATGTGAAATACATGAATGCTCTACCAGTTTTCACTGTGTTACCTCAAGCAAAATGGCCAGACTTTATAAATTAGAGTTCTAGTTCCAATGGGTAAATTGAATTAAAAGCATATCCATAGATATATCTGGCATCTGGGCATTATTTTGCTGAATAATCCTCAGAATTTTGCTGACAGAGAGACGTAATCATATTCAGTAGATACCTCTGTCTCTTGGTTTGTAGCTTCATTTTATCAGCTATGTTCATTGGCAATGTCCAGTTTCCAGAGCCATTTTCTCTGCCTTTTGAGCTGAATACTGAAAATAATTCCTCATCAAGATCTGGCAGGTCACAAGACCTGCCTCACAGACCCTTGACCAAAGCAGAGTTTTTATAGGTGTGCTGTAATGTAATTTTGTCTAACTTTTAATTTTCTGATTTGCACTCTGTGGCTCACATTACCAGGAGAGAGAGGCTGTAACAGAGCAGCAGACTCCTGAGTGTTGCAAAAGTTGCAATTGGTTACTGGACTAGAGTTATGGTTTCTGCCATGTGCTCTGCTGCCTGATTAGAAACCAGTTTATTGCTGTATTCATGTGCTGTCTGGGATATTTGTTTCATGGCAAGCATTTCACTGGCTTCTACTTCACCAAAAGAAAATTGTGACTGTCTCAGTTGACAAACAACTTTGTGTAACACAAAAGGAACAAGAACCTTTCAAAAGTATTTCTTCTTTTTTTTTTCTTTAAATCTATGTGAAATATTGTGATATAAGAAAGCAAAAGGAGTAAACAAAAGTACTGATTCAAAAGTATTTGATTCAATCCATTACCTCCTGAAGATGACTGCCTTCCACATAACCAGCTTAAGAGGTAAAATACTATTTTTTAAAAGTCAAGAGAATGTCATTATTGTATTCAGTCAGTTCTTTCTGTTTCCTATTCATTTTGTGCAAGTTGAGTGGTCCAAAGTGCAGAAGGAGTCAGAAATTTCAGGAAAGGGCTTGTCTGGTAGATGAGACTCTTAAAGAGATAAAGAGCTCCTACCCCTAATTTCACAACAGATAAAAAACTTACTAAAAGAGGAACAGGGACTGTTTGACTTTGGAAAAAGATACAACTGGAGCACAAGTGTGCATAAGGCTTTTTGTAATGGACAGCAACCATTTAAATCATGTTGAAAAGAGGTGGGAAGGCAAGGATCACTAACAGAAAAAAAAAGGAGAGCATGCTGCTTTCCAGTGTCAGCTTAAATTATGGTTCATAAGCAATCCAGTGCTACAGCAATTCCCTGATGGTTCACACAGCCTGGGATTTCTTTACTTCTTTCTCCAAGTAGAACACACTGATAAGCAAAAAGCAGCAGCCTACACTGACATTTACATTTCCACTCCAGCATCTTATCTATTTTTCTACAGAAATGTAATTCATTTTCTATTTCCCTGTAGAAATACGTACAGGAGTTTTATGTAAAATAAATAGTCACTCATGCCTCTCAAGCAATAGTAGTTTTAGGTTTCCTGTTCTTTCTTTTGTTTGGAGATTTTTTTTTTAATTTATAGATACATTGATGAAAATAAAAACAGAAAAATAACAGCTAATAGTAAGGTCAGAAGATACTTTGAATTGTTATATGCAAAACAAGGAAATATTAAAATGTGTTTCTGCAATAATAAAATAAAAAATTCTTTAAGCCTTCCAGTATTATACTTAGGATAAGCACTGCATCTGCATTGAGAGGTATATCTTGAAGGAGTCTCAGCACAAACCAAAAAGTCCTCAAAATTTTTCATATCCTAATACTTATAAATGTATTCAAACTACTCAAACATAAACAGGTAAAGATAAGTAACTATACAATCTGCAGGTAAAAGAGCAAGCAGCAAAAGTAACCCAAATGTTATTAGCATTAGCCCCCTAGAGCTAAACTCTTCCTACCTATGTAAATTCCAAAGTAATTCCAAAATCAGGTTATCCTTCCTTCATATTTCTCTGTATTAAGGGTCAAATAGGTTTCTAATTTATGATCTCGTCAACCTGCAAGTGCACAGGATGTTATTCCACTGAATTTGTTGATACAAAACAACAAAGTCTTGGGTTCACCAACACACTTCAGTGAATCAATTATTTTAATGAACTCCTTGATAGAATTGTTCCTCTAAGAGCTATACCCCACACAATAACAATCTCTAAAGACAAACAGGTATTTGTGCTTCTCTATTCCATGGTGCTCTATTTTTAAAAGCTTTTCCTTCTTCTGACTGAATCAAAACTAATGACAGACTTTTTTCCCCAGAAAAATGGTCCTTTGTGGCAGTATTTTTGCAGCTCTCCTGGGTAATGCTGCTGAAGAAGGTGAAGGCTGCAGCCCTGTTCCTCATTTCATGTACATCAGAGCCCTAGGGAAACAGAGTTGATGCTATGGATACCATAACATGAGGGAGCTACTTCCTATAGGACAGCAATTACTACCCTGAGGGGGTGTAGCAAGAGCTGATTTCTCCCTCTGCCCCCCTTCTTCAATTAGCAGAAGCAACTGTGGGTCTCTGGCCTTCCCTCATTCTCACAGGCAAGAAAAATGCAGAGGAGGAGGAGGAATGAAGTATAGTGGGAAAAAAAAGGAGTTTTGGTGATTGAAATGGATTTTGGAGCCCCCTAATAAAAGAGCATGGATGCAAGGGCCAGGGGAGGCTACATAATTTCACGAAGGCAGGAGAGGGAAAAAAGCAATTACTCAACTTTCTCAACCCCTTAAAACACCCCTGGTTTCTTAGCCAATTAGATTCTTATCTAATTCTCTCTCTCTGACTCCCAATGCTTTTCTCTCTCCTTCTCAGCTTCCCTTCAGCACTCTTATCCTTTGCACCCTCTTTATCTGCTCCACTTTTCATTGATCCTATCCAACTGCTTTTCACCCAACAGCTTTTCACCACCTCTGCCAGAATCACATCTCCACAAACCTGAACTTTGCTTTGTTGAGAAGCTCTAACCCAGTTTTGCCTTCACTGTCGAGGATCTTTGATCCAGTTTTCATTCTCCCAAATTTGGAAATGTTTATCTGGTCTCTTCAGTTCTGCAAGGTCTAGAGCAGAATCACTCTATTCTGCACAAAAGCATTTTTGCCCAAATAGAATGTAAAGCCAGGCATTAGGGTAGAAGATTCACCCTAACAGAAAGCAGGTGATGTTATAGATACCAGCTGGCTCTCTAAGTCCTGCGTTCCTTTCTTCATCCTATGTTTTTTAAATTTGTCTTTGACCCTTCTGAATTTCTTTCTCGTGTGGACACATAATCAGTCAAACAACTTAGTGCTTTACTTGGTTAATTAAACAGGGATAATATATAGCTTTTAATCTAAACAAAATGCAGAAAATTGACACAGCATCTCTTTTTACCACATGTGAAATTATGCATCTTCCCCTCTCCTCCCACAATACTGAAGATGAAGCTTAAATTGCATTATTATTTTCATAAATGTGTGTGTAGATATTTAGACATTGATCAAACCTAGTGCTGTTCAACAGATGTCAGGCAGAATGAAAGCCAAAACACTGAAACTGTTGCATTCCTAATGAGCAAACTGTTCCCTTTTTTATTTCTTAGTTGTGGTGCATTGCTGGAATCAGCCAGCCATGATACATGGAATGATACAGAGATAGTCAAACACTGTGCAGGTGTGCCTCATTAATGTCAGATATGGAAAGATGGCTCCTCTGAGACTGGAGATTTATAGAGCCAAATGCTTTACATACTCTGTGCTGGAACAAGCTAGATGCCACATGTCTGGGTCAAAGCAAAGCCAAAGTTCACAGCAAGACTCTACAACACAACTAGCAATCAACCATCTGAAAATGGAAAGCAGAACTTCTGCTTGCAAAGTACCATGGGACATAAACTCACATTTACTTCCAAGTTCCACTGCAGATTGAGTCAGAATTTTTTTTATTTTTTTTTCAAGTTTCTCACAGAAAGGGTAAAGATATTACTGCAAGAAGAAAAAACCCTGGGATATTTTTTTTCTCAGAGGAGAACATATCATGCAGTCCCAGGACTGGTTTTATCAGCAATTATTTTGGAAGAGGGTGATGGAAGCTCTAGCCTGCTGTCAATGCTGGCTGGTGTAGCCTGCAATTCCTCATCATGTGGCACAGCCATGGCCCTGTGGCTTCCTTTAAAAGTGGAAAAATAACATCAGAACAGATTGGTCTTTTAAACTCAGGTGCTATGACTCTTCTTCCCACCATGGACTAGAATTTGCTGCTCTTATCCCTGAATTTGCCCATGTGCTCCAAAAGGGATGACTCATGTAAAAACTGAATAGATCTGATAGCGTTTTAATAAAATTAGTTCAAAAGCCACAGATTTGCTCAATTTCTATGTCACACAATAGAGCTTTGATTTTAAAATTCTCTCATCTTTTCTAAAAAATCTCTAGCCTTTTTCAGTTTGAAAACCCTCCAAAACTGTTTCATTTAGTGCAGGCAATTCAACGGGACTTTTGGAATTTAAAATATTCCTGACTCATTTTTACTTCCAATTCTTCTGCTTCCTATCAAACTTTTTCTTTTCCTTTTGAAGTGCCAGGCTAAGTGCCACTGAAGTAAAGGTTTCACTGCATGTCAGTAAGAACTTTCATGGGCTGCCAGTACACAAAAATATCAGCAGACACCTACATATTCTCCATGGAAGCAAGCGGGACACAGAAGAAAGGGAATGTGAGAATGTTTTTTGTATTCCTTAATGTGCCACTGAGTGCCAAGGAACCTGTGCAAAGGTGGTGGTGTTAGTCTGGAGGTACTGCTGGTCTAGTAGGAGACGGAATCCAGGATCCTTTAGCCCTTCTGTGCAATACTCCCCTTTCCCCATCATAGGACATGACTTTTGACATCATCTGTTGGTATGAATTGAATTATTACAGCTTATGTTTTAGTGCAAACATCTGTAAGTACTCCTGTAAATATTAGAAATTTCACTGCACACGTGTTCTAAGGTCTGACCTCTTCAAGGAAGGAGAAAGGGAGGTTAGCTTCCAAATATAGAGGTGTTTATCTTATAAATTCTTATTAGGAAAGGCTGCAGTTGTAAAAGATATGCAGTTTTTCACTTGGATGCATATGCATACATTATGGGTATTTCCAGGTTCACAGCAACGTGAATGACATCTCCAGCTTCAGGAGGGGACTGCAAGACTGAAATGTTGTGGGTAATACAGAAAGACTTTTCCACCTAAAAAGCAAAGTCCGACAATTTTGCTGAATTGTCCCTTTGTCAACTGTGCCATTGACACGACAGAAGTCAGGTTCGTGCAGAGTCAAACAATTTAGGAAGGATTCACAGAAATTTTAATTCACAGCTTGAGAAAATAATTCCTATGACAGCGTTCCCAGTCTGCTGGCTGTGTGACTTCAGAGCAGTGACAGGTTCAAAGGAATCTGGGACAGTGGATGTGATGCTCTGGCTCCACTTTAAATGGCCAGTATTCAGTGGGGCTCACAGACTGGTCCATGGATCCTTGAGAGTTGCTGGAGTAGGTGGATCTCTTTTGTCCATGGTTAGTGTAGGCTGTGTTACTCTGAAAGGCTGAGCAGCTGGGAGAAAAGCCCCCTGTGCCCCTGGCACTGGCTGCTGGTTTTGGGGCTGAGACAGGAGTGTCACCCCTCAGAGCAGCTGAACTTGCTCTGCACAGAAAAGGGGCATTTTGTAGCTCAGTGATCTTCTCATATTTGAGGGGAGAGCTTCACAACAGGGAAAAGAGATCACAAAGGCACCTTTAAATTCTGGGTGCACTGGAGTCCTGTCCCAAACTTTCCTCTGCTTTGCTGTGGTTTTGTGAGCTGCCAATACAGAAACAGAACCTTTGTATAAAAATTCTGGCTCTTAAGCGACCGGAGAAATTGTTTCCACCAAGATTGTGAACGTTTCAAGAGTGTTGCCATCAGCAAATCTTTGGCCTGTCAGAAAGCATGCAGCTTTGAAGTGAGAAGAAAAAGAATTAGCTGGGTATGCCATTAAAGAGAGAAAACAATAGAAGGAAATTAATTCATCTGTCAACACCTTTCAGAACAAAGAATAGCAACCAGCATCCCACAGAACAATGCAGGTCATCCCTGCTGGCACCAACATCCAGTCATGGATGCAGAAACCATGAGGAATGAATACATTCAGTGATGTGGATCCATAAATGAAATTAATTTGATAAAATAGAACGACACTTTCAAAAGTTAATTTTTTCTCAAGGCCAGATAACTCCAGTGGGCATTTTGCACCTTGTGTTCAGGGCAAATTAGACCCTGAGATTTTCTGAAAGCCTCACAACTTGTAGCTCAGTTACAGCCATGTGAACCACTCTCTGAGGGCAGGTGAGTGACATCAGATCAGCTCTGATCCTCACAGCTCTGACAACTGCCACCACACTGGGTTCATTGGATAGTAGACTCCAGAGCAGACTGGGCATTTGGGAAGCTCCCTGATCCACCCCATTGCCAGCAGGCAGCATTAAACGGACACAAACCATCTCTCATATGTGTTTTTCTAACCTTTTCTTAAAAATGCACAACAGGTTCTCTCTGAGACCTGCTCTCTATCTGTCTTAGCTACAGAATACCAATAATTCAGTGTTTGATCCCATAAAAACACAGTCTCTGATTATTCCTACCTCAATGCAGTGGCTTTTACACACCATGAGTGAATTGTCCTTTTAAATACTTCAAAACTTTGCTGTAATTGACCAAGACACTTTAACATTCTAAGATTACCTGTTAATTCTAGTACGAAATTATTAAATCTAGAGATTATTTTCTCCACAGGAACTTAAATAAAATATTCTATTCCATCACTCAAAATATTAATGAAATAATGAACAACAACCAACACAGGAGAGACTCCTGAAGAACTCCACTTGTGTATTTTTCTGTTTTTCCTGGAATCTTTGATGTATAGAATATTACTTTCCAGAAAAATCTGGATTCACGTGGGAGTAATTTAATCTACACCAAATTGTACTCATCTGTTTAGCTGAATGTCATCTGAGACAACCTCAGAAGCTTTCTTAAGGTTCATGTGACATGCTCTTTCTAATCTACACAAGGAATCCAAAGATGAAAATTAGATTCCTTTAACAGGATTTATCTTGAAAATTCCACGTTTGTTCTTTCTAGTCACTTAATTATCCACTAGGAAACTGCAAATAGATCTGCTGATTATTTCTTTGCTTATTTTTCCCAGAGTTTTAATTTGGGATGACTTGTGTATAATTTTTTTTGCAATAATTTCAATTATGAAGACAGGGAGGGTTAATGCGAATCTCACCTCTTCTTTATGAGTACTCAAAAAATTTAATATTTGATTCATATAGTATTGCTAAACCAATTTTATCTTCAGAAAGAAACCTTAAGGAACTAAGGTAGATCTACATGAATAATGAAAGACACGTCCTTTCTTAGCTTAAAAACATATCTGACAGTGAATATTAGAATTTCAATGAACCCCTTTAAAATGTTCGCTTTTATTTTTCAGATCTTTCAAGACAGGGTACTCATTTTTGTGATGAGGATATATTAGGTTGCACCTTTTTAATCGAGTGCCATGTATATAATGATGATGCCTAGTAATGTTTTACTTAAGTAAGTATTATAGAATGTCTGACAAGTCAAAAGAACTAAAAAGAGTTTTAATCTCCCTTGCAGGTAACAGAGTCCCTTAAGAAAAAGTGGGAAACGGTGTTGCAGGTGAACACCTTTCCACATCTCTGAAGACTTACAGCATTTCTAAACCAAATTCCAAAGCACTTTAGCTCAAACTGGTGGGCCATAGCCATTTGCCAGGTTTCAATGCAGAAGAAAATCCAAGTATCCTTACCCTATGGAACAGGGTAATATTGCTACAGCAACAGTGAGCACCACATTGTCTCCTGTTTCTTCAAGCCTTCTCTGTCTTATGTACCAGACAAACAATTTCTCTAAAATGTAATGAAATGGCTTTTCTGTGCCTTGGTTTGTAGATCAAGCTCTCGAACAGCAGGCATCTCAATGTCAATTAAACAAACAACATGACCACAAAATTACTGCCAGTGTTGTACACAAGATTATCTGTCACAGCCTTTTGCAGGAGCACAACAAAAGAGTGTGGTTATACTCTCAGTGCAATAACTTCAACCAAGAAAGTAAATAAATTATATTAATATTGCAAAACCCTGTGTATTTTATAATCTATTTTTTAATAAAGGGTGGGGACATGGAAAGTGAGGCTGAGGGCTACAAACTTAGCCAGCCTCAAAATGAGAGTGTGGAAAGCCTGGCAAAACTGCACTTGCTTTTGGGTTTCACAACTAGGGAAAAGCCATTCCTCCAAAAAGCACTATCAAAGAGTTGAAATATAAACCATTAGAGCAGCAATTTCAAACTAAACTGAAGAGCAGATTTCAGCTATTATAACACCCAGGGCCATCACAAGAAGGCATCATGAATTTGTGGCAGTCTTTTTCACAGAGCAATATCACAGGCATGACAGAGCTGCAGCTGGCTCCCACACAAAGGAGAGGGCACCAGAAAATGGAGGGAAAAGGCAAGAGGAAGTATGTGGAAAATATTGCCAAAGAGGTTGAAGTGGTTGCTGAAAGAAGGAATAGTAAATCACTTTACCAGTTGAATAAAGTTACAGTAAGCCAGTTTACACTATCTGGAAATGTCAATTATTAGGACAGAGAAAAAAACTCAAAAAGTGTTACTTTTTAAAGCTTAACTCAGCAAGCATCACAGGACACTTCACCAACGAGATTATATTCCCAGAGCTAAACATTAAACATGTCACATCCCAAAGTGCTGATTAGAAGACTGACAAACAGCAGGAGTTTGTGAAAGTGAAGAACATAAGGGAATGACATCAAACCAAGAAAAACCTTTGGTGTAACAGCACTAGAAATTGAGACAGCAGAAGTATTTCACATGAGTGTGACTTAGTGTAACAGTGATTGAGGTGAGCAAAACTATGTACATAGTTCTTTTAAGCACCTTTCCTCTTTCTTAATTCTTTTAGAGCTGAAGTCGAGCAAGAACAAGCTGCATCTCATGTGTTGGACAGATTTCTTACCCTCAGTATAAACATCAAAGAGAGCATCAAATACTGTTTTTACCACTCAGCATAAACTTAATAGATTCCCCAAGCACATGGAGAGCTTCTATCACAAACAAGTGCAGAACATCTTGGATTTTTATTATGTCCCAACAAAAATTATTGCCATCATTACGGTGGGGCTTGCATAGATCAACACAGGCTTGAAGGAATGGTTACTCATATAAATTGATATTAAATAATGATGTCATCATGTTCAGAATTGCCACTAACTTTAATATTAGAAATACAGAGATATTATATAGATTTTGAAGATCTAGACTTTGTTGATGACATAGTTTTAATTACTAGCACATTAAAAGGGAAAAGACAAAAGCAGTCTCATATGACCCCCAAAAATTATTTTGTTATTATGAGAAAAAAACAAAATCTAATTAAAACCAAAGTAAACCGCAGCTCAATCACTTTGTCATTAAAAAGACAAAGTACAAACAGGAATCAGTCAATTTCCATACACTGGCAGAAATGAAAACGGTACAGGATTTTCAGAAGGAAATCATTGATAAATGGGCAAGGTGGCAGGTGCATTTACCAAATTAACCAAGCTTTTCTCACTAAAATCTCTAACTTCAAGACTGACCTGTGAATTTGTAACACAAATTAGAGTTAGACATTGATTAGAGGTACAGATATATACATCCTATCATTAAACTTATCCATAAAGAAAATGAAAATATTCAGGACTTGTTAAAAGAGTGTCAATCAAACTGATTGAAATTACTTTTTTATAAATCTCCCAGTAAGAGATAGTGCATGGGAACGAGGACTCTTGTTCCATTTTCATAGAATCATAGAATGGTTTAGCTTGAAATGGACCTTAAAAACCACCTAATTCCAGCCCCCTGCTATGGGCAGGGACACCTTCCACTCTGATCAGTTTGCTCAGAGCCCCATTCAGCCTGGCCTTGAACACCCTCAGTGATAGTGCATCCACAGTTTCTCTGGGCAACCTGATGCAGTGCCTCGCCACCTTCGGAGCAAAGAATTTCCTCCTAATATCTAATCTAAACCTATTCTCTTTCAATTTAAAATTCTCATCCTGTCACTCCAGGCTCTTGTAAAAAGTCTCTCTCCATCTTTCTTGCTGGTTCCCTTCAGGTACTGGAAGGTCCCAGTTAGGTCACCCCAGAGCCTGCTCCTTTCCAGGCTGAACAATCCCAATTCTCTCAGCCATTCCTCATAGGAGAGGTGCTCCACTCCTCTGATCATCTTGACACCCCTCTGGACTCGAGCCAAGAGTTTGTCATGTGTTGGGGACCCCAGAGCTGATGCAGCATTGCAGGTGGGCTCTCACCAGAGCAGGGCAGAGAGGCAGAATCCCCTCCCTCGACCTGCTGCCCACGGTGCTCTGGATGCAGCCCAGGACAAGATCAGAACGTGGACCAGAGCCACTTTATGGCACAGTGGTGAAGTCCTGTTAAACCCAAACAAAACTCTGACACCACAGAAAGAACTCAGACTGCTAATAAACCATAAAAGGTATAAACCAGGCATATTTTAAAAAATATTTATTTGGATTACATCCTATTTATAGTTCTTGCAATTGGAATCACTTGCTGAGAATTCAACGTAATAAGAAAGAAGTACAACAGCCTTGATCCTTAGCTATAAAAGAACAGGAGTCTGTCTGGAAACCATGTAACAGATATTAAAAGACTATTTATAAATGGAACTTTAATTTAAAGTGTTTCTGAGATTTGATCCTTCAAAAGTTTTCAGTTGATTTCAGTTGGGTCAAGTCAGTTTTATAACATGTATGAAAATATGTAGAACTGCTTCGGGCTATTGATCAGACGTGCTGCCAAAGCCATACTCTATTTGGGATTAAACTTTCCATCACAGTAGGAAGCTCTGCTAACAGAAAAATCCTCACCTCCAGCCCTTTCTTACAGCTGCTTATTAGCCAGCAGTGCCAGCAAGAGCCACTGAAAGAATGCATGTTCCTGAAGAGTGGCAGCCACGTCATGTTGGATACCCTAGGGCACCCAGGAGTTTTGCCTGCCTGGGTCTGACAAATGGAAGAGCTGGGCTGGAAGAGCTGTCCTTTATCAGCAGCTGGAAACCAGCTGGGATATGCCAAAGCACCTAAAGTAACACTAGATACCTACACCTCAGGTGTCTGACTCATCCTTATTTTTATATTTTTGTCTGTTTTATTAAATTGCAAAAAAAGGAATCACACTCTGATTAAAATGCATACAGTATGAGGTACAAGTTATAGCTAGAACTTCATAACTTATGAGCTAAGACCATGCACACACATCAAACAAACAGATGGAGGTAGATAGCTTCATTTTTATGTTGCTGCTGTTAATCAGTGTATCTGAATAACATTAGTTTATCTGCACTCATGGCACATATCACTGTTTAGATAAAAATATTTCATTTGGAGGAATAGGATTTTGAATAATTTTATCCAGATGTTGGACAGAAGCTTCCAAAATAAAAGAGTTTACAAGTGCCAGGTCTCATGCCCCTTGTTTATTTTCACAGCTGGGAAGCAGGATGTTGTCACCCAAATATCAGTGTAGGACCACCTTGTTTGACACAGAGAGATGTGGAAGTAACTAGTCCTGCTATTGAAGAGAAATACTAAAATGGGATTTAAAGTCCAGTTCATGTTGTAGCCAAGATATTATTAGACAAAGAATGAGTATGGGCAGAGAATGACAACAAAAGCAAAGCAACCACATCCCTTCCTCTGACTGCTCTGTTATTAATTAAAGAAAACCCATTCATTCTTCAAGAACCTGTTACCCATCCGAAAAAGACCGAGCTGTGTTTCAGCCAACAAGCAAACACAAAAGACTTCACAAAACTACCACACAATGCCTGACTGCAGCTTTGAAACAAACTAAACATGATGTCAGGAGAAAACAGTGCTAATCTCTCCCAGTTTTCAGCATTTTTAGCCAAGTACTGCAATGACTCTCACTGACAGTTTTGTATCAGTAGGCTAATCTAATTTTAGCCCATGGAATTTCTTGTATCACTTTACTCTGTCAAACAGAAAATGCTCTCAATGAATCTAAGCAATGACATCCAAACAACGACAGGAGTTACAGAGCATGACTTTTTCCCATCCAAGCCTTTCTCTCCTGCTAAACCTAACAACTTTAGATAGAACTCACTGCCTTTCCAGTTTTCTGCCATTTTGTCCAACGACCTCACAAGGCCTCTTACTGTAAAATCCTCAGCAAACATTTAATTAAAGACTCAACTGTAACCCATTATTGAGAAAATCATAATGAACATCCAATCAGAATCAGGTACAGTGCTTATTGTTCTTTAAATACATGGTTGCTGGTTTGGGCACATGAACAGGGATTGGGGTGCTTTTCTATTTTCAGAAAAGACTCTTACTATATTATACAAGGATACAAAAACTCTCATAAACGAGGAATATGTGCAAGATCAAGTCAGTCCCCCAAGGCAGTACAGATTATCATGTCACAATGCAGTTTTAATAGCAGATATTCTTTTTATCAGTTCCACTGACACATCTTTGAAGATATTGTATAGCAAAAGCATAACTTGATACACCATTCCCAAATAAATGGAGAAAAATTAATTATTCTGCACCTTTTTACTCTTATGCCTCTGAAATTCTTCTAAGATGGACATTCCCTAAATTTTTGAAGCCACAAAGGCAGACTCCCTTGCTGAAGTGAATTCATTCCCATCCTGTCAGGTGACAGGTGATGTTCCCTCAGAGCACTCAATAATGTAAAATCTGGGAATATTTACAGAGTCCTTTTTACCTGATATAGGATGTATTCTGCTTGATACACCCAAGTCACTGATGACATCACAGAAATCTTTAACTGAAATATAAATTTCCACCTTCCAAATGAAAACTCTGCATCAAAATCACCTCCAGATAAGAAATATTGAATCTTCCCCACTACTTTCACAGTTTCACTGTAGGTATCACTAACAAAAACTAAAAAATCCCATATTTCCTCAAAGGCTGAAATTCAAGGACAACAGCCTTTGTGAATGGAAAAAATGTACACAGTCCTATAAAATGGCCAACTAAAAAAACTATGACATTGTTTTTTCACCTATCAAAATCTTTGGAGTTTATGTTTTAGTTTAGCATTTCCTTTTACTTATTCCTATGTGTGGAATAGAAGCATGTTTAATTCTTACTACAAGTGTAGCTAACTCAACTTCTGTTGCAATAGAACTAGATACAGCACCAGTTAAAACATTTTACAGGAGACTAGTCCAAAAAAACTAAGATGCTGCAGGATAGCAGACACATGAAAGAGACAGTCATACATATATGCATTAAGTCCCCAGAAATATTTGTGCTCCTAGATTTTTTTCTTACTGTCTTAATGAGAAAACACCATCTCTCCTTCTTAATTACAAACAGCCTCAGGAGTCAGTGGTGTTAAAAAGGAAAGCATTTGACCCACCCTACTGACAGAAACAATTAGCATGCTTGTTACAAGAGCAAATGGACTATCTTAAGGTTAGGGAATTGGGAAAGAGAAAAGATTTGGAGCCCGAGGATCAGTAGAGGGGGAGGCAGAGAGTGTGGTGAGCCAGCTGTGCTCTTACACTGGAAGAGATGCACACAGGTTCAAAAACAACAGGTGCCCTTTGTCACCTTCACAATCATTCCAGACACAGCTGAGGCTGAGTTTTAAGATGAATTATTGACATATGACACAAATATGAATGCTAAGAAGGCAAATTCTGATTGAAACTTGTGGTATGTGTTTTTAAAATAAGTATTTCCATAACTTCATAATGCTTTTTCCTTCAAAAAAAGTGAAAGTTGCAGCTCTTACATTTAATGCATTTCACACAAAAGTAGAATGGTTACTGACTTTCCTGTGTGTGCAAGGATGATGGAAATTGATTGCCCTGTATGTCAAGAGACTCACTTCTGCTTTACTGTCATTTTTGAAAGGAATTTCTTCAACAATGCCATTCAAAGAAAGAAGTCTGGGCTTTTTCCTCTGCTGCTGCAATTCAAATAGAAATAAAACTTAGTAAAGAAAACGCTTTGGAGTCTCTTATCTTGTTCTCTGAAACAGGATTGCTGATTTTTAAATAGTTGCTTTTCAGCTGCTTGTTCAGAATCCCAAATACAATCGAATATGCCAGCTTGCTTGTTACTGATCTGCCTGAGGCAGATTGCTATGTTTTCAGAACAAACAAATATTAAAATACACAAAGAATTCAGCTGCATGTTAAAAACAAGGCAGTGGAGTTTGTTCACAACTCTCAGCAAGATTCTTGTAACAATTGAGACATTTTATTAAATCAATTTTAAGCTCTGTTTATCACAGAATTTCTATTGATGTTTTCTCACTGGATGGCCTATTTAAATCATCATTAAGTGATACAATGAGACTGGTTTATGTGCTGCTTTAGCACTCTCTTCTCCAGATTTGGTCTATCTGATATTTCTGGACCATGAAGGGAAGTGTAAGGAGAATATGTAAGGAGAATTTTGACAGAGAAAAGCTGTGACTCCAATGATTATATCCTGTGTGTACAACCCTCTCTAGTCAAGAATTGTGTCATTTTTAAAAGGGGAACATGTAATGTTAGGTAATTATTTTTTCTGCCCTGCATTTGTGCTCTTGCATGCTAACCATTCTCAAGTTTTACTTTATTTTTCAAAAACAGGTAAAATCTTGAATTAATATATATTAATACATATATAACACATTTAATCTTTTTTTTTTGCTGAGACTTGATGGGCTTTTTGGTGCAGCAATGATTGTAGAGAAATTTAGAGGTCATGTTGAAATTAGTAATGAATGGCTTTCTCTTCATTAATCAATGTTCACTACTTGATGATGCTTCCTGTGAAATTGACTATTTAGCAAAAGAAAATTTTACTTGCTGAATTTGCCCTATTTTTGCCTCAACACTTCACCTGGGGTAGGCAAACAAAATGAAGGAGGCTGTGGTGGCCCCTGAAACACAAGGGATCCCAGTTGCTGGTTATGAGATGTTCTAGATCTCCTTTGTCTCCTAAGAAACAGTTACTGCCCCAAATATGTTTGAAAGAATCATTGGAACAGGAACTGCTTTGCTCATAAACTAAGAATTCTTGTCACCAACTCGGAGAACTGTTCTGTCTCAGTCCTTCTGAGTCAGGGAACATTTCAGTATCTTACAGAAAATTACACAGCTTCTGCAGCAGTACCCTCACAGAGGTACAAGGCAGCCCTGCTCCAGTACAGTCATGATCCTGGGAGACAGATTTTTCAGGGTCAAATACAGAAATTACTCCCATTTTAATTTTTATACTTTTTTGCTTTATTTGTAAGCTCCCCAGCCACCAGTACTACTATATACAACAGAATTCCCCAGTCTGCAATACTTAGGGCAATTTGGTTGAAGGTTATGCGATTGTATCTTGAATACATGGCGACAACTTAAGAGAGAGACTCTTCAGAAAATGTTCTATTCCCATCCCTTTCTCTTCAAACCCTGAAACACAACCAGGCCATAGTAAACAAATGAATGTGCTGGTGCTTTTACTGTTCCTCTGCAAGGGTCAGGTGCCTCTTGTGGAGCACAGTAAAGGATCTCCACTATGTCAGATCAGGCCAAGCTAAACTGCAGCTGAACTGTCCTTTTGGCTACAAAGTCTGCAGGTGTGTTTATGAAACACAGGAAGAAGGTAGAGGTTTGTGTTGGAAGAAGCAAGCTTTAAAAGGACTAATGAAAGCATAATTAGATCCCAAATTTTGTCCCTTCTCAGCCAGTCATCCTGACCTTTAATTTTTTTTAATTAATCGCATAACTACTGTAAGCTTTCTTTATTAACATAAATGTTACTTACATAAATGTAAACAGTGCCTTAGGGTACAGGATGTAGCAACTACTACATTTGGCAACTGGTTACACCTATTTTACTCTTTCCATGTAAGAACTGCCTTGTAGGATCTGGGATATGTTTTACTCCAGCCTTGCTGTATCTGAGCAGGGTCTTCAGGATGTATTAGTCATAAACACAATAGCCTGATAGGGCTTCATTGAGAAAGCTGCTGGTTCTTTGCAACAAGATCAAGCTTTAGTCTGTTAATTCAAAGTTCTCAAATATCTAAGACAAATTGCTTCGCCTTAAACTTCCTTTTTGACCTTTTCACTGGCATGTCCTTTCGCCTTACAGTCTTTTCCAAATAATCTCAGCTTTTTCTTGACTCCAGTCCAAAATGTTCTGTTTGAACTCTCTCAGCAACAATTCCTCCTCTACACAATTTCGTGTTATCTGCTCAGTTTTTCTTGTTTACTTTGACATTCAGCAATCAGCAGGCCTGGCCTGTGATCAAATAAGTGCTAGAGCTGAGTCCCCCTGAGCACATGCAGTGGCTGCTGACATCACAGGGTCAACTGCAGGATACCTTTCCTGCAGCTTTTGCTACAGGGTATCAAATGGGCTGTTAATTGCTCTTGTCCTGAGACCTTATTCCCATTCTTGTCCTAGTAAACTCTCATATGAGCCAGGAAAATTCTGTGGGCTGAAATTGATGGAGCAAAAAAATATTTACCGATGGAAGAAGCTGCATTGGTGAAGATTTTCATTCACTAGTTCTTCATAATGAGGATTTTAGTTTTGGCCTGTTGATAGCAAACCAGACTCCAAGTGGTTCTTATGCAATGCAGGGTCTCAGTGCTTTATCCTCCACACCTGCAAACTCCTGTGCATAGGATTCACCATGGAAGTCTCTTGCTCACATTTCCTCTTAAGACCATCTTGTCCCAGTCCAGTTTTAAACATTCAAGAATCAGGAAGTATGATCAGTTCCAGTTAGGAACAACTTGAATCTTCAAGTTATTTAAGGTCTCACTCCTCTCTATATACAAATCCAATGGTACTCTGTGGTAAGTTTAGGAATGTCCAGAGAACCATCCAACCCAAACAGTCTGAGAGCCTAAAAACTTGTGAGCTAATGTTTTTCTTGTTTGTTTATCAGGAAGTTAGGCTTATTTATATAATTTAAATTCAGGCACGATTGGCCTTTCTATATACATAAAGAATTAGATCTGATATCCTACTGGAGCCAAAAGAAATTACATACATTTGGGAAAATGAATACATGGCCATTCCATTTCCCAAATTATACCACTATCACTAGTTTTTCCTTTACATACACAACAACCATACCACTTGGAGTTGCTTCCATGACTGTTCTATCATAGAAATTGAGCTCTAAGGAAAGATAAGATGAGAAATTAGAGCAGCAAATACTGAATGTTAGAACAACAAGGAAGATGTGTCAGCAGTGCAGGACAAGAAGGGAATAAAATGGAGATGAGCTGTTAAAACCTCTGCAAGGGAAGTGAGAGAAAAAACAGAATCAACACCAAGCCTGAAAGAAGAATAAAAAGAGAAGGGAATT
Source organism: Thryothorus ludovicianus (assembly GCA_013397245.1). Taxonomy (NCBI): domain Eukaryota; kingdom Metazoa; phylum Chordata; class Aves; order Passeriformes; family Certhiidae; genus Thryothorus; species Thryothorus ludovicianus. The sequence goes on along the minus strand of VZTB01005925.1, from coordinate 226,947 downwards.
TAAAAAAAAAAAAAAAAAAGGTGGCTTATTTTTGTTGTAGAAAGAAATATGTTCAAGGTTCGGGGAGAAAGGAATAATCAAGGACAGAAAGCTATAAAATTATGAGTTATTACCTGGAATCTCATCTGAGGCTTTGTGACTTCAGTTTCACTGTTAATAATTTAACTTAATAGACCCACCCGCTATTCTGATAGAAAAATGGCCCCTCGGTTTACACTGGGCTGTTTGTTCTATATTTAATACTCCCTGAAGGTGATGGAACTCCTGAGACTGCCGGCTCTCAACGCAGCCATCTGACATCCAGCATGAACGAGTCAATAAATATGCCCCCTTTGTTATGTGCAAAGGTCCAAGATGTTCTTCTGCCTTTGATTTTTCCTATTCATTAAAAATACACAGCCTTTCAAAGCATTCCCTGTCAAACAGAGATAATGGAGATTTCATTGGCCATTGCCTTGTACATGCTGATATATCTTCTAAACAAAAGTGTCAGAATGTTGACACAGGAGGAATCTGGCCAGCTGGAGGGCTTTAGCGAATAATAAAATATAAAATTAAAGCATTTGTAACTGTTGCTTTTAATATAAAAAATCTGCGAAAGTTAATGACTGGATGGGTAATTTAAAAACAAAAGCCCCAGCAGGAAGGGAAATATAACTAAAAGCTAGCAAGGGGAATTCTTGATCCAGCCCTCTGGAGAGCACAGTTGGAACATGGCATGTATTTTTGCAATACAAAGCAATTACAGGCATCTCCAAACAATAAAAATCCATACAACCTTCTGGTGTTCTGATTATATTCTTTTTCATTAGATAAGGTCGAGAAGTTACAGGATCCCATTTCATGCTGACAGCTCTCCACATCTGATAGGAACACTAGGAGAAAAAAATGCTTAAGTAATCACATGCTGTGCATATTTTTAAATGCACCCATTATGTTTAGTACAGCATCATGGAAATAAATACGTGAACTTGTAAAAATTGAGAGCTGTATTTGTCCCTTAAAGAATCAAATTCAGTGCCTGTGGACATGCTGAAACAACTCAAAGTACAGACAGCACAAGATGTAAAACATCACAGAATCAAATCTGGCCTGCAATAAGTCAACTAAATTGACTTTTGCAGCCTCCTGTTGATGGGGACCATATCACCCACTGTGGGAAAATCATTCATCTTGTCTCTGTAGTCTGATGGAAACTTTCAGTACCCAGAAGTAAGAGGGATTTTCAGTTATTTTGAAAACCAGGATGTCCTACTTGCAGATTCACTCTATAGAGACAAATCAAAAGCAAATATGGTTTTGTAAAGTTTCTTCCCATTCCAGTTAATCGAGGTGGGTTAAGCCGTTCCTAATAAGAAATTTTAAACATAAATGAAAGAATATATCGGACTCATTTATTAATAAAAACTTCACATTGTAAAGAAGAGTAAAATAAAGAAGCTTTCCTTGATTTATATTTAGCTTTGGATCACATTATAAACTGAATGGCAATATGGGTGGATTTTTAAATTATATCTGGAAAAGTTATTCTTTAAAATAGGACAAAAATTTGTTTATATATATCTCAAAATGTATATCCATTAGAAATCTTAATTCAATAAGATAGGATCTGATAGGATTTTCTTGGTATTAGGACTAAGTTTACTGGTATTCAATATTTTGATCAATGATCTGGAAGTAAATATAAAATTGCACTTGATAAAATGTGTGGAATCCATGAAGAGTGCCAGATGGGAGGTGAGCTGGAGAAGGTAATGCCACAGACATGAAGGTACATTGTGCTCTCCTGGCATCACCTTAGAGTGAGAGAAGGTACATTTGTCAGCCTATTTATTTAAAAAAGAACCAGAACCCAACAACTGAAGAGCTGTCATCTTCATAAAAAGAAAAAAGATAAATTCTGTTTAACAAGAGCAATGTGGACAATGGTTTTAGCTGAAGGAAAAGAAATTTAAACTGGAGATAGGGTGCAGATTTTTAATTGCATTCACCATTAAAGGAATAGATGCCTCAATTATAAAACAATACTTCAACATTCTGATTATTCTTCACTACATAAGAACACAAAGATAACAATATTGTCACATTTAACTTCTTAGGAGTTCTTAAACTGCCTTTTCATAAGTTAGAATGCTGGCCAGCAGCTAAAGAGATGGCAAAGTAGAGAGGGAAATCTTTCAAAATGCTTCTTGTTTTCCATTATACCTATATGGTTGTTAACTCCCTTTGCCCAAAGGAAGTCTTCCATGACACAGCAAACACAAGCACAACTGTCAGAAGAAAAGGTCTAGGATTTCCAAAGTTCATGTGCATTGATTGTATCAGGTAAGACAAAAGAGATACTGACCTATGGTACAGAGAAAGGTAATCAGGAACGTCTTACTGACATACAAACTGTAAAGTAATTCCAGGCAATTCTGGTCAAATAACAACATAAAAAGTAATTTGCAGTCAGCTGCTCCCTGGCCTCTCTCCTCAGCTCAGTACTCAAGAAAAGCTCCTATGATTTCTAGGAAAGCAGCTAGCTGGGGCTGTTTGCAGTGGTATCTGTAGATTAGGCAGAATTTGCTTCTTTAAATCCTTTACTTGAGAAAACACTTTACTATTGAGCACAAAGTACGAGCTGGAATGTTTATTTTTATATTTGAGGAAAACAGAAAAGTTTTCAAATACAGAAATGTTATTTAAAGGTTATCTATAGTACAAGTTGTTAGGTATAATGACTAATTAACTTAAAAATAATTTCTTGCAATTGATGAAATAGGTACTAGTTTTAAATCTTTGCTTTAATATATTTTAAAATTGCACAATACGAGCTTTTTGCTTTAGTCTTCTGTGAAATTGTATTGTCTGCATTTTCCAGCCTTTAATCAGCAACACCCTGCTGTTACTGTTGGCCTCTTTTGTGGAGGAGATCAAACTGGGATTCTCTCCAGAAATGTAACTCCTTAACCTTTCCAGAATTCCTGAACTGGCTAGAGGGCAATTTGTCCCGTTCTCCCTTTCCAGAGCTGAAAGAGCTGCCTCTGCCGCCCCGCGGAATGCCGAGAGCAATCAGGCCACGTCCAACCTCCAAAGAATTCTGGGAAGTAACTTGTCAGTAACTTTATGTTCTGTTTCGGGGGTGCAAAAGAATGTCCTGGACTCGCTCTCTCAATGCATTCCTCAATATTTTGCATGAAATCAGAGAGATTTTTCTTGAAAGCTCTATCTTCCAGTCAGATGCTGAATCACTCTTTAAAAATCTGCATACATTCCAAAATGTTATTTGTTATGGAACGGATGCAACATAAATGACAAAGATTTATTTCTTTTTTCATGAAAGGCCTTAAAGCTGAGAATCCAATTCTCCAACTTTAAGAATGTGTTTTTAGTTACTTGATCAGCTGCTGTTTTCAGAGCTCTTTAACTATTCCTCTGTGTTCTGAACATCCATTTTCAGTGACATAAAGGAGAAAACTGGATGCTTTAACCAGTGAATTTCCAAAGATATGCACAGCACCACTACAGGGTACTTGTCAAAAAAAGGCATCAGAACTAATAAGATCCATGAGCTTTGAAGTGTTTGTGTATTAAATTATTTTTAAGGAGTGCTTTTAAAATACTGTCTACATATAATACATGCAGAAATATTCGAAGTGTTTCAAATAACACTTCAGAAAAAAGGAGTATTTTAGAGTTCACTATGAGATGGAAACCAGTGCATAATCTAAACAATATGATTGCACCTTGCCCTTCCAGCTATCTCCAGTAAATCCATAGCCTGACCTCATCGGTTACCAATCAGAAAATATAACTCTAAGCTCCAATATGATTTTATGGCATACCTTGTCACTGATTTATTACAATAATGAAGGTCTGTTATGCATCTTGACATAACTGGGCATTAATAAAAGCAGAGTTGCATTAACTCTGCCTTTATAGATGTTTCTGGAATGTATAGGTATTATTTTGGCCTGCTGGTTTAAATTGATGTGCTCTGCTGTACTGCAGCTGAATTTTTTCTTCCTATAAACCATTTGTGCTTAAGAGAGCCCCAGCTAAACATAAGTTGCAGTGGTTTGTGCAGCAGGTACCAGATATTACAAAGAGTTTTAAGCTAGTCTATGTTCCAAATTAACAGAATATTTCCTTTTTCCCTGTATATATCATGGCAGTCTCCTTCAACATGGCCTGGAGTTTTCATATTGCTTTCCTAATTGGCAATAGGTGCATCTGCTTTCTCTTCCTAATAATCTTCCTGATGAATCCCAGTCTTCTTTCTCAACAAACTACTGAATATTAACAGGTAGTCACACAGTTGTTCTATGCACGTTAAAGATGTACACATAATTTACAGATTAAAGTATTTGAGATTCTCCTGAGAAGGAAAAGAGGTTTTATCTTGCTAATTAAAAAATTTAACTACATCAGCATAAAGCACACTGTGAGTTTAATGCTCAACTCAATGTAAATGTTTTCCTGTTGCTGTCAAAGGTGTTGTAATCAGGTTAGACAGCAGCAACAGTCAATAAAAAGTCCTTTAATTCACTTTGGCCAAGCTCTGGTTGTGCATGTAACTCTTCGACCTGGCCACAAACACTTGCCCAATTTTTCACCTGATCTGTGCCAGGAATGTGCTGGAAACCCTGCCACAGTGTGTGCCAGGAAGAGTAGGCAGTAGATAATAAAATTTATGTTGTTTGGAACCTAAAAGCTGCAGATTAATGCATGGATTGCTGTGTCAAGTTCATCACTAAAGAAGTAAAAATAATTTTCTGACTAGCCATAGCTAGAAAAAAATTATTCTATGATTTGCCACTACCTGGAATGGATGACAAGCAAGCACCAATGAAGTACCCCAGCTCTTAACTACCGCTGATTATGAACAGAAAAAATGTTTGAGAGGTAAAGAAAACAAGTTTTAAAGATAAATGTCATGACAAAACAGAAGGTATTTCTGGTGCTCAAGATGCAGATACTGTGCTAGAGTTCCTGAAGATCTCTTGTTTAGTAGCTTTCATCTCATCTGTGATAGGCTTTAGCTGATCTGCCAGCACCTAAATTCCCTGTCATAACAGCTGCTGCCAAACAGCAGACCCCATGGCATCTGACACTGAACAGAAACATTTAAAAATTTTACAGTGCAATTGTTCCAGTGAAAACTAGAGCTAGTGGCCACTCCAGCAGTTTCTCCTAACAAGAAAGAAAGCAATTCACAAAAGCCTGAACTGTCAAACACAAATCTGATGCTGTTCTGCTGGAAAACACTACAAGAGTTCTGGTCCTCATTTTGTAAGTGTTCACTGCAGATTTTCTGTAATTTCCAAACATTTCTGTGTGCCCTCAAGCCTCCTAGATTTTTATTGACAACTTGCAAAGAATGCAATAAGATATCTGTTATTGTTGTAAGCCTCAGGGCATATGACAGGTAGAGAGAGTTCATTTCATGTTCTCCCTTGCTGAAAGTTGTTCTTTATTCCTGTTGTTAGCAGATCAATATACAATATACTATAACCTTTTCACAAGTGTTCTCAGAGCTGATCACATTTCTTGTTTATCTTGAATTACCAGATTTTTTTGACAGTGAACTCGAAGCACTAATCCAGTGATGAAAAAAATTCATTTCCCTTTCTTTTTCCCTACAAAACATACTTTTTGGAAACTGTATACAGTTGTATACAATATTGTATACTGTAGCCAAAGTACAAAATTCAGGTCCTCAATTAACATATTTTCTATTTGTGAAAACATGACCTTAGTCACCATTACTTTTATCTTCAAGTCAAATGCTACATGCTAGACTGGATTTTGCACAAAAGCTTTAATTAAAAGAGAAGTGTTCTCTGCTTGTCTTCCTATTGCAGAACTGCCTAGGATTCCTCCCTGTGTGTGCTCATTCTCTAATGGGAATATGCCTTTGCTGAGACTGGTCTAAAGTCAAGGGAGGCAAATTTCATTGGAGTCAGCTTTCTGATTTTCTGATATCCCTGATAATGACATCTGTGTCTGTATGTATCCTAGTTCTCCATTTCCTGCACATTTTCCAAAATAGAAAACTGGAAAACTCAGGTAGAAAAATTAGTAATGTCTTTTTCTTGATATGAAATCTACAACATTCCTGGGAACAGTTCAGTTGTGACAGATGCTGTTAAAAAGCCAGACAAAACAGCCAATATGCAAAATGACTAAGGAAAAACCTCTAGGCTTTATAATTTTTTGTTAAACACTGAAGCCTGTGACAGTGCACGACTCAGTGAAGGTTTGCCAAGCTGTCAGGAGTCAGGAAAGCAAGAGGAGGCTGCCTTTCCTTCCATCATTTTGCATCACTCCCTCACCTCTGACACCGTGGCACCATTTGCACTTTCAAAAAAAACAAAAAAAACCCAAACAAACCCACAAACAAACAAAAAACAACTGAAAAAAAGAAAACCAAAACAAACAAAAACACAAACCTTTTAGAAGTCTGACACATGCAGACACAAACAGGCACCTTAAACAGGTAAAGAGATAAGGGAGGGTAAGCAACTTGTCTCCTCAAAGGAAGACATTCCTCTGTGCATCCCATATGAGCAATTCTGTTCCAAGAACTCTCTGCATCCTTGGAATTCTTCCTGCACTGTTATTTCCAGGAAGAACAATCAGTGACATTTTATAGGGGAGAGAATCTTCTGAGAAGCCTGATTTTTTGGTAACAGAATCAAAGAATAGTCTTGCAAATTCAACTCCTATCACTGACTTCCAAACTACCCCTAAAAATCCCCCCTTTCTGTATATACATTCCATCTGTATTTTTCTTCTCTCTTTATAAAAACACATGCATAGTTTTGAAGGTGCTTAAAACTCACCCTCGTGAAATTATCAGCATTTTTAGCGTATCAGCATATAGATGTCCTTAACATAGTTTTGCTTCCATTCTCAGAGAAATCCATGTGCAGCCTCACATAATATTGGTTTAGATGGTGTGTGCTGCATGTGCTTGCTGACCAAAGCAAACCCTGTATTTGTCATTTGAGAGCCAGATGCTTTCTTGCAGTCTGCAAATGGTCTCCACAGCTTTTCTCATCATGTTAGCAAGCTTTTATTAGTTAATCTGAATTATTTATTGGATTACTGAGAAGACTGCTGTTACAGAACAGTACTGTGAAGTTACCACATGGATGAGCACAGAACTTGCAATGCCCTCTAGTGTTTCTTGCCTGGAAATTAAAATTTAGAGTGAAATTTTCTCAGCAAGCTTGGTTAGTTGCATTTCTAAGTACCTTTGTGGATATTGAAAACAAAATCTTTGTAAATATGGCCATACCATGAAACACAGATCCTCTGTAATATGTAAGGCAAACAAATAGCTGAGATTTCAAAGTCCAGAAGAAACTAAAGTTGCATTGTAGCTTGATTAGAATTCCATTATCTCAGAGACAGGGAGAGCACCCCATCCTAAACCACCCCTCCACGAATGCCCTGAATTTTGTGTGTCCACAGTGAGAAACAGTCCTGATGCCAGAAGACAACAATCAAGCCAAGACATGACACAATGTATTTACAAAGATCTCTCCCAAAACAGCAGAAATCATAAAAGCTACACCAACATCAGGATCTTGTCGTCTAGCTAGCAGCTATCTAAGAAATAACAATTATTTTTGGAGCAGTGACTGCTTTGATTTGACATGCAGCACAGCAGCAGCAATGTCTCATTACAGCACCGTGCCCAAGCTAAACAGCTTTGATGGTGCTTTAATGTCCAAGCCAATCTCTCATGCAGTGTCACCCTGGTTCTGCAAGGTTCTGGCTTGGTAGCTGAGATCTCCCCTCTCTCCTGCTGTGTGCACTCAGGAAGATCTGTCCATAGCATCTCTTAAATTCCTAGTCAGCCATTTCTTAGTGCTGCTTCATAAATCTGAAGAAAATTCCGGTTTTAGTCAGATTTCATACTTCAAACATATCAAAACAGAACAGGAAAGAAAAGTTCCAAAACAATGCTGTAGCAAACTCCCAAGCTATCCTCTACTCATTTGTGAGAGTTTACCTAGTTGCTGGTTTATTTTATGAATGGGATGACGTTTATGCCAGGAATGTGTCGGCTTTATAACTTTTTTACTTCACCAGAAATGATACACAATTCGTTTTGAAAAAGTAACCTAAGCAAAACAGTGGCACACAAAGTCGTGTTTGTGGGACAAAGTGATCATAATGTTACCATCAGTCACTGAGGAGGAATGAATGAGGAACTTTTTTCAGAAATAAATATATAATGCCTAGAAATTGAATTCTTAGGGATTCATGCTCAAGTCCTTAACTGCCCATTCATTTCGACAGGTTTTAAGCAGCTGAAGTCCTTTCAGGATACAGGGATTAACCTCAATTATTGTTTTATTTCTGAGCACCATAAGGAAGCCCAGAAATAATTAGAAACAAAGAAAAAGAGTGGTGAAGTTCACTTTTATCTGGAGTTTCTCATCATCCTCAAATCTAAACCAGCTGAAGAAAAGCCCAGAAATCCTATTTTAATCAATAACTCCTTACACATATCCAGAATGTTTAAGCCAGAAGACCTTTTTCTAGCAGTCCCTAAAAACTGGTAAATAATGGATAAAGATTTAGAGGGGAGGAAGGTCTACAAGGAAAAGGAGCCAAAGCATTAATAATAGAAATAGCAATAAGGTTATTTCTTTATCTGACCTCAAATTGATATTGTGAAAGCCCCTTGTTTATCCGTACAGCAATCATCTCAAACTGAGACTGGAACTGATCGTAAAAACTTTGATCAGCACCAGGTGGTGCTATTTTGCTTTTTTAAAATTTTGTAGCTTGGTAAAATATTTACATTTTAAAATAATAATCCCTGATGAAAACTAAATGAGTGAGAAGAATATCTATCTTCTCATGCTGTAAATTAGTTGTGGCTGCTTTTGTTGTTAGGCATTTATATATTTAAGAAGCAGAGGATTCCCAACACACCTGATAGGAAAATTTTAAAAGTCTTTAACCTTTAAAATAACTACTTCTCTCACGATTAAACTAGTTTTATAAACTGTTTACTCCATAGAAATTCTACATATGCTTCTCTCAGATTCTTACACAAAAAAAGAAAACTCTTGTTAATCCAAAAGTGCTATTTTGTGAGGTGGCACATATAAAGTATGTGTATTTGCTTGTAAATTTTTAAATTGCAGACAGGCTGTTCCAAAGCAATGCACCAAAGTCTGTGCCTCCAGAAACTCAGACAAGTCCAGAAGCTGGAAATAAGAGGGAGAGAGGGATTTAAAATCAATCCTAGAAAATAAATCTGGGGTCAAAGTTCAAAGATTTATTTTTTTATTTAGCATGTTTGCCACATATTCTTATACTTTGCCCAGATGTTCATATAAAACATAAGTTGCCCCTTTTTATGGTTCTGATCTATTTCTCACAAGAGCACATGGCCACAAACTGTATGTATAGACAAGTTTACAAGAACTTTATCACCTTCAGTTTCTCAAAGTCTAATCATGTTTTATCAGTCTTTGCAATATATCAGTCATGGAATAAATTTTTGGGATGGCTTTTTCAATTAGGTTTAAGTTTCTCGTTGGTACAAAAAATGTCTTAGAGGAAAGTAATAAGAATCCAGAAAGTTATTTTAAAGGCCATGAAGTAGCCACGTGTTGCCAACCTATCCTCACTGTTCTGCAAACTGAAGGTTCTTTGCAGAACTAAAAGACTGATATGAAATGAGTGACATCATCCTATGCTGCTCTTCAGTTTATCACTTTCTCCTTGGACTAATGGTTTTCCCACAGACCATAAATTTGTATTTCCAGGGGTTCCTGTACTGCTGACTTCACCAGTTTGCCAAAAGCATTGCCTTTGTGGTTGCTTTTGAAGAGAGCCCAGAATCGTAGGAGATTTGTTTGACAAATAAACTGGGTTTTCTCTCTTGCTGCTGCAAGGCTGGACTGAAGGCAGAGCCTGGAATGCACAGAATGTTTCGTGCCCCTGCAGTCTGAGAAGAAGAGATTGTTAAACTCAGTGCAGCAGAGCTGCTCCTTCTGCTCTCTGCAGTGCAGTGCTGATGCAACACCAGGAAGGCAACAGGACAGCTTGGGGAGCCCAGCTGTCCCCATACAGACACAAAACAAGGAGCTATTATTTAAGGGATGCAGTAACACCAACATCTCCCTGTGTTCAGGGATTTTTTCATATGCCACTAGCCTCAAAGAGAATAAAAGCAAATCCAGAGGTGGATGTCCATATCTGGTTGTGTCAGAAGTGAAAATTATAGTATTGCCTCTGCCTTTTGTAGTCTTTGGTTGTTTGTAGGCAAAAGGCAGAGTCTGGAAACATCCCCTTGGAAAAATACCCTACCAATCCCACTCCACAGTCTTTCAAACATGACAACAGACAGGCAGTAGCAGCCTGAGGACTCATCTTCTGGTGAGGAAGAACCTACCCTGTTGTCCAAGAACAATAATACCCATGCCACAGAACTGCCATCACTATCCCTTGTTAATCAGCAGAAGATCAAGTCATACCAGGAATAAACCACCGGAGATTTGAGGAATGTTTCTAGACAGAATGGCAGAACAGGAAAGTAACCTTGTACCCTAACAAACATTTGCCATGGCCCTTACTTTGGGAATTCAATTCAATGATCAAACAAACAAAACAAAACAAAGCAGGCACATTTTTCCTTCAGAAGGAATGAAGTCTCCCCCAAAATATTTCAACTCTCTCCATCATGTGCTAACATCTCATGACTCATGACATAAATGACACATCATATATATGAGGTAATAAGCTGATTTCCACCTTGTGCAACTCATAAATGCTGGTTAATCTTTGATCTCTGGGCATACTAAAACTCCCCAGCCAAGTCAAGGAGATCAAAAGTGTTTGAATCTTGCAAAAGTAGCTTTACCACCTCTTTTAGTCTTTTCCAAAAGGGGATTATGACTCAAAAACTTCTGACCTTGTCAGCATAGGAAATAGTTGCATCATCTGTTAGAGCCTAACATCTGCTGGAGAAAAAAACACAGTATAATTTCAGAAAGAGGAGTATGTCACAAACACAGCATCATAGTATTTTGCTATTTCTTTTTTTTCTTTTACATCAGCAATGCCAGAATTGTTCTGCAACGAAGCAGAAGGGTTTTCACAAGGCAGTTCAGCTGGCAGCAAAGTACCACAAATAGAAGGGGAAGTCAGGTATGCTATTGTAACTTTGTAGGCAGGGTGCCTCTTAAAATTCTCTATTGTTGCCATTCTGTGTTTAAACTGGTTGAATTTCCTCCTCCCCCATTCCCTAATGGTTTGGTTTTCTCTGCATTGCAGGATTTTATAATCTTTCTCCAACTGCATGGATTTTATTGGGTTCAGAAAAATGTGCTGTAGAGCCATGTCCTCATTTGTGTACAAATACAAAGAGCTGAAGAACTTCAAATTGGATAGTGACCTTCCTTTTAGGTGGCCTAAAATCTTGCAGAAAATACAATGCAACTGCACTTTGTATTTTAGTGAAACTGCAATCTATAAAACTCAATAAAGTAATTCTCGTAAATGTCAGAGGCTGAGGTATCTGCAGAAGTTGTTATAGGATTAATGCTAGCCCAGCCCCCTGTCTTTTAACTTTAGAAATTTATGTGCAACTAAGGTGATGTAAATACATTCAGGAATAAATATAGGGCTTTGAAAGTATCCACTGTATCACTTTTGAGTCAATGCTCCTCTTTCATTTTCTGGTTGTGTCACCCATAAATATTGAGTCTAGGCATACTAAATGTGGTAGAAGCTGTAATTCACACCTAAAAAAACATTCTATTCGATTTTAAAATTAATAATTTGGCCTGTTTATCAGCAATGTGGTGCTTTGTGATCTTCCATTTCATAAGCCACACAAAACCTAAGTCACCTTCTCTCATTTTGGCACATTCTGAGGGGTCTCTACATTTATATTTACATGTTCCAGCTTTGCTGAATTGTAAACAATTCTAATAAGGATCTTCACAATCAATTTTAAATCCATGTAAAAGTAAAATACTAGTAACAGATGATATTACCATTAAATTCAGCATTAGCTCAGTAGTTTAAGAAACACCAAAATAAAAAAGGAACCCAGGGAGCAAGAAAAACTGACAAGGATCTTGGAAAAGCCTTCTAGACACACAGGGTGTTTTTGAAGGTAATGTTTGGGGGTTTTGTTTTTCTCCACCATCAAATTCTACACCCAGATGTGGGGTTTGTGTTGTCCTAAGTGCATTGGAAAACCACAGCCCTGTTGTGTACAAACTAAACATCTCTGCTCCCTCAGGGCATAAAAAAAGTACAGAAGCTGAAATATGAATGGTGCCTAAGTGTTCTTCTAAGGCCATGGTGACACAACCAAATCTTCCATCAGCTTTCTGAAATCAAGATGTGGGTATTGCAAAAAACTTCTTTGCTCAGTGCCCACTGTGGAAGCACTATGCTGACCTTGATACTGTACATACCAAACTCCTCCAGTCACTGCTACTTAGACACAAAATCCTGGTGTACATTCAGCTTCCCTGGCACCCTGGTGCCAAAGATTTTATGGTCATAATTGTTAGTCCAGCTGCTGTTGCCCACCTCAATGGATGATGGTGGTTCTTTGACAGGAGTAGGATTCAGGAGGGAATTGTCCTTCTCTTAAAATTTCATGCTGGTATCAAAGAAAAAAAGAAAACAAAATTTTAAGGACAGGAAAAAATGTTCAGGTACCTAAATATTTGAGTCACACCACTTGGTGAGAACCCCAACAACAGACTCACATTAATTCTGTATTCACCCTCTCCAAACTGAGTTGTTGCCACTGTCTACTCAAGCCAAAGTCTCCAAAAAAGCTGACGCTTTTGCTCTATGTGGTGGCCACCATCCCACGGAGTTTGGTGCTAAAATACTCAGTGATTTCCAGTTTGCTATCCATTGTGTATCATGCCAGTGGTTCCCCTCTTAATGGTCTTTCTGGGAAACTACTGCATTGCTTTGCTGCTGTATTCACCTCAGGCATAATGTCTGAGAGAAACTAAAATTCATGGTTTTTATAACAGATTGCAAGACTTTATTAGCTATTGATCTTATGTCAGCTGTTAGAGAAAACCTGGAGGAGATGACCACATCTTGAAAAATTCTCATCATTAGAGAAAATTGATCTCATAAAAGGGAGCAGAGAAAATAAATTATGGCAATTCACAGGAAAGAATAAAAACGGTGGGAATACAGGTTTTATACATTCACATCCCTTTTCATTCCATATACTGCATCAGAATTTAGAGATGGGAACCCAGTAAGGAGTCCTATGATCATCTGAAACCACTTGTAACTAATATTTTGTGAAAGAGGGAATCAAAGACTGGATCGGATTTTGTGGGATTGGTAATTATTCCTATTGTTACTTAAGGAAAGAATATCAACTGGGCAATTCACTACTTCCACCAGCAGGAAAATACATGGGGGAAAAACCCATTCTCTCACATAGCAGGAGCTGGGGATGAACCTCTGGGGGGCGGGAGAATAAAAAACCTACGGCTGCAGCTAGGAATTGCTTTACTGCATTTATGTGAAAGTCGGGTTTTCGCGGTTCGCGAGCCCCTGACAGAAAGCGCGCCGCAGCGCGATCCCTTGCAGACCCAGGGCGCGCTTCCCCCGCGGCGCGGCGCCGCCGGGCTCCGGGCGGGGACGGGCGGNCCGCCCGCGATGTTCGGGGCGGGCAGGTACAGCATCCCGCGGCCCGTCACCAGGAACCTGGAGGACCTGGACTCGGTGCAGAGCGTCCTGCTGCACAGGTCAGTGCCGGGGATGGGGAGCGGCCGCTGTGCCGTGGGGTGGCTGCCCGAGATCGCTTCCCGAGCTCGGGAGTCTCCGGCACCCCTGCCCCTCCAGGGTAGGACCCGCCGCGCGGAGGGACAGCGGAGGCACCGGATCCCCGGCGAGCTCCCCTTTCGTCGTGGCGGCAGGCAGGGCGAGGGACCGGGGAGCCGGGCAGGGGGCGGCGGGAGCCCGGGCTGCTCTTGTGTGCTCGGCATGGGAAGGGAAGGGGCGGCTGCCGGCGGGGAGCCGAGTCGCCCTCGGGCTTCCCTCCCTCCTTCTTGGAGAAGGGGAGGACGTGCAGGTGAGGGGAGCTACGGGGCTGCGCCCGGGACTCTCACATGTGCAGAGAATTTATCTGATACTCTTGGATTTGGACTGATGCTGTTGCATCCATGCCATAAGCGTTTTGAACCCTTCTCTGAGGGGAGGGGATAATGTATCTAGCACACAAATCCAAGAGGGATGGGAAAGAAATCCTAAGTGGAAGTACAGGAGACAGCACAGTATGAGAAGCAGCTGCTTTTCTTCCTGCATTCACCATCCCTAACGTGCGATTTTCCACGGTATCCCTCCACAAAGACACCTCGACCACAGGATCTTGCCCGATAGGCCCGCGCAGGACTCTGAAAGCCACCCTTAATGGCATTTTCCATGTGTTAGCTGAGAGCCGCAGAAACCTTACAAAGAAAAACTCATCCCATTCAGCAGAATCCAAGAGAAGCTCATCTCCAGCTCTGCTTAGCGTCCGCTTCCTGTTTCTCAGCCACGCTGGTTTGTTTCCAGCTGCACAGAAAAAGCACACGGGCACTTCCAGTGCCAGCTCCAAGCGGCTCTTGCTATGGAAACTAACAAGTGGTTATTAACTCCAGCTCAAGGCGTCAGACGGAACAGCCGCGTGAAATCCATTCCTGTGAGCGCTGGGGATGCAAACACGGAGAGCACAGCGAGGAGGGCACGCTGCAGCCAGCACGGCACTCTGAGGCTGCTTTACGCACTGTAAATGTGCTCCTATGCGAACAGAACCCCACGGACTTTTCAGCGGCTTAAGGGAGAGCGTTCTCTTTCGGAGACGGATTAAAAACACGCTCCCCCTTCGCACTGCTTACGTTAATGTACTCTGAGTGGAATAAGGCTACTCATGCTTGAAACATTTGCATGTTGACTGACTACGAGCAATGGTTTTCTTTCATGCCGGCTATGCATAGCAGTAGGAAAGCAAAGTAGTAGGAAAAAAGCAGTAGGGAAAAAAAATTACAGCTGCTTTTCGTTCTGGAGAGAACTCTTAACTCTCTAAGAGTGTTTTTCAAAAGAATGAGGTGGGTTGTACTACTCTTCCCAGATTCCTCACGGCTGCCTTCCTGTCGGTTTTGTGTTCTCCTGAAACACCTTCTGTGATCAGAGCTGATATAGAAAGCTTAAGAAGTCAGAATATTCTTTCTATTTCATTTATTGAGCACTAGAGTGTTTGCTCAGAAAATTTCCATTCCCTTGGTCCCAGGGGTGGCCTTCATTCTCCATGGAGTCTGTTTATATGCAAATATCCCAATCAAAATGACAGCCCAGTGTCTCTCCAATTCATGCCACTTTGATGTGGATGGTCTCTACAGCGCCCTGTCAGAGGAGCTGTGAACAGAAGATTCTGTAATCACAGCTTTACATGGTTTCATGAAAACCTTGTCACAAAAATTAGGAGTCCATGTGAAATATGTATTTTGAACTTTCAGAAAGACTTGGACATGGGAGGGGAAAGTTATGTTGTTGTCATTAATCTTTAAAAAAGAGGGAATTATTTCTGACATACTTTGCTCCTGGTGTGCACTGAAGGAATTAAAAAACCCAGGAATCAATAGCTGAAATATAATGTCACTCATATCTTTGTTACTTTTTCTTTCAGTAAAGCAGGTGTTAGCAAGAAAAACAACAGAAAAAGAAAGATAAAACTATTTTCCTCTTAGCTTTATCTGCTTGTGTTTGTCCAGTTGCTGGTAGAGCCTTCCTGGAAATATTAAGTGATCTAAAAACAAGCAGAAAGGAAAAAAATGAAACATTAGCAAGTCATTTAGGGCCTTCTTATCTCATTATCACTAAGGAAGAGCTATAATTTGAAGCATGGAACCAGCGTGTCCTATACCCTGTCTTCCTTTGACTTCAGTCTCCTTCTGAAAATAGGCATGGATCAAGGCAGGCTGTGATTTTTAAAGCACAACAGCTTCTGAAACAGGTTAAGCCAAAAAAAAAAAAGGTAACAAGAAACTCTTGTTCAGGACATAAATTTCCACACGTGGATTTAGTTCCTTGCAGGAACAGCTAATCAGAACAACCTTCAGCCTTTAATTACCTACTCCTAAGTGCTTATTACCCAGTTGTCCAGTGAGGGTGAGCAGTGCTATTGGTGCCAGTGATGCCCCCTGGCAGGTTTTTGCCATCTGCATGTTGAAAACAGCAACTTGGCATAGAAGGCTCATGGATTCCTTAGTGAGGAGCATCAGCCCCAGCTACTCAGATTAAGTGTAAAGCGTCTGCCAGAAGACAAATTATTTCAAGTCTCCCCCTACTATTTCTGCCCAAGAAATGAGAGGCTTTCCTCTCCAGAGGGTTTGTGTGGGAAAATCTGTGTCTTCACTAAAATAAGATCCTGCTGTGTGAGATATATCCTGCAATCTTTAATTGTTCCCACAGCAGCAAAAATTCCACATTCGTTTCAGCAAAGTCTTTAGGTGGTTCCCAGCTACTCCTCTCAGAGGACCAAAGCCTTCCATCATCCTTCCATTCATAATATACTTACTCCTGTAAAATAGCAAGTGGTGTAAGACCATTGCCTCCTTGAGAGAGCCTGTATTTCTCACTTAGTGAGCAAACAACTGGAACCAATTAATCAACTCTTGAACTCGGTGAAATTTAACTAACGCAGCACCATCTGGCATTGACTATCACTTCTCTACAGAAACACTTCAGTGTGCATCTATTAAAAGTGCTTGCAAATGTAAGCATAATTAGGGAGGGCAGGACAGTGTATCTCACCTACTTCTAAATGAAATCATAGGAGTACAAACTTTTTCCTTAAGGAAATGTTTCTGTCTCCCCCTCTGGATAGGTTTCTAGTCTTAAAAACCACACAACAGTAGTTTATCTGTGAAATCACGTCTTATACAGGGACTTCAGAATAGCCAGAGTACTTAATATAGGTATTTTTACTCCAGTTGAAGCCTTAATCACATGGTTGTGAGTCCAAAACATTTCTGTCAGTTAATTCACTTGAAATCACACCTACTAATATACGCTTCCCTAATGCAGTTTCAAGTACAGGGATTTCATACCAGGATTCTGTCACTCCTCCGTAGTGTTCCAGCACTATAAAACCTCACTGCTGAAGCTGTGCAAATATCCCGCTGAGCAGAGATTAAATCCAGGGCATTAAACATGTTCCAGCAATTACTCTCCGTCCCTTTCCCTGCTCACCATGTGTGTCCTGATGGCTTTACTGACACAGCTACACAGCAAGCTGTCTGCAGGGCTGCCATAGGTCTCCTTTTTCATGGATGTGAATAATTCAAGTCCTGAAAACAGAGCAGGGTTTTTTTTGTTGGTTTTTTTTGTCTCTGTCTCGATGGTGCACGATTTCACACGTGTAGACTGCATGGGCTATTTTAAGGTACTTGTTTGGATCTGTCACAGCCTTGCTACTCCTGAACCGCACTGCTCTAATGACAAACCTAAGGAGAACCGACCTTAAATTCTCGCAGCTCACTTAGTTAATATAATAGCACATAAAACAAAGCACAGAGGCATCCCAGTGCTTACTATTTGACCCGAGAATCACTTTTTAGCTCGTGTTTCCCCCACCTGAACAGTGTTTGCTTAAAATGCTCTGAGCCTCACCTCAGGACTCTCGAGTTTCACTAACAACATCTTTTATGGGACGGGTGCTGGGACCATAGGATTGGGCAACTGAATAAAGGCTGGCTCTCCGCGACGCGTGCCTGTTGAGAGGGGGAGGCCGGGCACGCGGGCATTACTGGCACAAGGCACGACGTGCCCCCGGGACGGCGGTGCGGCCCCTCACGGCCCCTACCGGCCCCTCAGGGCCCCTCGCGGCCCCTCACGGCCCCTCACGGCCCCTCACGGCCCCTCACGGCCCCTCACGGCCCCTCACGGCCCCTCACGGCCTCCCGCGCTTCTCGCCATCTCCACGGCGCGCGGGGCGCCGGCCAATGGGCGGGCGCGGCGGGCGTCACGTGCCCCTCNCGGCTCCTCGCTGTCTGCCAGCTCCGAGTAAGGGCGGGGCCGGGGAGGGCGAGCCGCGGTGGCTGGGGGCTCGGCCGGCGGGAGCCCCCGGGCGCTGTGGGCGGTGCGGGGCTCCGGTCGGAGGGCGCTGTGAGGGCTCCGGCAGTGTCCCGGTGTGGGTTCGGGTGCGGGCGGTGCTGAGTCCCGCATCCCAGCTGGGAAGCAGAGGGCGAGCAGGGGCTTGGCACGTCATTTAGCAAGAAAGGTGCAGTCTTTCAGTGTCCTAAAGGAGACTGTTCTGTAGTAATACATATTTTAGTTGAAAATGTTATTAATTAGAAGCTTGACTAGGCCAATACTCAAGCAACAATCAATTTATTAATTAGTATGGTAAAATATGAGCAAACAGCGCTGGGTACAGTGGAGGAGTTTTCCCTCCAACTGCAAGCCGTTAGTTGAGGCTTACAGGTACTCAGAAGTTTTCTCAGCAGTTTCTATTCCAAATTTTTACGTATACCTATCAGCAGATGTTATTCCCAATTTTTACGTCATAATGGTGATTTAGTCTTCTCAGGATGTACATCCCGAAAGAAGTATCCCAGATGGTGGGGTCCAGCTTTCAGATGTGGGTCCAATTTTTAATTTTAGGGACTATTAATCTTATGATAGTGATGTCCAGCTTCCTTTAGTCAAAACTATTAATCATTGAGTTGATGTCCATCTTCCTTTCTCAAGCTGCTTTCCAAGGTTTGAGATAGGACTTAGAGATAAGCATGCTCCTTTTTTTTTTATATACATTCTAAAGCTATACTTTCAAAAATTCTTACTGCAAGCAATATTCTAAAATTGTACTTCAAAATATTATTATTACAAAAACCTTTATAGTTTACCTACAAGCAAAAAGTTCTTGTAAAAAGCAACATCCTAAAAACTAATTCAAATACTCCTAAATCAACTTAAGACTTATAAAAGTTAATTGCAAACAAAAGATAGATTCAAAGGCCTCTTCCATGCTTTATTTTCCTCAGTTATTCATTAGAATTCATCTTTATAACTGTCCTGTGGTCGGGCTCTACACCTATCACAATCACAAGTACACAGGTTACTTGTATTTACCTGACACGAAACACAACTTTGTATTTCACATAAATGCAGCCTCCAGGGTTTTTATTTATCAGTGTATTTTTTAATTCGGATGAAGTTAAATTTACGACATTAACTTGGTTCCCTGTGTTAAAACAGCTCTCCTTGACACTTCAAATGTGTATTTCGGGGTCTAATCAATAGCATTTCATTCAGCATGTTACTTTTCATCATGCTGTGTGGTGGAGAAAAAAAAGACCTAAGTGGGAGAAGGTGTAGTTTCATTTGTAGTTGCCCTGGCTCAGTGACAAAGCTGTTGTATGTACACCTACCTTACTTTATTCCTATATTTATAACCCAGAAGTTAGCTGTAGCATTTCAGGATGAAGTCGTGTTTTTTTATATTTTGTGTGTTTTGATTTTTTCTTTTCTCAATTCTTTCATCTGAAGTTACTTTATATATGTTTAGGGGATAAAGCCATTCCACAGATTTCAGCACATGACACATGTCTAATACTCTTAATAATATGTGTAATACTTTTAATAATTTATAACAATTTATCCAGCAGAACTTGGATCTTTTCTTTCTAATTTATCTTTCTTCCATAAATGGACTATTTCAATCAGCAGAGCTTTTCAGCTTTATAATTTATCCCAAAGAGGAAATACCTGTGTGGGATGAGTGAAACAACTCCTGGAGAAATGCAGATCTTCAAGTTTTTTGGCTCCCTTGACTGAAGCTTCCAGTCCTAGGGGCAAGTTGAGGTTATTGTGTAAGCACTTTGGCACAAGAGAAAAGAGTTCAAATTTTAAATAAAATTTATTTCAACTTATTGTTTAAATTTCTTGTGACACTACAGGGAAAAACCTCTCATCCTAGGTGCAGACTTCTTGTTTCAGGTTTGCTTTTCCAGATGTCTTGTGTGTATCTGTATTGGGGAAGTGAGAGCTTTTTTACAGTACAATTCCTTCTGTTTGGGTGAACCCAGAGTAAACACCAGACGTGCCCACACCATTTTTTTTGCCCGTGGTCCATATTGTTCTAATAAAAAGAGAGCTGGAGAACATGAGTGTATGAACTGATGTCCAGGGTGAAATTTTGACATCTACCCCAAAGAAGAAACAGCTTTTCAAAAGATTGCAGCCTCTATTAAAGAGGGAATGAAAATTATATCATACATGACAGGAGGTTTTGCTAATCCAGATGTTATTTCTTTGTAAATTTTTATCTTAATTTTTTGTTTGTTTTTTTGGGGGGAGGTGTTGATTGGTTGGTTTGGGGATTTTGGTTTTTTGTTTGGGTTTTGTTGGGGTTTTTATGTTAGGTTCTTTTTTTTTTCTTTTTTTTTTGCTTACATATGCCAGAATGTGGGAATGCTCCTTACAAAACAAACAAAGGATAAACTCTTCTCATGTTATTTCTTGCCTACCACCTTTAGGTTTTGTTAGCATTCTGATACTTTCTTGAATAAGAACTCAGGATTTTGAGTAAGACTCAGCAGAAATCACAAACTTGGATTTATCCCTCAGGTACAGCCAAATTATGACAAGTGGTGGCTCTTCTTTTAAACTCTCTATTTGAGAAAAAAAAGCTAATAAATGCAGAGGAGACAGGTGATGTTTCTTTCTGTCTGCAGGCTCCATAGACTTTTCTCAATAAGTGGGGCTCCAGAAAGAGAGCACTGCCAATGTTTGCTCCGTTGTTAGTCAAGCCAGATCCTCTTATTGAGCCCTTAAAGGTGCAATGTCTGTATAATGTTCTTTCTTCAGCTAAACTTTGAAACTTTGTCATTTATCTGTATTTTCACATTAGTGCTCTATTTGAATATTTATTACTAGCTTTAAGCCAGATGTGCACTCTTTATTCAGTAAAAGTAGTTCCAGTGTAAGAAGTATGAGTGTGTGTTAACTTTAAACTGCTGTAATAATTAAGATGTAAGTCTCCAGTCTCGTTTTTCCTTATATGTTTTTTATGAAACAGAGACCTCTTTCTCATCTGCTTAGGAAGAATTAACTGGTCTTGTCTGTTCCTGAAAAGCTTCTATGCAGAACATCCCAGATAATTAAATCTCTGAGTACTCTTCTTACTTTGGCCATTATTGATTCTCATCCATCTGGAGTAACACTCCATGCTTCACCTCAACCTTCATTTGGTCTGTTGCCCCTCAGCAGGCACTTTTTGGTTGTTTTTCTTTGTTTGTTTGTTTTTTTTCCCTCAGCCAAAAGAGTATGATTTCCTTCAGTCTCCTTCCCTTTGAATGCTTTTATAGGCTACTTAGCATTTGTCTCTTTGCTCTGGGTATGTGCCAGTTATTACATCTTTCTTAAAACCTACTATCCAAAATTGGACATGGGTGACACATCTCCATTGCTAAATTAGGGCAAAATTTTTTTTGCACTGTGCTGCTGATGTTTCTGTTGTGTCCTAGAGCTGCTTTGCCTTTGCTTTGCAGAAGTGTCTTGCTCTTGACTTCGGGTGATCCACACCAGCTGCCAGATCTGTTTCTGTAGCAGTGCTGCCTCTTTGTATTTTTGGTGTGTAATTTTGCATATGCTATTTGGAACATGGCTTTTGAAAACTGTTACCTAGATTTTGTCTCAGATTCTTTTGGGTGGTTTTCTAAGTGATTTTTAAAATACTTATCTTCTCTTTCCAAAGAGCTGGCAGTGCAATCTGTGTTCCCATAGCATTACAGAATATGCTGAGTTAGAAGGAGTCCACAAGGATAAAAATGTCCATGTTCAGGCTCTGCACAAAACCACCTCAAAAATCATGCCATAATTATATCACAAATGCATAAGGGAAAATATAATGGGAGAGAACAAACAAAATGGATTTTTTTCTCTTTAGAGAAAGTCCCATCATGCACATGAATGTAATTACTAATTAAAACTTGCATGTCAAAGAAATGTTTGTTTTCTGAAAAGAGAATACTGCTTTTTGCAATGGCTGTTTTCCTCTAAGGCATTTGAAGAAACTATTTTACTGGTGAGAGGGATGTCTTTCCTTGCCATATCCAACATTTATCTAAAGCAACCTCTAACTCTCATGGCAGACTTAAAGCAGTTGAGCTGTCAGTGTTCAGGAGGCAACTATTTTTTTCCTGTTTTTTATTCAGTCCTTGCACTCTCTCTGTCCCCTCCCTACTTAAAATAATCAGATCTCACTTGTACAGTGATCTTCCTTATCAGAACTCACTGATCATTCTTCTTTCTTTTCCAGTGACCTTGAGCCTGAATGGTTGGATAGTGTACAGAAAAATGGAGAATTATTTTATTTAGAATTAAGTGAGAGTGAAGAAGAAATTCTCCTTCAGAACAGCTGTCCTGAAATGCCAGCAGTGAATCACGTCAGGTTTCGTGAAAATGAAGCTGAAATTATTCAAGAGGGATCACGAAAGGAAAGAAAGTATGAACTGAAGAAATGGACCAAAATGCTAAAAAAGAAGAGCCTTTTACCAAAGTGTTCTGGTAAGAAAGGCAGTGGGAGCTGCAATGTTCACCCCTCTGGTCCTACTTCCATATTGAAACAGCGGTCTGCTCAGAAGATGGGTGTCACTGTTCAGCAAAAGTACAAAGATGTGTCTGTTTATGTAAATCCCAGAAAACTCTACAGTGCTGGGGAAGAAGAGCAGAGAAGGCTGCTGGAGGCCTTAGTAGGGATTGTCCATCAGTCTTCATGGAGCAGCAGAAGAGTGGAAAAACAAGGCAGGAGGGATAAAGCCACCAGAGGAGTCAGTGAAGAGAAGCTTGTGGTACATGGCTTGGTGCCAGGTAGTTCTGCAATGAAAACAGGTCAAATCCTGATTGGTAAGTAACTGAAGGGATAGCTGACTTCTGCACTCTTCCTTAAATAAAAAGATCTATGGATTTCTTGCTGTCAGAGGCAGGTGACTTGAATATTCCTGAGACATAAGCAATTGCATCAGTTCTTGAGGGATTGTTTTAAGTCAGTGTCATTGCAGCTGGTGGTTTGTTACCTAGTCAGTTCTGCTGCATTACTGATTTTAAGAACATGTGCCATAACCTGAAAGGTGTTAATGCAGTAAGGAGATGACCAGCCCTTAGTGCTCAGAGACTGAGCAGCCTGGAGCAAGAAATACCCCATCACCACCTCTAACTGAGGATTTGCTCAATAGATAAGTGGGACACAGTCTGCCAGATCCTGTATTTAGATTTCATTCTTCTCCACAGCATCCTGCTTAGATAAAAAAAAAGCTTTACTGTGTATATGCTTTAAATGGATTTTGTATCATAAAAATGAGGGGGAAAATACTGAGTAAGATACTTTCCTACATTACAAACTTTCTCCACAGCCTTGTTTGGTCATTTTTCTGTTTAGCAAGTCCAACATCAGCTTCCTCAGCAGCTGTGACTTTGGGAGGCTCTGAATTCATGGCAGGGCTGCAGTTTTGGGAGGCAGTGAGCCAGTACAGCCTTTGTGTTGGTTTGGCTGCTCGAGCAGTTCCATGAGCTGATGAAATAACCTGGCAGGAAAGTAACCCAGAAGAGAAATCGGCTGTCTAGTATTTTGCTGGTGCAGTAAATTAAGCTTGGGTCACACAAGGTCTGACAGGCACCCAAATGTGAATGATGGAGGGGACTGAACTGCTGTGAGGGGTAAGGAGGGAGCAGAAGTAACTCCCACTGCCAGCATTGAGGCCACTCAAAGCTTGGCACTCACAGGACATCAACCTCAGAGACAGTAAATGTGAGACAACCAGGCCACGTCTGCAAAGGGTGAAAGTTTACTTAATTACCCTTGAAGCTGGCTGCTCTCAGAGTGGGAGAGCAAAGATACGATATTGGTTAGAAGATCATTAAAAATCTTAATGCTGTAAGTAGCACAAATCCCACAGAGTCAGCATGATTCCTTTGGAAATCCCAAATTGCATGTGTAAAAAGGCACATCGAGCTTCAACTGGCTGATTGCTCCAGCGTGTGTTTTTGGTGGAGATGCTAAAGACTACTCCAGAGAGAAAACTGGATCACTTTCAGATTTTGCCAGCAAGAACTGATTAGTCAAGAATTGGGGGATGGGAGTGAGGGGGAGGAGAGAGCAAATTTCAACCTGATCTGCTTAAGGGTGTTTAATCTAATTAGTGTAAGAGTGGGTGTTTGTAACCTGTAAGTTAATTTTGAGACAGATTTGTATATAACATTTTTGTGAGAGCAGGTGTGGAGTCAGAACAGTGTAGGCAAGTACCAGATCCAGGAGATCAAGTTGACCTAAGCAGAGAGAGTGTTCATCTGCTGTACTTACTGCTTCTCAGAGCTAGTGAGGACAAAAACTGGGGTTTTTTTGTTTGTTTCAAATAGAAGAACACTTAGCTTAACCTAAGAAGAGTCTTGCACTTTATTATGTCCTAGGCTATCATCAACCCTTGCCTTGTTTTTCTGCACATTGAAAATGGAATAGTTTTAAGCTTACTGGGGTTATTCAGCTCTTAACTGGGAAAATGAGCTGTGTTCAGTGCCAACAGTGGAAAATGTATAATTTTCATATAAAAATACTTTTAAATTACATATCTATAGTGAAGCTGAGTACTCTGGAATTTTTATGTGGTGTCTAGAAATAGGGATGCATTGCAGAAATTTGATGCTCAGATTTCAGTCTTGTCTGCATAAAGAATATACAGTAAAAAAAACTTCTTGTCAAAAATCTGTCTGGTTTACTGCTTCTATACTGCACATCACAGGATGGGATAGCTGCAGTGTACAGCCCAAAGCCTAATTTAGAGGCAGCCAGAGTTCAATAGATAGCTCCTCAGATTGTCACAGGAGCTGAAGTTGGACAGAAAGTTCAAGAACAATAAAAGCAGGACTTTGCCTTTTGGTTGTTTTTGGTCATGTGGAGAACAGTGGAAACAGCCAGTAAAGGATGCTTCTGTGCTCAGTCTAAAACTGAAGAATTAGCACAAAAGTGAGCAGCTTCTTAGGCCATCACAATACCTGATCAGCACAGCACGAGGCCTGCTGGCTGCTCTGGTTATAGCCTTGCTCATCTCCACTGACCTGCATGAACACAAACATTATCAGCACAGCACTTAGCTTTATTTAGCTTTAGTTTTAGTTTTTCAGTGGCCTTCAGGTGCTCCAGACCAGCTTAGCAGTAGTCTTTTGTGAGGCAAGTCCAAATTATATTTTCCTTTAAAAATATGTGCTTTAAAATGACATCTGGTTGTCTTCCTGGTGACCAGTTTGCAGCACTCATTTTGACTCACAAGGCAGTTTATGCTTCAGCTTTTTTAGTAGAAGTAACTTCTTTTTCCATCCTTAATAATCACTTTCCTCAGGTGCCTTCTTGTAGTTGTTTTGAAATGTGTATCCTTTTTAGCTTTGAACACTTAAAACATCTGTTTATTATTTGTACAATACACTTTAATTTTTGGTTTTTAAGGTTGCATATGGAAGTCGTAAGTCTTGTTGCTGTACTTTATTAACCAAATGGAATGCAGGCACTGACCATATGAAAGTAAATGCAACAGTTTTGCAAGCTAGAAAACCCTGCTGCTTTGTAACTCTAAAAAGATGGCACTCTATCCTTGTGTTGTTTATCTGTTAATTTATCATATTTTTTTAATTATTTTTTTTTACATTTAGCAGGCCAGCATCCATCTTAAATTTTCAAAACAGAAAAGCCCTCATTGATATTTAAACTTGTTGCCACTTTCATTTTGGTTAAGATGAAATAAATTGCTTCTATCTCATGCTTTTTAAATATCTTTTGTATTTTTGGCAAAACATTTTCCTTGCTTCAGTTAATTTGCAACATTATGCAAAGCTTAGTCTGCTGTGGAAAACTTTGGGCATATCTTCAAAGAGGAAAGACTTCTCAAAATACTCAGATTTAGATCCTGACAAATAAGGGTTGTGATTGGTAAGGCCATTATAATTTGATTCCCACACCCCTTCAAATTGAAACCTGTTGGATTCACACTGGGGAAAAGTTCTTATAAATGCTGGTAAGCATCATCTATACCATAGTAAAAATAAAAAATTAATTCCAATGACACTGAGAATACAGCAAAGCTCTTTTCACTAGCAAAGAACAGAGTTGCTATCCTCTTTGAAGATATATTTTTTCTCTCATAACCAGCTCAGCATGAAACTTCTCACTTTATCAGTACGTACAATTGTCCAAAAATTGTGAAAACTCCCCACTGACAAGAATTAATTGTTTGATAGTAAAGATGGGCTATAATAATCCCATTTTGAACGTGTATGCAAAAGCTACAGCTGTTACAAACTTCACTTGAAAGGTCCATATCTTTAGAGTCCTGTAAGGAAAAAAAGCCCTTGAAAGGGCCAAAACACTGGGAGAGTTTGAGATTTTTCTATGGAATTACCATACATGCTGTATTTGTTGAAAAGACTCTCCGGAGAGATGTTGGGCTCACAAGATGGAAACAGAGTTTGTGTAAGCTTTGCTGTGTTCTCACTGTGGCTGTGTTTGGGATGTGGCTTTTGTTCTTTTAATCTCCTCTTGAAGCACAGCAGCACTTGTTTGGATGAAAGCAGCCTGCTAATGCATAAAACAAGTAATTGATCTGCCTTTCTTCATAGGAATGCATTCCATAGTTTGCCTTTTTTGGAAAGGCGTATGGGAACTTATAAAAGTGCTCCCACCAAGAATGGAGAAAACTAAATATCAGGATTCCATGACAAAAGTGTCCTCCATCCTCTCCCATGAGGACAACTTGATTCTCACAATTTCAGGGAAAAAAAGTGCATTTCCCATCACAGTATGGAAGTGATGCTCACTTGCCAGTCAGTGTCCGTGGGCTTAATCCAATGGAGATCTACTTTTAGAAGTGATCTTTGCAGGTTTGTCTCTAGGGAGGGGATGGTTAACAGAAGCCATAGTCTTGTGCCTCAAGTGGCAAAGAGATAAGCAGTTCTGAAATAAACATTCTAGGGGTGTCAGCAGTGCTGAAGACCTTTCTAAACTTTGTCCTTAAAGAGGCAGGAATAGTTCCATCAGCTGTGTGCAGACTGGGTGTTTGGGATCAACACACACTGGTCTTAGTTGCTGCTGACTGCATGGGAGAAGTCTCTTCCTATGAGAACAAATAAAACAGAAAGAATTCCTGCCTTGCCTCTTACTGTTTCATCACTCAAGTAAAGTTCAGCCCTGCTTAACGTTGTGTGGAGAGCACGTATGGATATTTTACAGCTTCTTTGTGAACTGAGAATCTTCCCACAGTAAGTGATAGATCTCTTAAGCTTGATCATTCATTATTATGAGATTTAAGTAAAGCTTACTTCATTCCTTAAGGGGAGTCATAGAATCATAGAACAGTTTGGGTTGGAAGAGTTCCTCAAGGTCATCTAATCCTAACCCCACATTATACCCATCCAACGTGGCCTTGGGCACTGCCAGGGATGGGGCAGCCACGGCTCCAGTGGGCAACCTGTGCCAGGGCCTCCCCACCCTCACAGGAAAGAATCTCTTCCTAATATGCAATCTAATCTACTTTCTTTTAGAAGGATATGTCTTTTTTCTGAAGATAAATTTGTTGACTTAAGGAATGATATCCTGGAGTTGCCTGAAGAAAATTCCTTTCCTCTATTGCAGTGGGTCACTGCATCTCTAAAAATGGAACTGAGTGATCCTTTGTTCTGATGTTTCCCCCTCTGTCTATAATTCAGTGGTGTTTTAGATTGAGATAGTTTGACATAACTCTGTAGACCATTGAGTTAGACCAACTTAAACAGTTGCAAAAGCTATTTACACTTTGATTTCATTTAACCTGAATTGTCTAAGCATTAGGTAAGTGAAATTAGATTAAACTTCATACAATTGCAATGATTTTTGTACATAATTAATGTCTGAAGACCTGAATCAGTCTGTCTTTCTGTAAGTTTTTCACACTGCTGAAGGGCAAGAAACAATTCTCAAATAAAATGTAGCTGTCAAGGGCTTACAAAGTACGACTTGTATGTATTAACTCTTTCACTGCAGTTAATTATCACACCGAGTAGATCTTGTGGTCGTGTCCTGCTTTAAAACTACTCTGGGTTCATAATTTTACACAGCTCATACTTTGCCCAGTGATGCTAACTATTCTGTTACTTCATAGTCTCTCTTCTTTGACTGCTGCTGTGTGTGGCAAAAAGAAAAGTAGCAAAAAATGCAAACACCCACCCTCACTGCCTCCACCCCCAGTTGTGGAAAATCCATAGTAATCAGTGAAGATTTTCTGTTGTGTATCAAGTTGCTCTTCTTTGATAGTGGTACAGCATTTTCTGGCAGGAGGAAGGCATTACAGGACTGCTTGGGCTGTGTGCTCTGGAAAGCTGTTCCATCTATGGTCCATGATTACATTTTTACCAATTGGATGGAATAAATATTTACTGCTGCAATGAAAGCTTTACGTGTGTACATAAGGCGTTGAATGCTTAAAGCACTTGGAGCATGTAACATGTAAATATTGGTGGCTCTTCTCCTCTCAAAGTGTCTTTGTCTGTTCCCTTCTGGGAGATGGAGTTCTAGAACATTCCCTCAAGTGCTGAGGTGTGGATGTCTTCACAAAGTGTGTGCAGCTTCTCTGAATGGCTTTACAGTAGAATTCCCTAGGATCCAGTCAGACAAACAGAACACAAACAAAACCTGTTTAAGCAGATTAATTTAAGATGAGTACAAGAGTAATTTAAGCATTGTCTTGTAGTTGTGAATAATGATCTTTAATACAGTGTTCTTAACAAAGAACAAAGTAATCCTGTTTATAATTCTTATTATATTAGAGTAGCACGAGTGTTCTGCTTTTTATTACTAATTTTCATGTCGTTGGGCTCTGGCATAGACTTACTGAGCTGTTTTAATTTTCAGTTTTTCTGTCTTTGAATTACTGTTGTGTTGAAGATTTGACAGGCTAAAACTTTACTGTTCTGTGCATCAAGAAACACAGAGGTTAGAGAGAGAGTTGTTTCTTGAAAAAGAAAAACTTCAGACATTTTTACGTGTAGAATAAAATGTAACCTTTTCTTGGTTTTGCATTCAGGCGTAGGAGTGAAGTTCACTTTAATGTAAAAGAAAAGTGATCAACTGGTTCTTGCCTGGTGTCTTAAAGAGGAATATTGCTTGCATTTTAGAGGTATTCAGAGTTTCCTTACTGATGGTTAGTTAAGAAGAATGTTCTGTCTCTTGTTTGCCCTGACTGTGTGTTGCACTGATTTTGAGCAATTGACCTTGTATCTGGGAAGAATCTCAGTTACAATTTGAAGGTATTTAAAACTGAGGTAGGACATGGAAATAATGGTAACTGTCAGTCTTCTTCTGAACTTGAACACTCCATGGCCTGGAATGGATTCTCAGGGAATGGAGAGACCTCAGAGACTCAGGCTGTGCTTTTCCATAGTGTACATGTCATTAGCACTGTGTCAGTTTGAGCTGAGCAAGTCTTCTCCCTGGAAAATTGAAATACACACTGAACCTTACAGTGGTTCAGTGCTTTATTTCTGCAGTTGATGAGATCTTTGTGCCAAGTCAAGGTTTAAAATATAACTATGCTAAACATGGCACTTTTGCTGCAAATCCATATCCTTTTTCTAATCCCTTTCCGCTGCCTGAACGATGAATGCTATGTTAATGGTCTTGGAGAGGATGTGGAGGAACTTTCTAGGGGAGTCTTTGTGCAGCTCAAACAAAATGAAGCTTGATTTTTCAATTTGCTTATTCAGAGGAGCTCTTGGTATTTTTAGCTCACACCTAAGAATGACCTTGGAATCGAGTTGGTTTCAGTGTTAAGTAAGAGGCCAATTTCTTTATTTCCCTATCTACAGAAGATACGAGCTAGAAACCAATCAAGTTTTTAATGAGAAAAAGCAGAGACAAGTGAAAGTGCCACCAGAGAAACTCAAGTAGAAAATAAGGCTGATTTTGTTACTCCAAGTTGAATATTTGCCTCTGTGAAGGAACTAATGAACCATCAAATCCTGGTGCCACTGGCAGTCACTTCTCACAGTTCTTGTCATAAATTGATGTGGTTTCATCTTGGGTAGTTTGCTCTAAGTACCTCTATTGGAAAGTTTTTTAGAAATTCTCTGGGGTTTTTTAGAAATTTAGGGTCTGCAGAACCTTCTCNGAAAGTTTTTTAGAAATTCTCTGGTTAGGGTCTGCAGAACCTTCTGATTTCTGCTCTAGCTGCTTTCTCACCTGGGGTCTGCTAGCTTTGTCTTTAACCAAGAAATTCTTAATTTCCCATGGTTGTTGCAGTATTACTTCTGTCTATCTAATTTCATTTGTTTTCTTTTTTCTTGAGCACAGATGAATAGGACTGTAAAGAATACCCTGGATGGGATCACTCCTATCACTACATTCCAAGAAAAGGTCAAACAATCAATGGTCAAAAACCCTTTTATTTTACTTTTCGGTTTCTATTCTTTTTGACAGGTCTATGTAGTTTTATCTCTTGATTTTATCTTACTTTTATGTTTTCTAGCTTCACAAGTTGATTTTCTTTTCCACAGGTCTCATATTTCTCTTACACACTCCATGCTTAAACACGCATCTTTTTGAGGAGGATGGGGCATAGGTTATCAATTAATTACCACTGGGATACTTCGTGAGAATATTTTCCTTCACTTCATATAGAAATGAAGTGAAGGAAAAGTGAAGTGTTTGGTTTTTGTACTTTAAACTGGAATGTGGATTTTAAGTTTATAAGCTGTAATTTGGTTCTGTTTGCTTTTGTAGGTGGTGCCTTTAATTTTTCAAACCACCCCCTCTTGCAGTTAATGACTTTTTGGGACCCTAAGGGGTTTTTTTTCCCCATTCCAGTGATGGTAAGGAGGTCAGATGCAGAAAGCAGGAAAAACTGGCAGATAAAAACATGGAGAGGAGGACCCACAGCAGGGGACAAGGAAGGGAAGAGAAAGGACTAAGTTGAGAAATTTGCTGTGTTTCTGGTCAGGTAACAAGTGTGATACAAGCCTAGATGGAGGGGAGAGGCTTGGAGAGTTACACAGGAGGGCCACCAAGATGGTCAGAGGGATGGAACACTTCTTATGAGGAAAGGCTTTGGGATTGTTCAGCCTGGAGAAGAGAAGCTTCATGGTTACCTAATTATGACCTTGAGGTACCTGAAGGGAGCATGCAGGAAGGATGGGGAGACACTTTTTGCAAGGAGATGTGATGACAGGACAAGGGGGAATGTCTTTGAACTGACAGTAGATTTAGATTGGATACAAGAAAGAAATCCTTGACTGTGAGGATGGTGGGACACTGCAAAGGGTTGCCCAGAGAAGCTGTGGATGCCCCATCCTTGGAAGTGGTCTAGGCCAGGTTGGATGGGATTGGGAGCAACCTGGCCTAGTGGAAGGTGTCCCTGCCTGTGGCAGAGGGGTTGGAACTAGATGGTCTTCAAGGTTCCTTCCTTCCAACCCAAACCACTCTGTATTTCTGTGATTTTTGTCAAATGATACAAGTGTGGCCATAAGGCCTGAAGAGCAATGTGTTAATAGACTAAGGGTGGTAAATGTTGCATGTAGCAAACACCTACTTAAATATAACAAATGGACATTTATGACAGCTTGATGGCATATTATTCTTTTTAATAAGACACTCTTTTGCTCTGTGTTGTGATGCAGTAGCAACTGAATTTCTCATTTTTTGTCTGTTCCACCTCCAGGAGATGTTCTTGTTGCTGTAAATGATGTCGATGTGAATTCTGAAAACATAGAGAGAGTTTTGTCTTGCATTCCAGGTCCTATGCAGGTACAGTATACAGTACAGTTGAACATTTATTCCAAAAATACTCTGTAGAAGTTAGTACTGTTTCTAGCCTTTTTTAGATGGCCTTTTTCTTAAAAATTCCTCCATTATCTTTTGGATGCATTGCTTGATTTCTGTCAGAGTAGAAATTTCAGAGTTTAATTCTGATAAAAATCAGAATCAGAAAAATCCTATGAAAACAGGTTGGTGCTGATGTCCATCTTAAAAATAAATAAGGCAGCAGAATAGTAGTGGATTTTTTTTTTTGCCAATTACTGTATTTAAAATGGTAAATTTTTATTATTG
The DNA here is from genome assembly GCA_013397245.1 of Thryothorus ludovicianus. Lineage (NCBI taxonomy): Eukaryota > Metazoa > Chordata > Aves > Passeriformes > Certhiidae > Thryothorus > Thryothorus ludovicianus. The sequence goes on along the minus strand of VZTB01005925.1, from coordinate 194,837 downwards.
CTCTGAAAATGCTTAAATAGAATAATAATGTCTTCATCACAATAAACAACGCTCATAAGCCACAAGAGAGTAAAAACAAGCCTGAATTAACAAGGTGTGCTATTAAAAATATTTAAGAGCATTTAAATGGTGAACTTGATACTGGTTTAATTTTAAAAAACAAATTAATTCTTAGAGTTGTAAGAGATGTTAGATTGAATACTTTTAAGATCTTTCAAAACTCAACAGTGATGAAACTGATAAAGTCAGTAATAAAAATTGACACAAAAAAAGTGCCAGAAAATCTGATCTGATGAATGATGTTTCTTTCCCTAAAACCTACTGCATGTATCTTTTCTTCTAGCTGAATAATTTTTCTTTTCGTTGAGTAATAGCTCCAGTGAAGCAAAATATCTTTTCTTCTAGCTGAATAATAGCTCTAATAAAGAACTTTATAAGTTAAATAAGTAATGAATAATTAGATTGCTATTTCAGAGCTATGCCAGAAGAGTGTTATTTATCTAGGCTGTTACTAGCATAAAATGGAATATTTTGAGTTATTCTGCTTAAATCCACTTACTGATAGACAGGAAGACAAGATAATAAAGGTATGAAACTGAGAGGTATGAGCAGGAGCAGCTTAAAAATTAAAGTGTCTCTTAGTAGTTTTTCTTCAGGTAGAATGTATGAGGTAATGATAATAATAGAAATATTTTACAGTCCAGGGAATTTTAAAAGCGGAAATTTTATGTTTTCTTGAACACAGAAGTTCTGTTTGCAGTTTACATAGTGCAAGTGGAAATACATCTGCAGCTGCAGTGAGATTGAGTCCTGGGGATGTCAGTTCAGGAAGCTTTCCAAGATATCTGACAGCCTGAAGTTTGCCTGAGCTACTGGAGTTGTGGTCAGGTACTGGCAGAGCTCCACAGGAGAAAAACCTTCTTTGGCCAAATACGGAGTTGCTGCAACTGTTATTAAATACAGAATGACTAAAGGGGCAGAGAAGATACAGTTTGTGTGATTGCATCATCTCTAGATGAGGGTGGAGGTATTACTTGTTGCTAAAATGCTGTGCAGCCTTTCACAGAGCAGTTCCTGGTGATGCAGTGTCAGTGTTTGCACTGTCAGTAAATCTGTCAAGCAGGCAGTGATTACTTGAAATGTGTAACAGTTTGTCATGGTGGCTTTCCAAATCCTTTCATTAAAGTGCAATTATTCCTCTTCCACTGTGCAGTTTGAGTCAAGCCAGACGAACGGTGGCTAGGATAGACCAGTGGAGATGTAAATATAGATTTCTGGGGTTTTTGCAATGCTGTACACTGCAGTCATGCTGCTGAAGGAACAGAGGGTTGTAGCTGGCATTTTGTAATACAAGCAAAATTGTTACTGTGTTCTCATTCATCTTACCTTGCAGAATATCAGAAAAGATTCAGTTCAAAGCCTTTTTGCCTACATATAAGTTATTTCCTTAAGTGAAGTCCCTGCTCTTCTGGATTCATGTTAAAAATTCCTGGAATTAATTTCAAAAACTTCAATACCTAGATTCAATTGCACCATGTGACATATCTCATTATCCTATTTCCAGAATCATATTTTTTTCTTACCTCAGTTTAGGCAACTAGATCTAGGGTTGTAAGGGCCAGTTTAGTGCATTTTCTGAGCAACAGAAGTCCAAATGCTACATTAGTCCTTTGTTTTACATTTCTGTAATCAAAACAGTTGCTGTTTCCTCACACCACAAGACACAGAAGACAGAATAGGAGGGGCAAGGTATGCTAAAGGAATGTACTCTTCTTTACTCTCATACTCAGAAGTTGCAGAACCATTTTACTCAAAACTTTCTAAAACTATCCAGCCTGAGGCAGACATCTATAATCAGAAATTTCAGCCTGAAGTGTTGAGATCCAGTTTTGCAGACTATAAGCACATGGCAAACAGATAGTGAAAACAGGAAGCAGCAGGCAGTCTTTAAAAGGCAGGCAATGCCCCCAGCTCTGTCTATAATAAAATCCATCTTCCAAGCCATGCAGCTTTCTTGCAGATGAAATCATGCCTTTCTTGGCCAGACCGGTGGTACAACAGCTACATTTTCTCTTTCTACACTGAGAAATGTATGATAGAATTAAGAAGATTAAATACAGAGTGACCTTCCAATCATTACTTTCCAGCTTCCAGCAGTTAATAGTAAAGGACGTGTAAGATTAACTAAGGGTTTCTCTGTTCTCCTTTGTTTCTTAAAATTCCTTTGACCTCCGCAGCATCCTGGAGCAGTGATTTAGGTAACTGATTTGTATTATGTTAATTATAACTGCCTTTCAAATTGCCATCTAATTAAGTGCATGTCATACCCCCATGTTCCTGTGTTATGAGAAAAAGTTGACTGTTCATGTCTTACCCTACCATGGCTGTCGAGAGCTCTGTCATTTTCCAGTTTGTCACCTTTCCTAAGCAGAAAATGGTGATCCACGTCCCTCACAGTTTGCTGTTCCTGCCCATCTTCTTGCAATTTGATTAAATCCTTTTTGAGAAATGTTCTAAGTATTGAGAATTCGAGCATGATGTATAGAGTGGAATGTTAATGCTTTTCCCATTCTTCATGTCATTTTCTGTTTTCTGTTGTGCATTGAACTGATTTTCTTCAGGAGAAATGGGATCAAAGCTGTGGAAGATTTCACAGTCAGTACTTACTAAAGGGGGCTTTCATAGTCATATTTAATCAGATCCTGTGCACTGCTCAGGATGAAGATGCATTTCTTCTCCACAAAAATGTATTTTTTTTTAGGATATGTGGAAATGCAGTCTCTTGGTACTTTTCTATTACAGTGATGTGAGAGGCAGCACGGATGGCTCCAGGTTGAAAGAGAGTCAAAGTTCTGTTCAGTCCAGTTTGTTTTGAGCTGTTCCCTGAAGGATCAAATAGTTGTGTCTCTAAGAAAAGACAAAGTTTGTTTTTTTAAAAGTTGAGAGACTAAAAGACTGCAGCAAGAATGACATCTGTGTGTCATTAGTGTAGGGACTGTAGCCTAAATGTCATGAGTAACCGTCCACAGACAAGATACAGTAGAAGTTAAGAGAAATAACTACTGAGCCTTGAGGAAATCTGTAAAAAGTTAGACTGGGTATGAGGAAACTACTCTGAAATATATTCAGATGGCGTGACAGAGAAACAGAACTGAGTCTCAGAATGCTGGAGAAGAAAACACACACTTCTAAAACTGTCAACTATCAAGTTACTGGGTCTTGGAAAGCAGCTGCTTCTTAGCTGGGTGTTCCTGCTCCTCCAGCCCTGTCCATGTGCAGTGTCAGGAATCAAAACTGAACTGATGAGGAGAGGGCAAGGGATGAGTTACTGTCAGAAAAAAAAAGGCTATACAGGACAGGAGAGCAGGACTGACTGCAGTGTTGTACCAGGGAAGAGGAAGAGAAAAAAGGCTGATAGCAGCTCAAAAAGGAGAGGAGAAAATTAATGGAAAGTGTTGGGAGGTGGAGTAAAGTGGAAGGGGAAGGTGGCGACCAGCAAAATAAATGTATCTGTAAGAGCTGACAATGGCACTTGTCTCCAAGCTAGTTTGACAGGCAGTGGGTGTTTTAAAGCATTATTATTTCTTGCTGGCACTCCTCTCTTGAAGTTTGTGTACACACGTACACAATTACAAAAATGATCTGGTTTTAAATGTATAAATTACCTCTGCTTGGGCTTCTCAGAATTTATCACAATTGGGAAAATAAAAATGGATTTGCATCAGTCCTCAGGCTAAACTGCCACTGATTTTAACAAAGAAGCAGGATTGGTGTGATATGTTCAGGACTTCCCAGTCAATAGACATGTTACAGGGATTTCAAGGCAGACAAACAGTCTTGAGTAAAAACATGTGAAAGAAGGAACTAAGAGCATGCCTACTTAGTCCAAATATATCTTCAGTCACTTTGAAGACTGATAAAAAATAAGGTCTCATCCAAGAACAAATTAATTTTTTGTCCTTGGAAATTGCAGTTTTATACTCAGTCAAGAGATAGGTGTTTCTCACATCTCCTCCTTCCATACTTAGGATAATGTGTTCAGTCACAAAAAAAAAAGAAAAAATTACTTTCATCACTGCTGAGACAACTAACAAATGTAATTTCAGTAAGTCAGGGCTTAAAGAAGTCAGTCTATAAAGCAAATTTTAAGACATGTTTGCACATCAAGTTTGGGTTATATGTTGTTTTTGCATTTATTATATTAATATATGCATATTTACTATTGCATATAAATATGCATTTATTCTAAAACTCCACTTATTTGAGAAATAAGGGGTACTAAACATTGTAAGTTTTTGGCAAAATAAGCTTGATCATCTAAACTTTTTAAGGTTTTGTTTAAGAGAGGATGTTCTGTTTATTTTCTTCTGAAGACTTAGCACAGTAAGGGGTGTAAGCAATTTTTAGGCTACTTGGTAGTTGTGTAGATTGTTCAATAAAGCAACAAAATTCTTACTTTCTGATTTTACAGTTAAAAAAAGGAAAGGTGACATATTGAAAATGAAATGATTGCTACTGTTACAATTTAACAGACTTTTGCAGTCCAATATAAATTTAAATGGATTTCCCTGTGCAAATTTGTCAGTGCACTCAAAATGGCAAAGAAATGCTCCAGTAAGACCCTTCAGGATACGTACTTAGGAAACTGCTGACATTTTGAAAGAAGTCAAATACTGTGTGTTTTTCAAAGGCACAGAAATGGGTTTTTTGTGCTCAAACAAAGCCAGAGCAGTAAGTATATTTTGCCATTCTCAAAACCATAAGAATTAAGTAAGAAAACACAGTAAACCACATGCTTACTCACATGGTTCATAGAGCATGTAATAGCTGGCTTTGTCCTTTGTAATAGATGGTTATGTAATGCTGAATGTATAATTGGTTTTCTTGAAACAGCAGGAATTTTGTTTGCTTGCATCTTCATCAGTAAAGCTGAGGCTGAGAAAACCTAACCTCTTCAAGAGCTCAAACTGTTTCATCTGATACTGGAAAGTAATTGTAAGTACAGCCTCATTCTCACAGTAATTAATTACCTTAATAGGTTAAACTGACATTTGAAACCTCAGTAGCTGAGCCTGAAGGAACTTCTCAGCAAAGGAACAAACCAACACAGTCGAGTATGAACAACCTGGTTCGGCTCCTGTGGGGAGAGGAGGGTTTGGACCTTCAGCAGGCAGTGCAGGACGTGCCTCACATTGTCATGTTCCTCACGCTGAAACTGGACTCGGAGACATCCAAGGATGAGGTATGTGGCTGACTCAGCAAACCTGAGCTGAAAGGTAACCACTGACCACAGCAGCTGCTAGGGCATCTGATGTAAAAAAGTAGATAAAAAATCCTCTTAACGGTTTGGAGTTGTGAATCATCCATCACATGCCCATTTTGACATTAATAAAGTGCCCATTTTGACATAAATAAGTCTGCATCGCTGCTGACAAACTCCTGACTGGCCTTGAACTCAGCTGGGTGCTGCTGAGCAGCAGGTGAGGAGCAGCCAGGTGGTGACTCCACAGCCAAGGTGCATTCCCCAGTGTGAGCTGTCTCTGGATGCTCACCGGGATGTTTGCAGTACTAGGATCTCCCTAGTCAAAAAATATCCCCCAGCAAGAGCTATTGGCAGTCCACATCCATAATCTGTCTGGCTCCTCTGGTTTTGAAATGCTAGTATGCCTTTTCTTGGAGGGCTCTGGCATGCCTGCTGGTAGCAGTGAGCTGCTGATTCTTGCTTGGGCAGCGTTTTTAGAGCCACTGAAGCACCTTTCCTTTGTCCTGTAAAGCTTCTTTTCACATCTATTTCGTTTTTGTGCTCTCCAGGAAAATTTTGCCAGTGTGCATGTAAGCCATTGTAAGTTTGTGTAGTTGTTCAGGATGTAGCCATAGCTACAAATACTCCTCCCCATGCAGGGACACAGAGCTGAGGTTGGCCTCTTGCCCAGTCTGGAAATGACAAGTGGACAAAGTGGATTTCTTAGGAGCAGACATTTGGGAAAAGACTCTTCTGCCTTTGTGTGAATTCTCAAATTTAGCATTGTGTCCCAGTGATCTTGTATTATCTGTCCTGAGGAGACATTGAGCAAAGCACAGGTTCTTCCAGTCCCCAGGGACTAAAATGGCAGGACAGTGATGGAGTGGGGAGCAGAAAGAAAACAGTTTGCTTTCTCTCCTGGAATTTATCCTTAGGTTGAGATATCTTTACTTTTTTTTATACCATTTTTCAGCTGATACAAGTCTACATTCTTTAATATGTAATAGAGAAAAAGTATTACAGCTACACAAAACAGGGTTTAATTTCATTTTGTACAGACAGAGCTGAGAAGGAGAGCCCTAAAAAATTACATCATACCATAATATGTACTAGTCCAAGACCAGTGTTTTCTTGACCAAATAAACTTTATGAAGTATTAAAAAATAATAAATTCAGCAAGCCCCTGGCTTGCTCTTACACATGCAAATGCCTGATTGCAATTCTGCACTTCACAGTAAATTGAGTACTGGTTTCTTGCCCCATTATTCCTTTACATTCTCCCAAGAAACAGGATTAATCCTGAACATTGAGCAGAGGTAAAAGAGGGATTGTAATGCCCTTCTTGTCCCTTCACAACATGGAATAATTGTTTCCTGAGAAGTCTTGGCAGTTATGCAGCCCCAAATATGTTGAGAGATGCTTTGCTGATATAATGAAGCTCTTTATAACGTTTTCTTGCAAAATAATGCCTTCTTTAAGGCATTTGTCTTTAATTTCATTTTCTGAACTTCAGGCAACTTTTATCCTGTAGATGTACTGTCCCAGATTTAGTTCAAGCAGTACTTTAAATGAATTTCTGGTACACCAAAGGGATCCTGCACAACAGAAATATAATGACCCTTTAAGAAGCTGCTTTCCCCATGTCCAGAGGAGGCACAGTATGCAGATCACATCCGTGTAAACTGTGGCAACTGGAACTTGTAAATAAGTATTCCACTTGTGAGCTTTTGGCACCTAAAATAGAATTAATGAGCTTTAAGACTTGTAAGCTCTGTCTGCTCAGCTATACAGGGAAGTAGTATTGGGAATCATTTGGGATGTGTGTATGCCTGTGGGGGGTGTCCCTATGGTAACAGTTTCTCAGTGAGTAAGGTCGATCCTACCTTTTTTATATTTTAGTTTAAGGTGGGTATTACAATTATACATTATTTGTAGCAGTGCAGAACACTCACATCTTTGTCTGTGGCCTGATTTTGGCAATAGCATGTCTTAAAAGGAATAATGTGCATGTTCCTCCTGTTACTAGAAGACTCTGTCGAGGTTTGGGGGTTGGGTTAAGGGAGAATTTACACCCTAAGAAATGAGCTTCTTGTGTTTATAAATTCCATTGTCATTGGCCTGTGACCTTTGGGCTCATTTTGGAGACAGCTGACCTGATGGCATGTGCTGGCCCTTGTTAAATCACTATATCCATACATGATAACAGCTCTGCCCGTTTGTTACAGTTGGCTTTTCTTTCCCTGGGAATGTGTTCAGATAATTCTCAAACAAATTTTCTGTAAAGGCCCCAGTTCATAGTGAGGAGGGGGGAAAAGGCTCTTTCTAGCCCTTTGCAGTGCTGCAATTAGAAAACAGCAGGGTTTCTTTGGTCAGGGGATTGATTCCAGAAAAAAAAGATCCCTGTCACTAATGAGTATTTATAAATAGAGTTAATTAAATTGAATGAAGAGTTTGTCAGGTCCTTCTGTATAATGAAATTTTGCATTCTTTTAGTCTTGATGAAAGAAATTTTTTTAACGGGTGTTGGCACTGGCTGAATGTGCTAAGTGACAGAGAAGTTAATCATGCCTGTGTTTCATTTGTTTGTAGAGAAAGATAATTTACTATAATCTTTGCAGCAGATATGCTTAATATTACATGCATTATTTTTGGCCCATCACGATTTGGCAGAAAGCAATAAATGAGGGAGAATCATGTTTGCTTATTACTATATTTTTATAGTTGCTGAAATAATACAAAAATTTTCAAAGTGTTTGAATAAAAGAATGATTTTTTTTTTTTAATGGCTAGAAAAAGAAAAATATCGCAAGTATTTATCTCTGTAGAGCTTTAGTTTCAAATTACTTGTGTAAGTGTATCTGGTCAGATGTTCCATGAGAAATCTTAATGGTGTATTTTAAAATTTGAGCATATTCATCAGTTATGTTTTATGCTATCCACATAAAGCAACTAGGTAGGGTTATACAGACAGACTTGAGTTTTCATATTTTTGTGTTAGTTTTGAAGAGCTGTATGTGTGATGATGGTTTAAGTCAGAATTTAAATATTGAAAGAGCTGTACAGATACTTGAATCAGAGAATTTGATTGGAAAGGACATTAAGGATCATTCAGTTCCATCCCTACAGCCATGGGCAGGGACACCTTCCACTGTACCAGACTGTTCCGTGCCCCATCCAGCCTGGCCTTGGACACTTTCAGGGATGAGGCATCCACAGCTTCTCTGGGCAACCTGTGCCAGGGCCTCAGCACACTCACCTTAAAGAATTTCTTCTTCTCTCTTGGCATCAGATGTGCTAACAGTGTACTTAAAGATGTGAGATGCAGTGCCCACGCTGTTTGCCATTTTATGTTTCTCCATGTAATACTTATTTAGAATAAGTAATGCTTTTCTATAAAGTAGAGAATTTAAAACTGTCAGAAACATTCATGTGCTTTTTAGAACTTTCCAGTATGCCCATGCAGCACACTGCTTGTTTCAATGTCATATGAAAGGATGTGATAAAAGATTCCATGTTTTAAAAAAACCCAACTGTTGCCACAAAAAAAAAAATCACTTTCTTTTTTCTGTGGGGATTTTTTGGAGGGATTTTGGTTTTGGTTTGTTTAACTAACAGCTAACTTTCTTCACAGCAAGAAATTATTTATCAGTACCCCATATCTGAAGCATCCCAAAAACTGAAAAGTGTGAGAGGGATATTTCTCACACTGTCTGACATACTGGAAAGTGTTACTGGTACCGAGATTATCAGGTAAAAGTGTTTGAAATGTAATTACTGTTTTTATTACTGTATACATACTTGTACAGCAAATACGGGTCATGCATCAAGTTCTAGACAAACCAGAGCAACTCAACCTGTTTAGGCAGTGACACTTCAGCTACAACAGCATGCCTGAAGCTGGAGTGCTCAGCCTGGATATTAATTGATTTGGGGGAATTTCATTGTAGTGGGTGGCAGAGACTAGAATTTTTTGTTTGGTGAAATGATTTTCAACTCCTTTATAACTTCGTAGTGTTAACAGAAATACTTCTGGTTTCATTTTTCTAGTTCCTCCCTTTTCTTATGTGAAAAACTGGTTCAAGTTGTTTACTGGAAAGAATCTGACAAGTTGCTTGTAATTGGCCTTCCTGAGGAAAAGTGAGTTTCAAAGGAAAGGTTTTGTTTTCCTTTAAATTTTGTGTCCTCAAATTTATTTTGTGTACTCTTCTAACAAAAAAAGGCAAGAAAGGGCTTAAATTGTACTTTTTTTACTGTAACTGGTTTTTATGTCTGATTCCACTATTTTGATTAAGTTTATTCACATCTTTCATTTATCCATTATTGTAGTTTCTTTTTGATTTCCTCTGAAGAGGATAAGATCCCAGAAATATTTATAAGTTAGAAAAGAGTAATATCTCGGATTCAGTAATATTACTTACTTACGTATTCTAGGAGGACTGCTTATTATTCATCATAAAGATGTTAAACCATAGCTGTATGTTTTAATTTTTATTTGTTAGTGTGCCACTTTCTCAGCTGAGGAACATGATTCAAGATGTTGTCAGGACCTTGACATTCATGTACGGTTCTTTGGACAGGTGAGTGCTTTCAGAAGTATTTTCTTTTCAGTCACTCATTTTTCATTGGTGCTCACTGAAAAAAAGACAAATAGTAGGATTAATTTTAATGTTTCCAGGGAATTTCTTTGCATGTTCCTTTACACTTGTATAAAAACAAGAGTTCTATTATTCTTGCCTTTTGGTTTCAGTCTGAACACTAGTGAGACACTGTTTAAGCAGTTTTTGTCTCTTCAGAAAGTTTTGTCCTTGATTAGGTGAAATCATTCCCATAATCCAAGTCACTGTGGATGTCAGCAGCACTCTGCAAATGTTATCCTCTGTGTCTGTAAAACATATGTGTGTATCAGTGTTACATTTTTAACAGAGTAAACACTCTGGACTTCTCCAGAGTGAGCGTCTGGAGTGCCAAACTCCATTTGGCAGAGGGAGTGTCTTTCTCTGCATTTGGAAATCACCCAGGAGATTTTCAGTCTGACTGTTGCCTAAATAAAATTGCCCAGGTGGATTACTCATCTTCTTGCATTTAATTCAGGGTTAATGTCTGTATGCCATTGTGAACAAAAAAGAATAAATCTCAGTTTCCAAAAGGATGAGACTGATGTTTCACTCACCTGTAACACTGGTTTAGTTTGTTCTTTGTGGGTACATCCTGGCTATCAGCCTAGTGGTTTTTGTTCATGTTAAAAATACATCCAAATGTAGCATCATGCCGTAAAGAGGCTGGTGTAGCACTGAGGGTTATATAAACAAGCTGCAAATTTCTCAGTGTTATTCTAACTTGGAGTTCATGTTTGTCCAGTGCTTTTTGCCAGGTGGAAAACGTTTCTCGCCTGGATCATTTTTTCAGCCTGTTCTTCCAGCGTGCCCTTCACCCCGCGCGGCCCCAGCGCGGCTCCTGCAGTGCCCTGTTCCTGGACAGCCTCCCGGGCCTGCGCTGGCTCACCCTGCCTCAGGAAATCAAGGTCCTGTCCTTTCACACCTCAACAGGGAAACCTGGCCATGACAGGCCAAAAAAGCCAATGCAGGTGTCTTCTGTTCTCCCTGCCTGATTTACCTAAGTGCTTTGCCCAGCCCATAAAATTCAGTTCTGGAGCGACACCATCATTCCCACAGGATTGCTATCGTGAGTGTAGTTTGGTGACTTCAGAGTTAGAGTAGAGAAAGCAGCCCCTGGTATGTAGCTGTATGTTTGATTTTGACCACTGAAGTATTTTAGCAGGCAAGAAATACTACTCTAGACATCCATGTACTGCTCATAATTTAGGAGAGTTCTAAATGGCTGTTGCAGAATCAGAATAAATAGCCACATTTCATTTGTTGACACCAGAACAGGTATAGTTTTTCTGCACCATTTAATTGTGTCAGGTTACCTCCGTGTTAGAAGTTGTGTTTGAGTTGTGCTTTAAGCAGTAGTTAAACAAAAGGTAGATCACATTTTATAATTATAATGTTAATAACATTTTAGCTGCCAGTCATAAACCTCACTTTCATTACTTTAATATCTGTGACTCCAGTTTAAAATGTTAATCTTGTCACCGTAGAATTATTTTTTTAATGAGTATCTGCTGTGATTTAATGAAAACAGCTGGGAAATTTTAAATTCTGAGTTTTCTTTCATGGGGAGACACAAAATATTTATAAGGTTGTAGACAACATAGTTAAGGCTAATTCTAGTCATTAGAAAATTAATCTGAGTTCACCATAAATTCCATTATCCAAACTTATTTCCTCAGCAACAGCAACAAAAAAGAAAACACATAGTACTCGCTGAACTTAAAGAGTCTGTGCAATGGAAAATTAAAATTGCTTCTCAGAATGGCTCTGGGAAAGGCCTGAGTCTGAATGTTCATAATGACTTTTCTTCTGCAGTGGCATATTCTGTAATTTATAGGTCTTTATTTGAAGATAACATTAAGTAGGACTTCTCTGCATTTCTGTTTTTATGTTTAGTAAGACCTCTGTATAATTTTCATGGGCGTGTTTGGATGAAGGGTTAAAATCTTTAAATTTCCTATCAACAGGATTTGCAGATTTATTTCAGGTTTGCTATGGTTCAGTAAGAGATGTCAGGGAAGCAAGTTATGCATCAGTCTGTGCCATTGTTTCCAAACTGATTTCTCTTTGCTTTGTGGCTTTCTCCCTTTCCTCCTCTAAAGGAGAATTGTTTTCTCCTTTATCTTTAGTCACAGACTGATAATGATTTCGTTCTTTCCACCTAGCACTGTAGTTTTTTTACTACTTTTTTATGATTTGTTGATTGAGGTTTGTTTTTCCATGCTTCTTTCTTATTTCTCAGGTTTCTGTAGAGAGGCTCTGTTGTGCTTTGGTCTCCAGTTTAGCTTGCAGGCTGCTTTTTTCTTACAAAACTGTAAGTTTTAAAAGGACTTGAAAACAGCATCATTGATATTTCCAACACAGACATCACTTTCCAGAGTTCTTTGAGATCATTCCCATTTGCCAGAAAGGTGTTGTTGTTGTTGCAGAAGATGACATTTCCAGTTAGTGTTTTGGGGGAAGATCTTTCTGTTCTATAAAGAATATAAAACTAAAAATGTCAGTTCTTCAGGCAGAAAGCCATTTAAGTTTTGGCTGGGGAAAAGCTGAGAGGCTGGTTAGCTGTCCAGTGCCAACAGGTTTCCTGACATTTCTCTGTTTGAAAACTGGCTGTATTTCAATTAGAGGCAGCCTGTTGACACAGCCCAAGAAGTTTGTAATTATGTGATTTAGGTTCTTTTCATTAGGTAGCACATTTATGTCATGAGTTTCAGGGCCTAGGACCAAGGAAACTACTCTTAGCAAAGCTTGATTTTTAACCAAGAGCTCTTGCAGTTACAGAAACAAGGAAGCCTCAAGTTTCAATAGAACAAAAATAATATGTGAGAAAGTTTTGGCAACTTCCATAGAGACAAAAAACTTGAATCCATTGGATAAAAGCTTTTTCTGAAAACTCAGTTGGATGCAGTGGCATGCCAGGTTTGTCTCCAGACCTCGTGTTTTAAAGCACGCTGAAAGTAAGAGTGACATGTCCTTAATACCAGATACTGGGGCCAGCAGGCACACAAGCAGAGAAATTGTACAGTTCAAGGAGCAGGGAAATAGACAGCATTTAGAAAGGATTTTTTCATAATTCTGGTATCTCCAGGTGTTCTTGATATTTGATGTTTCTCATAAAAAATAGGTGCAAACTTTTATCTGCTCGCTTTGTACCTGTGAATCCCAATCTGAGATGAGCAAGACAGAGTGAGATGTGCTATTACTGGAAATCAATGTGCTGGAAATCTCTATTTAAAAGTATTTTTTTACTTTTTCAGATGGAAATTGACACAGCCCTGAGTGATCTGGAAGCAGCTGACTTTGCAGAGCTGGTAAACATTTTATTTTTGTTTGCTTTGCACAGTATCTCCTTGCCTTGGTGTCACATTTCACTATTTGCAAAATCCATCAGCTTCTTTTAATCAAGTGGGAGTCAAAGCAGTTTCTCCTGAATTTCTTTTCATCCTTGATATTATAACGTATTATAATCCTATAGGATTGGTCACTGAAAATCCATCATTTCATATAATTTAAATCCATGGGATGTCTGCAAAAAGGCCAATTTCAACAGAGGTGGTTGTTGTTGCATTTCTTCTTTGTGTAAATAACTCTCCTTCCCAAGCAATTGTGAACAAACTTGGAAACATCTATGGATCAGAATTTAACTTTTCAGTTTACAGAAAGCAATTACAAAGTCTGCTTAGTTTTAATAATGTTAAAGAAGGTAACAGTAATATAATTACTTAAGAATACTTAAGTAATTCTTAGCTGTGCAAAGTATAAACATATCAACATTTTGGCTTTGCCTTGTAATAAAAGAGCTCTCTTGATGTTCCAGAACAGTTATTTTAAAATTCTATTCAAAAAAATCCCTGCACTAACCAACCTGGATGATTATTTACAGAAATCAGTGTTTATAAGTTACAGTTTATTGCACAGAAATTGATTCCACCTACTTAACTTAAAATACATTCTACCCATCTAAAAACAGTGCTGCTAATGGGAGAGCACTGGGCATTAAAAGATGAATGAATTTGAATATTTTGAGTAAAATGTCAAAGACTGAAAAAAAAAAATGCTTTGACTTAGAAGTTTTACTCTAGGAGGGCCCCTGGTGTCAGTAGTTATGCTAAAGCTACTTTGCTGTTAACTGTGAGAATGAGCATATCCTAACAAAAGTAGTTTATGAACACATAGCAATTAAATAGAAACTAGTTGTTTTGAGCTGAAATTTTTAGAGAAAATTGTAATAACACAAAATTCAATAATGGTGTCAAAGACTGAGGTATTTCTCGTAGCTGTTCAGTATTAGCTGTTGTACTGGTAATAAGAGGTGGTTAAATATGAAAGTATTAAAGTATTGATTACAGCTGACAAGAATTAGTTCACTTGCATTTGATGAATAAAATAAAACCACTGAATTATACAATGTTTTTCTTCTCCTCCCAACAGTCTGAAGATTATTATGACATGAGAAGATTATATGTGATCCTGGGCTCTTGTCTCTTTTACAAGGTAGTATTAATGATTAAGACCTAAAGATTAGGAAAATGCATCCAGAAATCTGATTTAGTCCTTCAGAATCTCACAAATCTGAAGTGAATATATGACTGATTTAAGTATTACTGATGTATTTCTAATAACAGACCTAAAGCTCAAACACCATAACAGAAAAAATCAGTGTCAGGAAACAATATATACTGTATGAACAGCAAGAATGAAAATACTTCTTTAAAACTGGAATTTCTTGGTGCACAATCCAAGAGAGTAGTAAGAGTCAGCTCAGCTGAAACTCTAGGGTATTCTAATAGGAACTGTTATGTTCATTCCCACGTTTTAATAGCAGGTGCTCCATCTTGAATCTGTCTTTAAATCCAAGACTTGAGAAATTGTATTGATGGCTTTTTTCATTTTGGCCTCATTTGTAACTTTATTTAACTTTGGTAAATATAGACAGTGTCAATCAACAGTATAAAGAGCAAGTTAACAGTCTTTGCTATGAGATATCTTGGATTTGAAGGATTTTATCGGGAAATTCTCATTTGTGCTGGGAGTGTTATGAGAGAAGTAGAACTGCACAGTATCTATCTACCATGACAGCACTTCAGCTGTAAAGCCCTTAATGCTGGAACCACTCTACTCTGGATCTTCCTTGGAAATTTTATTAATTCCAGTGAAAGCTCACTATTTTTGGAGAGGGAATTAAATGGGAATTCGATCACCTTAACACCGTAGCTATTTTGAAAGCTGGGAAAACCCAGCTCACCTTTGATAACTTGCATATATGCTGATGGTTGATTTGTTTATATTTAGTGTTTTAATTATTTAGATGTGGCCCAGTAGCTCGGTGTTGTACAACTGTACACCTAGAAGACAGTCTGTGGCCAGAAACATTATTAAGATCCCAGTGCACATGGAGCAGGGATACCCCTGTATGAGAAGTACTCTGCAGTGCTGGTGCTGTATTTCTCCCTGAACACACTCCCTTCTCTGTGTTTAATTAAGGGTTACCTGATTGGGAATCACTTGCCAAAGGAAGACCTTGTTGACGTGGGCTTCTATTGCCGGCACTACTGTCTGTTACCGCTGGCAGCAGAGCAGAGGATTGGCCAGCTGGTGATTTGGCGAGAAGTGTTCCCACAGCATCACCTCCAGCCCTGTGAAGAGGCGAGTCTGATGGGATACAGGGAGCCTGAGGCAAGATACTTCTTACTGATAGTTGGCTTGGTGAGTTAATGCTGCAGCATGCCCATTCTCTGAGGCTCTCTTTTGCTCTTGTGAGTTGTCTCTTCACTAGATCATGCTTTTCCCATGCTTTTCGTTAGGTAATTTTGCAAAATACTCAAATTGTAGCTGTTTCATGAGATGGAATTTCCCAGGGAGTAGCATTATTTATACATCTGCAAAGCTTGCAAACTTTAATATAAATTTTCATTATTTTATGCCTCTTCACTCCAGTTGAAAATGTTTCTACCTTTATAATCTTGTCTTTTCAGACAGCTCACATCAGATATGTCTGGTTTTGATTTTCTAAATGTGGACTTGCTTTAAAGCAAACAGCTGATGAGTTTGTAAGCAGTCTTTTCCACTTGCATCCTCTGTATTTGCAGAGACACTTTGTCCTGTGTGTCCTGCTGGAGGCAGGGGGCTGTGCATCCAGAGCTATTGGGAATCCAGGACCAGACTGTATCTACGTAGACCAGGTCAAAGCAACCATACTCCAGCTGGAAGGAATAGATGCCAGCATAGAGGAAAGGCTGGATTCTCCCTCCGTGCCACCTTTAGCCTGTGCTGACTGGTTCCTTCCTGCAGCACGGGACAGACTGGAGACCTTGAGCACCTCTCCAGTGCTCAGCAAGCTGCAGAACTCCTGCAAAGCTGCGGGCACTCCAGGGAGCAGGAGGAGCCTCTTTGGGGACCCTGCCCCCAGCCCAGGGAAGCGGAGCCCGCCCAGGAGCAGCGGGGCAGCCGAGCAGGGCAGCGAGGGGCCCGCCGAGGAGGGGAGCACCAGCCCACAACCTGCGGGGGAGCAGGTCAGAGAACACTGGCAGAGAGCATTGATACAGTCCTGGGGGGCTCGGGGAGAGGGCAGGTCATTCCAACTCCAGGTAGCTTTTACAAAAAGCACACTATAAAAGAGTAAATCTCTTGAACTCAGTAGAAAATACTTCCATTACCTTGGGAAGCTCTGAGTCAGCCTCAGAGCCATCACACTTTTTTTATTTAATCATTGCTTGTAAATATTTGGGGATTTCACATGACTAAAGTGGGCACAGCTGTGTTGAAAAAAGCAGATAGAATTGGAGAATATACCCAAAATAACCTATCAAAACTAAATGCTGTACAGTTGTACAACTGCTTTTAACCAAGTTTAGTCTAAAATAGGCTATAAAATACGTTTATATAATTTGATATATCTGGGCCTTATTAAAAATGCTACATTGTCCTCTTCTTTCTGTTGGTATGGTTGGATTCTGTTCTTTAGCTGTGTGTTATTTCCTCTGTCTGCTTGTTTTTCAGGCCACTAGGAAAAAACACACCCTGCCAAACCCATTTCATTCAGGAAGCCTTAAAAAGAACTCTTCAGAGAAAGATACAGAACTTCTTAATGCTATCAAGTAAGAATTTTTTTTTTAATTGAGTATTTCAGTTTTTAGGCCATGCTTGGATTGTTTTTTTGAATATACACAGATCGCAGAAGTCCCCACATGATTTTATTCCAACCAAGGGTTTGCTGTGCAAAGATTATCAGAAGTGAATCTGTTAAACTGAGAGCTTAATTAAACATAACAATTTGAAGTAATACAAAATGAGACAACTGTTTCTGAATAATATCTCAGTATTGTGCACACCTGTCCCACATCTGTGTGACCTTGGAATTTCAAGCAGAAGTTTCTGGACCACACATGTACTTACCTTGTGCCTCTGTGTTATCTCTAGGTAGGTGTGTAATGAACAAAAGTTTTATTTTACTTCCCTTCTTTGGGGACAGTTCTTGAAAACACAAGTGCAATGCCTAACTAGCACCACAATTTTTTAATTTATTGGTTTTTTAAATTGACTATTACAGTCAAAATTAGCAGGATTTCCTCGGTGTGGTGATAGGAACCTTTTGAATGCCTGTACCCATTTTACCCTACTGAAATCAGAAAAACAATTCTGCTTTAAGAAACAAAAGCTGCAAATTATTTTTTTTTTTTAATTAAATGAATTCTCCAATATCTTTAAGGTTGACATCTGGTCCTGAGAATACCCTCTTCCACTATCTGTCTTTGGAGACAATGCAAGGAATCTTTATTACTCCAACTCACAAAGAAGTAGCACAACTCGGTGGCTCCATCCACCCTCAGTTAATTGAGAATTTCTACCAGTGCTGCCTTTCAATTCGTTCCATTTTCCAGCAGTCCATGAGCAAAGAGGTATGGAAATTTGGATTTCTCTTTGTCCAATCACATTCTCACTTCGGCATTTCAAGATTCTTTTCACTTCGTTATTTCAGTGGTTCACGAGCAGCTGTGTTTGCATGTCTGCAGACTCTAAACCAAATACTGGAATATTGTCAGTTGCATTTTTCAGATCCTCAAGTGACAATTCAAGTGAGTTGAGTGAGAAAAGGGGAAACAACAGTACAAATTGAATGAAGGCAAGTTTGCAAATAGCAGTATAGTTTTTCTCAAGGTTTCTTTGATATTACTGAAGAAGTCATTTCTGGCTAGACCCATGTGCCTTGTAAATCTAGGAATTTTTAAGTGTTACAAGTGTGAATTTGGTGGATTGGTCACATGACACTGGGGTTCAGCTGAGTAGGATTTTGGCAATGAGCCATGTGTTTTGGGCATTTCTGTCTGGAGATGTAGAAACCCAAAAGCAATCAGAGAGAATAAACGAGTATTTCTTAGCATCAAATTGCCTTTGGCTGCAGCCATTAAATAGATATTTTATAGTTCAATCCATAAAAACTGAGAATCAGAAGTAACTGATGGATACATCTTTGGACACATCTCTTTCAGCAAAACTTGGTGTAGTCTTTTGCACATTGGCTCCAATTAATGCTGAAATTGGCTGGCTGTACTATGGCATGAGGAGAATGTAAAAGAATAAACAGAAATTTGCCTCGTTCATAGTGCATGACAAAAAAATCAAATACAGAAATGTGCTATTATACTGTGTATTCTTTGTCATCTGCTAAATTATTATTATGGTTTAGAATCCAGAGAACTGCACTAGTAATGCAAAGTTACCGTAAACTGGTCAATAATTAATTTTGCCTCAATTTTTGAGAACTGAAAATTCAGATTTAACTTTTAAAATGTGTACAGTAATCCTGAATAAATCTTAAATTGAGCAAAAATAAGCTCTGTAGTCTTAAACCCTAAAATACGATGTTTTGACTGTTTTCTAGATCTTCAGCCCCTACATCTTCAATATTGTAAGCAGATTGAATGATGTGGTTACTGTGTCTGCATATGGCAGACAGAAATTCCTTGAGTTACTTTCTGAAAAAAACTTTTCTTTCAACTTTGAAGCAACTGTTTCACTGGCAGATCTAGAGATGAACTGGAACTTTTGCAAGGTTTATTCAAAAGCTCTGCTCAAAACATAGCTCTAAAAGCTTGAGAAAACACAATTCATTTTATGCCCTCATACTGAATAAGAGTCAGAAAAATGCTCTGAGCAAAGTGCTTCAGCTGTTTATTTACAAAAAGAAATTCCTGCCTGGCCAAGTTTATTCAATAGACTCTTACTATCACAGTTCTTAATTAGGGAGGCACACAGAGAAAGAAAGATGAGAGCTTTAGCTGTTGTAACACACTTTTTTAAAGTGCTGTAGTAATTCACATGTCTTATTAGAAAAACAATGTTTAGCTAGAAGGAAAAAAAAGTCAAAAAAGGGAGCATGTATCTAATTCCAACTTGGAATGCAAGTTGGAAAAGCCTTTTAATGCCAAAGTAACAAAACTGTGGAGAAAAGAATCATGTAAGCAAGTTAGTTACATCTTCTAAGCCTGGCTTTTTGACAGTAGAATCCTCCATCAGAGAGTCCTGAACAAATCACATGGTTGTATTTGCTGGTGTTTATGTCAAAATGTCTCATTCCCTACTAACAATTCACCAGTTGTTTTACAGAAAAAGAAAATGGCAGGCAGTGGGATTTCAGAATTTAATAAGGCAGCTGAGGATCCTGGTCTCGTAAGAGAACATGGACTTCTGTTTGAGTGCTCTCCTGAAAACTGGACTGACCAGAAGAAACCACCACCAACCATGAACTACTGGGTTGTGGGGTAGGTTTAAAGACAGATCTCACTTCCAGTTTTTCATTTTGACTATGCCATTGTGTTTTTTTAAAATAAATTTAACTGTAGCACATCACAGAAATACTTGAGCTGACTGACTGAGGTAGCTTTAATTTAAGGGGACTGGAAAGTTGCATTGATGTGGATTTCCACCTTTTAACAGTTGCTGAGTCAATGATATAAAAAATGAGGTGAAGACTTATAATTACTGTTATAGTATAAAAGAGGCTTTTTCATTGGGGAGATAAACGTTTAAAGATAAAAAAGAAAAATAATTGTTTCCCACCAGGAATGTACGTAACTGTAGTTTGTGTGAAAAAATTAAAATCTTTAATTAAAACATTAAAAAAGGTTTACACTACTGTTGATAACTTTTTAAAAATAATTATAATGCACAGGTATTAACAGCTTCTCTATTTTAGCTCTTTCCCTAGAAGAGCTCATTGGATTAATAGGTGGGAATGTAACTACCCAGATGTTACTACGTTTAAAAATTAGTAAATATGTGAAACCTGGGGTTTGCTCCCAAGGGCCTTGATTGCAGCTTGTAGCCCAGAAACTTGGATTGCTGCAAACAGACCAGTAACACAGAAGATCCTGAAAACCTGAAGATTTTTTTTTTCCCTACGCAGCCTTAAAAAAAACTGAGTAGAGAATAACTTGATTTAAAAATCCAGTGTATTGAAAGAGGTAGATTAAAGCAGGACAGACACTGAAATTTGCCAACTGTCTTACACAGCAGCTTGTTTTAACTTCCTACTGAAACCTCACAGTACAATCAGAATCTATCACTTGAGGAGAAAAAAAAAAGAGCGCCTGTGAGGATTTTCTTCTTTTTATTCTTTCTTTTTTTTTTCCCCCAGGAGACTCATTCTTCATCCCAAACCTCAGGAGTGTTACGTGTGTTTCCATGACTCAGTGACAGAAGCTGCTGTGGAACTGGCCTTTAAACTGTCCTTTGGCTTAGCTGCATAGATGAGCTTCCTGCACACTCAGGCATCCTGCATGGTGGTGTTAATTCTTTAACACATCCCATTTACAGGGAAGTGAACTCAATTTGGGTGCCACCCATGGGGTATCTTTGAAATGCTTTAGAAAAATCAAATACCTTGTGGTATGACGCAGTTAAAACTTCAGTGGTGCTTCTAATGAGTTCATCAATTGAGTACTTAAAAATACTTCAGAGAAGCAAAGTTCTTATTTTTATATACTGTCACTTTTTTTATCCTGGTCATAACTTTATTACATGAAAACACCACATAATCTGTACATTCACTGCTGTTCAGTGTACAATGTGCAACATAAAATGCTAAGCTGAGATCCTCAAAGTACTTTATGGACATGGAAACTGGTGATGGAGGAAAAAGAAAAGTTCTCCAATTAGTTAAAATTTGGCACCTCCGAGAGCCTGAAAAATACTGAATGTTTTCAGTAGCATTGTGTTAATCAAAACAGAGAGAAATTTTTTAGGCAATTCCTGGCACTCAGCCTCACAGAACTAATGGCTTACCATTTTTGTTCTCCTGCACACTGGAGGACTATAGTGTGGTTGATGTTTTACTTGACTCCGTGAGTTTTAACTATAAATAATACTTATATTTGTTAAAATACAATTTTGAAGACACAAAGAAACATGGGGGGTGGGCAGGGTAGTTTTAAAATGTGCATGGACTTGGCTTATTTTATATTCATAATTTCATAATAAAAACGTATATTTGTTAAAGAACAGTAAAGCATTAATTTTTTTATGCTTTTTTTTACTAAATGTATTTTTTGTTTTATTATTCTATTTGTTTTTCATGAGTGCATTTCATAAAATGCTTAACTAGAATTGCATTTTAAACGACAGGATCAAAAAGTTTAAGTGTTGAGGAAAACAAATTGAATTTCGTGGCTTCTCAGGACCAAATCTTTAGCTCTTGCTTTCTCTAGCAAATGACATCGTTTGGGGTAGTCGTAAAACTGTCAGTCAAGTGCTCCAAGTGCTCACAGGATGATTCACAGCTTGTCTTGATCACTCAACTGTTGCTTTAGTTCCAAGCAGCAGAAGTCTTAGGCTAGAAGTGCATGCTGTGATTGAAGCCTTGGCTAATCAACTTTCTCCAGGATTTATAATCGCAGCAGTAGTGTGTTAGCTGCGTTCCCCGGGTACAAATCAAGTGATGTGAGAGTTACTCTGTCACACCTCCCAAAAGTCTAAAATAACTGAGGTTTGGGTGTTAGATTTCCTGGAGGAAAGGAAGCAGTCTTTGCTGCTTATCTTAGTGTCCAGGAGAACCCTTTCTTTTATTTAGAAGAATACTGTCATTCTAAAAGTGCCACCAGGTTTCTGATACCTGTGTAAGCTGCCAGGCGTTGCTTTAAGATGGAATGTGAGCACCCTCTGGCAGCCAAAATGTGGGGGGAGGCTGCTCCAGGAGGGCAATGTCTGCACAGCCCTGTAAATACTCTGCTCTCCAGCACTTTCCATAGCTATCCCTAGTCCTAGAAATGGATGGAGTGAGGAAGTTGAAAATCTAAGTCATTTCTCATATTAGTGATGTTTCACGTTTGAGATTTCCTAGTACTAGCACCAAATTCATACACCGTTGGTAAGTTTCTGGATTTCCAAAAAGAAGTGCTTGAAAAAGAAAGGATCTGAATAGGAAGACTTCTGGCCTTTGTTGCAGCTCATACCAAATAGAATAGATATTGTATAATATCCTTGGTGTAGTATAAACTTTGGAAATTTTAAAATCTCTAGTAATTTTTAAAAATCCATTTCTTTTTCTGCAGAATTTTTGGCACTGGTGGTTTGGTAAATGTTACACAGTATTTCCCAACACAGGCTCTAAAGGTTGCTTCTAAGGACAAACACAAACATATTTTTATCTCCAAAGGGGATAAAAGAAAACAGCTAACAATAATCTTTTGCTTATTAATTTAAATTAACAAACTAGGTCTGGTCAAGAGCTGTGCACTCCTTTCCCTCAGCATGGCTGGTAATTAGTGGTGGTAGAAAGAGGCAGGTTTCTGGTAGTTTACTGTTGAAGTAATAAAACCTGGGCTTTGATCCTAAATGATTAATGACTTTGTGAGGTGCCTGTAAATGTCCCTCCATTCCGATGGATTCCTGAAAGGCACACAGGCCAACACCCGTGGAATTAATTACAAGAAATCTGGGTCTTGGAATATGAATACTGGCATTTGGCAAATTGCATAAAATTCATTCATATCAGCAAAATGGAAAATAAGTTGTTCGTATTTGATTTGTTTAATGTGAAAATAGATGGAAAATTTGCTTCATTTGTCTCTGTCTTAAGTTATCTCTTTCAGGATTTCTTTGATTAGGTTTTGATAATGTAAACAAAAATCCAGTGTTCTGTGATTTCTCTTGTTGACAGGTCTTAACTACAGTGCCAGAAAATTTCCTTGCCACAGGCTTTTCTGGTAGTGCTGAGCAGGAGGAATCCTGTCAGTCACTAAAGTTTGATTGATCTCCCGATATTGCATGCAAATTCTTAAGCAGCCTTTTTTCAATTACAGTCGTTTTGTATATAAAGAGTTTAAGGTTGTTTTCTTTCTTTCCTTGCAGTGGAAGAAAGTAAAACAGGTATTGTGTAAATAACACTGTTTATAGTTCTTAAAATCTCCCTTCCATCTCCTGGAAGTGCTTCCAGATGGCTTGCATGTGTATGAGCTCGTGACTCAAATTCTAGAAACATTCCATGAATATCATTCAAGATTAATTTCCTTAGAAGTACAATATTTAGCAAAGTGGCATATCCACTGTTGAAGCTCAGGGTCTTTGGATGTTTTCTTTCATGTTCTGTTCAGGACAGGAAATGGGATACTATAGCTGTGGAGTTGTTCCCAAACTGGTAAATAAAGTGATTTTGGGTACATCCACATGGTCTGCATTTACTGCACAAGATGTACCCCTGGTGCAGTTAAAGCCAGCACAGCTCTGTCAGAGCTGTAAAAAAGTTATGTGAAATGTTTCTTGTACTGTGATCAGCTTTTACAAGTGAAAATATTACAAAACCCCTCAGTGTAGGAATTACTCTGAGACTGCCATGTTTCCTGATTATTTTGTAAGTACAATGTTTTGGATCGATCTTGTTCTTCATGCTTTGAAGTTTCATTCAGTACAAAGGTCAGTATTCTCATATTGTAATGCTGTGTTTTTATAGCTGTGTACAGCTTTGTGTTTCAGTTTTGGAAGGGCAAAAGGAGCAAGATCCACTGAGATCAGCTCAGCTGGTCGGTGCTCACTGGGGAAGGCAGTGAGACCTCTGCAGTGGCAATGCCAGGTTTATCTGATGTGCCTCAGGTATTGTATTTACTTCATTCTAGAGGCAGACCAGTGCACAGTAGTGTTAGAATCCTTTCTGTTACTTAAAAACTTACCAATTTGCAATTACAAGCATAAAAGTAGTAAGAAATGTGCAATATTTAAAGAAGAGGATGAAGTAGAGTGAAAGAAGAGTCTCTGGAAATCGTGCTGTAGCACAGCTCTCAGTTTTGCATTTATTTAGATTCTGTAGGGAAAAGTTTTAATTGAATTTTGCCAACTTTGGGTGCAGAAACCAGAGGAGTTTAGGTTTTCCTAACTTAAGGTGTTATGGGGTGTCATTTAAAGAATTAATGACCATCCTTGTTCTGCATCAAGAATATCAACTGAAGATTTTCTCAACTGGAGATTATTTCTGGGTAGCTATGTCTCTAGATGCATTTCATTCATTCAAATAAATAAAATTAATTTCCTGAAAAGTGTGTCAGGAAGGCTTTGCAGTACAGAAAGAAACCTTTGCGGTCTCTGGGGCTGCTGGCTTTCCTGATCTGCCTGCAATGGACAACTTAACTCTGGTTCTTGTCTCTGCAAGGTTATCCCAGGAATTGGCTGCTTTGCTTCATCTCTTGCTCCCTATGCCTTGTACTTGGGCTGAATTAATAATTTTGTGATGCCTTTGATATAAGAAAGTGTACAGTTTGGACTTCTGTCTTCAAAGGTTGGTTTATTGCCTGCCATGTTTTCACCTGCAGAGAATCCCAAGAGCTGGGAAACAGATTAAAAATCTACACATCATTTTAACTTTTTTAAACTTTAACTTTTTTTAACTTTGTCACACAGATTTTTAAATTCTGCTCCTCTATAGGGAAAAGCTGAAACAAATAATGCTTCTCATCTGAGCAAGAATGTGTGGAGAGGAAGTGAAAGCATGGTATTCCATAGAAAAAAATTCTTCCCAGGGAAAGGGCAAGAGAATTTGATAAATAAGGATTCTGCTGAATGGCAGCAGCATTGGAATGGTAGCTATTTGACCTGGAAAGTGTTTGAGTAAATAGAAGTCAGTACCTGTTTGAATACACTGTCCTCACCCCTCCACATCTCTCTGCTTTGTTAACAATGAGACAGAGCAGTGATCTCTTGAAATGTTTCAGTTTTGCAGGCAGTCTGTACTGAAGAGCAGGGCTGTCTGCATGCACAGCAATGTGCATAAATCTCTCTCCTGTTAGGTGCTGCTGAGCAACAGTTCCAGGAACTGGGGGACTGGATTATTAAAATTACAAATACAGATGGACTTCCTGGCCTGTACAGGGATTGGGTAGTTCAGTCCAGGGAATCATTGTGCACCAGGCCTTCAGTTTGGGATGTTAAGGACACCATTAAGGTAGCTTTTACAAACAGAAATCAGTACTTTTTAAATCTTTATCATCACAATTATTATGAACTAATGAGGGTGTTAGCAACAGCTTTTCCATTTACAGTTATTTGTGCTTGACAGACTTACTGAAGAGCCAAGCCATTCTACAATAGGATTAACAGCACACAAATAGATCAAAATTACATTTTACATTTCTTATCTGCTGGATCTGATGTGCATTGCACAGAACTTGTACAGGCTTCCACTTCTGTTTTGTGAAAGTATGCTCTCAGCTTGATGAAAGCTTTTAGTAGAAAACTAGGATTGGCTTTTCCTGCTCAGAGCCAGATCTTTGGGGTAGAACAGGTTTGTGAGTAGAATAATGTTACTAGGTCATTCAGTAGCATTTTGAAGTACATTTAATAATCAAATCCTTGCTGTGAAGATTATCTTCAAGAAAGTAATTTTAAAAACAAAACAGAAAAATGCATTTGAGAAACCAGGACTTTGTTCCCTGCATCCCTGAGGAAGTTTTGACACCCAGTAACAGCACAGAGTTGTTAGTTCCAAAATGCTTTGTTTCAAGGATCTCCTCTCTTGGTATTCCAGGAAGTCAAAAGAAAATCTGAATAAATGTTGGCACAAAACTTGCTTAGGTAATTTCAGAAAATGCCAGGGATACTTAAATTCTTATATAATGCCCTGCATACCTCTGGTAATCTGTCCTAAATATCACAAAGCTTAGCCCATTAGCACTGCTGACATCTTCCTTTCAGACCAAATGTGATTTCACTGTTTTGGGCTTTATCTGAGCAGCAGGCCTGCAGCTCATGCTGGTTTTGTTTCAAAGTGCTGTGCCTCTTGAGGCTTTACCAAAGAATTGCCTCTGTTTCAGGTCATTAACTTAGCACTAGGATAGAGAATAGTATCAAGATTATTAAAAACATAAATTATAATAATTTAGGATAAGATCATGGGTTTCTTAGCACAGAATATGAGAATGAGGGGATTTATATGTGTTGTGGGTGTATTTTGTGAGTGATCCTTGTTTCATTCATGTTCTGAAGGTACAAATGAAGCTGATTAGTATGATTTTAACAACTTCTTATCATGCTGCTTATTTTGATCCAAGTGGAGACCTTGAATTAAACACAGCACCTGTTCTTTCCCCAGTTAAGGCTGTATTTTCCAGATGGGGTAACTTTCTGAAACAACAAGCATACTACAGTTGCTGCTTTCAGCAAAACTGGTTTCTGTCAGCTAAGCAGCAACAACCATTATCTCATTTGCATATATCCCTGTTGATCCAAAACAAAATATGCTGAATGTTTTCTAGCTATGTTACAACACTTATTTATATTGATCATGTGAATATATATTTCATATGTGTGTATCCGTGGCCTAAAGTAGACAGGATTGTCTTTCTGCCATTATGGAGAACCTAGAACCTTACCTTGATGTTCCAAGTGGATTAAATTTCAGAGCTAAGTTAAATCTTTAATATTAGTTGAAAAAAAAAAAATATCTTCTCTACATTAGAATTTGACATAATGAGAGGTATTTGGATTTGTCTCTCTCAAAAAAAAGTGTGCATGTTTTTTTGCTAGTGAAGACAAAAAAACAGTGCTGGTTCCTAAAACAGCCTTTAATATGTTTTAGAGGACTCCATTGATCACTAATGAACTGCAATCCACTTGGTATAAAACTATTCCACTCATACTAAAGAAGGAAAAAAATGAGCTGTGCAAGTTTTAACAGCATTGGAAGAATTCAGAGCACCCTTAGGACGGGAGTGACCTCATTTAATTCCTAAGCCTTCTACTTGCCCAGTAGAGCTTAAAAAAAGCATCAGAAGAAGGATCACAGCTTTTCTAAATTTAGCCATTGGTACTAGCTAACAGAGCGTGACACCAGATAAATATTTAATAGTCGAAAGATCCTCCTTTGGAGTGATCCATTAGGAGGAAAGTTCCTTAGTGTTCTTTACTGCAGAAAGACCAGTGAATCCAAGCAAATACTTACTTGCCTCTTGTTTGAAATTCTCATTGTTTCCATTTTGTTCATACTAAAACAACATTGAAAAGGCTCTTACCTGGCTGGCAGCATTTTAAGCCAAAACACAGCCCAAAAATATAAAGAGACAATACCTAGGGACACTTAGTACAAGTATTGGTTGAGAAAATTAAGAATAGCTGATTCTTCTCAGTATTGAGGATAAATCTTAGGAGGTACATAAATGAGAAGACTTTTATTTCTGACGTAATAATTTTCAGGACCAAGCCCTGTGGAGTATTGATAGCTTAGGATCCAAAAGAAACATTTAGGAGGCCTTTATTTAAATGTCTTGTTTCAAAGAAATGAATGCAAATTCCACCCCAGCCATTGTGTGACATGAAAACCTTGGCTCATGGAGTCTGTACAAATATTTTCTTGAGCTGCCAAAATACCAGATGTGATCCACAGGCCAAGACTTGGAAAGTCTAACTGGGACAACCCCAGACTCAAGATTGCTACAGGGGCAGTGGATGATGAGGAGGGAGGGTGTGCTCAGGCAAGTCTGTGCTTACCTGGCTCGAGTGAGTTTTGTTCATACCCACAGACTGGGCGTCAGCGTGATGCTGAAGAAGCACTCAGGCGACTTTTGAGAAATGCCTCCAAGAGTTTGGCTTACCCTGCTTGTACTCCCATCCCCAACTCTTTAAAAAGCCCATTGGCCCTTTCTGGTGGCCGTCGGAATGTTTGCACAAGTCTGCTCACCAGCGCAGCTTCAAACCGGCTGGCTTGGGTTGCACAATCACACGGGAGCATTTGCATTTAATCTCTTTGCCCCTGAGGTTTCTATTCAGTCAGGAGCCAGCCTCGAGTGGTGCTGCCATACCTTGAATCGCTGCTTTTCTAAAAGGGGTGGAAAGAGCAGAGCAGGAACTGGGAGTTGGGGGATCTGCCTCCCTGGCTGCTGTAGGTGGGACTGGACCTGCTTTGCCTTTCTGATCCTAACCCTAGCAAATAAAAAAGAGATCATTAAGCCAGATGGAGTAATTGTGTTACAAATATTTCTATGTACCAGTGGTTTCTCTTGCTTCTGGAGGTTTTAGAGGAAAAGAACATTATTTTCATTAGGAAAATTCTGGTACCATTGAAACCGTGACAAATGAGAGAGATAATCAAGCCTCTTGACAGGGATGTTAAACTAGTTTAGTCATTTTGTGCTTATTTTTAATCTCTCCAGTGGAACAAAACTGTGCAGTGCAGTGTCACATGCTGTGTCACAAAGACGTCACATTGCTGTGTGAAACAGTGTCATTTTTAGAAGCAAATAAATACTTAGGGAACTTTCCCAGCCTGAACGTTTGTTTTGTGGAGTTTCAATCCACAAATACCCGATACCTGTAAAACGTGGGGCAAGCAGAGCTACTCGGGGTTCGAGAGGGCTTTTCCCCTCAGGGGAGGAAAACAGGCTTGGCTGTGGAGGCACACGGGGCCCAACGCCAGCCGGCTCTCGCTCAGGTGTCGGCAGCGGGCGGAATGCAGGGCTCGGGGCCCCAAACGCTGCTGCCCCTGGCACCAGGAGGCGCCGGGAGCCGTGCCCGCCTCTGTGCGGGACACAGCCGGAGTGCGCTCCCAGCACAGGGCTGCTCACCGTGCCTCGGCCCTCTGGGGCTGCTCTCCGCTTCCACCTGCTCCAGGAGCCGGGGGCTGCCCCCTCCTCACGGCAGCTCCCCGGCGGCTCGCTCCAAGCACGGCCGTGCTGATGGCCCCGATCGCCGCTCTGCGCTAATTGCTCCGGATTGTTATAATCTCATTAACTCGGCCCCTGCGGCACAGAGCGGCCGGGGCGGCCGCGCTCCCCGGACCCTTTAAGGCGGGCGGGGCGGTCCCTCCGCAGCGCTGACGCGGGCGCGGGGCGGCGCCGCTCCGTCCCCGCTGGCCCGCATCCCTCCCGTTCCAGATCCTTCTGGAAGGGCAGCGCCGCCCGAGCGCTGCCGGAAAGAGCCGAGGCGGCGCCGGGGCCGGGCGGGCTCCCCGCCGGCGGCGCCTGCGCACGGCGGGGCCGCTGCCGGTTGGTGCCGGCGCTCCGCAGTG
>VZTB01005925.1:128109-165460 GCA_013397245.1 Thryothorus ludovicianus | reverse complement strand
CCCGCGGGATCCCCCTCACGGCCCGGCCCCCGCGGCGGCGGCGCGGCTGAGCCGGCCGAGCCGGGAGCCGGCGGAGTGCCCCTTGCCGGGAATGCGTGTGCTGGGAAGCACTCGTGTGTCCGGCCGTGCGTCCCGGCTCCTGGCGGTGCCGGCGTGTCCTTGAGATCCCGCGCTGTGCCGCCCGAGGGGCCGCGCGGCTCGGCGGGCTCGGGGTGTTCCCGTCCTCGCAGCGCGCTGCTTTCGGAGAGCCGGAGATCCCCGTGGTGTGCATGTGTTTCCCCAACTCTGGAACGGCTGCCAGGGCTGGGAGCGTTTCCATTAACAATTACATGAGTGGTGGCGAGACTGGCGAGGAGGAGGAGGAGGTTAATTCAGCAGGGAAGCGGCGCGATGAGTTCCCTTTCTTTAAACCTGTTCCTACTTGCACCGCATCTGCTGGCCCTGGAATACCGAGGTCTGGCGGGGAAGGGGAGGGGGGACACTGGGCAACGTCCGTGATGATGGGAGACGCAAGAGTAGGTGGAGATTTTGCTCCTCTGTTTCTATGGGATACGTCTAGGATTTTTAGCGCTCCATCTGTGCATAATTTTGAAGGAGGATTCAGGAATTCGTGTAATACTCATAAAAATCGGGGGCTGGATGGTGCTTCTCTTTTTACAAAGGGACTCGTAGCCAACAGAGAAAGCTGTTTCTGCTGTGCGAGACTTCAGCACTGCTGCCCTGGTCTCGGAGAAATGTAGGTTTGCTTTCTAAAAAGTTGATTTTTAAAAGCGCAAAGAAGTTGATGGCCGGAAAGCATGCTGTCTCTTTTAATGGGAATACTCTTGAAAATTTCTTTTACTATTTAGAAAAATATACTTGTCATTTTAACTCTCAGGAAGTGATCATCCTTTTGCACTAAACACGGAGTGAGAACTGAAATTCTCTGGCCTTTCAAATGCAAAGTATCTCATGAAATTGTTGCCCAGAGAATCTTCAGGCAGCTGCAGTTTCCTTCCCCCTTGTGATAAGAACGCTTCCAATTTTTAGCTGGTTTTGGAGCGTGTTCTTTGCATGTAGGCTTACCTGCATTTGATATTTTTCATGCTAATGTCTGATTAACTGTACTTTGAAGATACTTGCAAAATGAGTATGAAAGAGGTTCAAGTTAGCAATTACAGCACATACACTTAAAGATAGTACCTGTCACACTTCAAATGACGTTTTCATTGACCTTTTCTGTCTCAAAATGTAGTAACACAGGAGACCTTGAGGAACATCTTTTCTTATGTTCTTGTCTTGAGAGAAATCAAACAAAGGTAAATAGAAATGTAACAGGTTCATTACTGTTATGTAAGTTTATCATAGTAGCTAAATCTTTATTTCAGGTGAGATTTAAATGATGTAGACAGATCTAATTTTTCAGTCATCAAAACTTCCCTTATTGCACATAACAACACAGTAAATGAACTTATTTGAATGTTCCTATGGAGGTGCTCTCATCATGCAGGTACTTGAGTTAGCTATTAGTTAATTACTTTCTGTAATCCGGTGCTTGGGATTTTCAGTGTTAGCACAACCATGTATCATCCTCGAAGCTTGAGCACAAATACTTCACAAAGAAGGGAGAAAGGTTCTGCCAAGAAGCCATGCATTTCAGTAAAACTTGGATATTTCCTGGCCTTTGGCCCTGTATCTCTTGGAAAGGTAACTGACACTTCACTTTTCCTGGGCTGGGAACCTCAGGAGATCTGTTTACCGCGTTTCCAGGGCTTCTGGCACATGGAACTCATCGCAAATGGCCCTTTCAGGTGCCCTGCCTCACCGCTGTGGTTTTGTGGAAAAACAAGACCGTTGTTGATAGCTCATAACTTACTTCACACCAGGTGTAATTAATGCAATCACATGCTGTAATTAAGATGATGTAATAAGGAATCTTGGAAACGAACGAATTTTTTGAAGCCAAGGAGGGCACTTTATTTTTATTTCTTTTTTTTGACATCTCTGCTTCCCAGCAGCAGGGGGGAGAAAGAAACCATGGAAGTGAGTAATTGAAGTGACCCATGGTGGGAGCCGTGGTGGCTCTGAGCTGGTGCTTCGTGCTCTGCATGGGGTAATGGGCAAGTAGAGCTGTCTGTGAGCAGAGGCAGATTCCTGCACTGGAATGGTGTGCTGCAGTAGCATTGGTTTGTAAATCGTTTGTTTGCTGTGGAAATTGCTCGTTTATCTGACTTCCCCTAATTATCACAAGGAGTAATTGGGAACTGTAGCGTTGTGACGTTAAAAATTGTGCAAGTTGCTTGTGAAAGGTGAACTACGGATTTGAAAATGTAGGATAATGTCTCGTGTGTTTGCAGCAGTTAAATCTGGAGAAGGTTTTGGATGTCACAGAGAAGAGGTTGCTAGAAAATACTATGGAATTGCAGAGGCCTCCGTGAGGGAGAGGAAGCAGAAGGCAGTCTGCTCGAGTGACCTTTGTGCATTCATTAGCCAATTACATTTGAGCTATATGAAATTTGGGTTTCTCTGTTACTCCTGAATCGGCTGTCTTTGGGCAAGAGCTGTGTTTCAGGTCTGCGATGTGAAGACGTGGCGTTAGTAACTTCCAGAATAGAAAAGAACATTTCCAAAGGCAGTGCTGCGGGGCCAGATGGTGGCTGGGGCCTGAGGCAGCCTTTGCTGATCCAGGGGGTGTTCAGTGGTAGCCAAGGAGCTGCGGGGAGCTGTGGATTACAGCAGAGCTTCCCAAGGCCTGGGAGCTGTCCCCAGGTCTCTCCCTTTTTGCCTCTTTGCTGAGTGTACCTTGGTAGTCCTCAGTTGTAGAAGCACTTAACAGCTCGTTCAGCTCCCCTGGTTTGTGGGTTTTTTTAATTGTTGTTTTAGGATTGTTGCTAAGGGCTCTTGGAGTGTGAACGTGGCCCTGTCAGACTCAAGGGTTATTGAGTCTAGAGAAGGGTTTTGAATTAAATCTCACTGGCTTCTTAGGTTTTAACCTGTGACCCAGAAGGAACTATCAGTGCCTTTCCTTCATGATACGATCTGTGGGACATTTAAGCTTTTACAGAATTCCTTACATGTAATTAGAATGACAACTGTTGTAGTTGCTTGCTGTTTCTAAACTAATTCACAAACAACAAAATAACTAGAATTCCACTTCAGGTTCTGGTGCTTCATGCAGTAATGCTGTTATTTAACACATTCCTGTTCTGCTGCCTGAGTTTTTGCAGGTGTTCTGAAGTACTGCAGAAATACTTTATTTTCTTTTAAAGCTGAATTCTTTTTTATTTTCCTAGAGCATGTATATCTTTAGGATCCAAGACCCGAGCCATCGGGAATGCAGCAAAGAGCCAGGTAAATGGATCAAAAACTTTTTTGACTAGTAAACAAGTTCATCTTGGAGAAGATTGTCCTGCAATAGTTTCCTTTGATAGCTTAAATATTGTGTTCACTGGGATTTGTTTGTTTTGGTCCTTTTTTTTGGTTAAACCCTGTCCTCGAAATAACTAGGTTAAAACACTGATGAGAGAATAGATATGGGGAGGCTTTACATCCAGTTGGGATCTAAATTAGAGGAGAACTTTAAAGGAAGGGAAATGTGTTAATTTGTTGAAGGTTCATTTAAGGTTAATGTAGGTAATAACTTCATTAGTTCCTGCAGGCAGCCACTGCAACAATATTTCATGCTGTATTAGAGAGCTCCTCTAAAATAAAAAGTACAGTGAGAATTGATGGCAGCAAGTTAATGGATATTACAGAGAGAAGTATACATGAATTTTTCTAATAGAGGCCATAGATTAAAAAGTAGATGATTCTTTCTTTCTCCTCACACTTTGCTTTCCAGTGAATGTGTGGGGCTTGACACAGGTCAGTGTGTGCATTAAGCCCAATATAAAAAATTCTTGTCTGCACAGTCCTCTGTATCAGAATGTCATGGGTAATGAAAGTATCTTTGGCACAGATCGTCACAAATGTAAAAAATGCAGTACATGGCTTCAAAAAACTGCATGGAAGAGCATTTGAAGATCCTTACATACAAGCTGAGAGGGCCAAGCTTCCCTATGAGCTTCAGAAGATGCCAAATGGCTCCGTAGGAGTAAAGGTGAGTGAGAGCTTTGGGTGGAATCTCTCTGGTAGTAGAGATGAGCACTTTGGGCCCTTGTGCTGTGTTTTCACTTACATTTTCCTTTAGAAAACTAAATACATTCCTGTGTCTCTAATAAGTCTGTACTTTATCCAGGATGTCCATTGAGGTTTCTCATAATTCGTGTTAGTTTTCCATAGTCACATTAGCTCTTCACTTGACCTTACTAGATTTACCTTCAAATCTGTATAATTACAGTGTGAGATTATTAATCCCCATCAGACATGCAGAGACCAAGTGTCAGGAAAACAACATAATGCTTTGAATATGAAATTTGAACAAATTACTTTCAATTTGCTTCCAAACTGAATGGCAGGAGTGCTTGGGGTTGCTGGAGAGACAATAGCTTGTTAGGAATTCAGGACACAGAGCCTCCCATGAAGGCTTGAGGATTCAACTGCATTTCCTGAGCAGGGCAGGACTGCTGGAGTTGCCTGGTTTGCACCTTCACTGCCTCCTGTGCTTGAGTGACTGTTGCAGGAAGCAAATGTTCCTTGGGCTTGCTCCAAAACCTGTATTTTTAGCTTGTGTTACAGGACGGTGTGATCCTACGTGTATTATGCTCTTTTTTTGCTGTTGTTTTTTTTATTTCAAAATACACAAGCAGCAGAAATACTGTATCATTGTGAATAGTCCCTGGAGATAATTGAGGTGTTAGCTTCCACCAAAAAAAGCCCAAAACTGAACTGTTGAAGATTTGTTGTAAGGAGCACAGATCAATTGACAGGGAGTTACCTGTGTCTGGAGCTTGGAGTGCGATGGGTCTCAGTGCTCAATAGCCCAATAATGTCCAAGCTGCACATCTTGAGAGCAAAGTTGAGATGATTGATCACAAAATCCCAATTCTCTGTTTCAGGTGAGGTACCTGGATGAAGAGAGGCTGTTTGCAGTGGAACAGATCACAGGAATGCTGCTGGCCAAACTGAAGGAGACTTCAGAAAGTGCTCTGAAGAAACCGGTGGCCGACTGTGTGATTTCAGTGAGTTGTGGTGTATTTATTGCAATCCATAGGCAGCTTTCTTCATGAAAGAAAGGACCATTTAGACCATGGTGCAATGCTAAGAGGTAGAAGTAGTGGATAGATACCATATCCCCAAAAATGGGCCTT
Organism: Thryothorus ludovicianus; assembly: GCA_013397245.1. Taxonomy (NCBI): domain Eukaryota; kingdom Metazoa; phylum Chordata; class Aves; order Passeriformes; family Certhiidae; genus Thryothorus; species Thryothorus ludovicianus. The sequence goes on along the minus strand of VZTB01005925.1, from coordinate 160,232 downwards.
TGTTACAGGCGTTTCAAATGAGAGTACTTCTTGAAGCATGTGTGAGGAGGTGGAAAAAGTTGTTAAAACAAGAGTGTATTTTCAGAAAGGATACAATGCTTAAGTTGATGTAGTCTGTCTCCAAGGGCTTCAGACAATATTTCTGATTACTGTAGTTCTTGTTACGAATGGGAGCTGTCCTAGGTGTAAGCATATCCTCCTTGCTTCCAAAGAACCTTCCTAAATTCATGTTATATTTCTTTCTTGTTAGATGGGTGAGCACTGTTGTAGTGCAGTTGAGATCACCTGAACTTACAGCTCTGAGAGTCATGCTAATAATTTGACACACCCAAGCTACTTGGCTTTGTTTGAAAAAGTCTTTCTTTGTTGGATACAAAGTCCTATGTGTGCTTTTCACGTGGTCTTTGTTTACAGGCCCTGGTGCAAAGTTTGGGCATGAAGGATTGCAGTTACCCCTTCTCTGTCAGGCAGAGACATGGGAACTGGAAAGCTGTGTGCTTCAGCTGTTAGAAATCTGCTTTGATCTTTTTCCCTGCTTCCTTACGGCTTACAAAGACACTGGGAGAATACCTCCCACACACCCGGGGATCCTTGGCAGTGCCCCACAGTGGCAGCCAACAAAACACACAACAAAATGGAGCTGTGTGTCTGCTGAAGAGGTGCCAGCTGCTTGCAGCCAGATCCTCAATGGGCTCTGGTGCTGCTGTGGCTATTTTTGGTGGCACTGAACCTTGTAGCACGCTGTAAGCTGGCACGGTGGTGGCAGTGATATCTGAAAAATGGATACAGGTTCAAGTTTGATTCCAGCACCGCTGCAGTACTCCTGCCATTGGCTTGCTGTGGGGCTGTGTGTGAATATTTGTTGCGTTGACTTTGTCCTGCACAAATGTTTCCAGAAGCAGGTGATGATTTTAAGATGAAAGACTTATCAAATCAATCTCAGAAAGCATTTTCAGGATTTTTTGTGTGTGTGTTAAAATCTGCTTTATTTTAAACAACCCCGATGCCACTTAATTTTTGTCATATTTTGAACTTTTAATTAAAATATGCATTAAAATGAATTAGCTAGCTATTTTATTCAGACAGCCTTATTAATTCGAGGTTAGCTTATAGCAGTTTCTTGTGGTAATGAGATTTATAGGATAGCTTCATGGGCAAATCTGACTACTCTGAGTTAAAAAATCCATATCCCATAATGTCCAATGTCATTATTTTTGGAAACAGGTCCCTAGTTTCTTCACTGATGCTGAAAGAAGGTCTGTAATGGCAGCTGCACAGATTGCAGGATTAAATTGTCTGAAGCTGATGAATGAGACTACAGCAGGTAAAGGGCTGGACTTTTTGTGTGCTTTGGGGCCATTCAGGCTGTTGAATGTGAGGGCGATGACACACTGCTGTTACACAGCTGGGAGCTTGGGAGAGAACTGTCCAGGCTGGTACTGCCCCATCCAGTTTGGCAACTGGAAACACAGCAGTGGGGTGGTGTGCAGCACTTGGGAGGCACCATGAGAGCTGAGGTTTGCTCACCTGAGCACGGTCACACTTGGCAATAGCTTTGGAAATAAACCTGGGGTCTGTGTTTAAAAGTTGTGGCAGTCCTGTCAGCTGGAGCAATGGCACAACTGTTTCTGGAAAGTAATTTACTCCCCTCTTCTGGTTTTGGTGAATTCTGGGGTAGAGCATAGAAAATACATAACACTTCATGGTGACTTAGGTTGGAGCTGCTTAAATCAGTAATTTTTATTTTTCTTGATTCTCTTTGCTTTTAGAAAGTCTCAAAAGGCTTTCCAAATGAGTGCTGGTGGTGAAAGCTTAGACATGTGTAAATGATCTCCCAAAACATTTTCTTTATTTCTTGGGCATGCTTGAATTTTTCAAAGCTATGGTAAAAAATTTGGAAAGTAAGAAATTTCAAGGGAGAGGTGTAGGCATGAGTCTAATCTGTGCAGTCTCACAGATAACAGTGTTAGTTTGGCTACAAGCAGAATTCAAAAACGGGGTGAATTTTTTTTAGTGCTAAACCTTCATTTGACATCTCTTTCTTGTCAATGAAAAATGTGTTTTCAACATGTTTTTGACTTTGTAATATGAGTTATGAAGGCCTTTAGAAAGGGTAAACATGAGCAGTGTCTGTCTCTTGGTGGTGCTTTTAATGCATGATCTGCAGCTGTGTGTGGCTTCCACTTACCTTCCATGGGTTGTTGTTTTGCAGTTGCATTAGCCTATGGAATATACAAGCAAGATCTGCCAGCCTTGGAAGAGAAGCCAAGAAATGTGGTCTTTGTAGATATGGGGCATTCTGCATATCAGGTTTCCATCTGTGCTTTTAACAAGGGAAAACTGAAGGTAATCTTTTAAGTTATACCTTAAAAGCCTGAAGTATTTAAAACTCAAAATACTGCTCTGTGGAAAGATTAGTATTTTTTAAATAAAAGAAAATATTTATAATTTTAGAAAATATTTTTTAAATGTGGAGTACAAAACCTTTCTGTTAGGTTTTGCCTATTTCATCAAATTAGTTTTTGTAAAATGCAGAAGTGAAGCATCCCAAAGCATGTTTTGGAAAGTGCTTGGTAATTAAGAACACTGCAGAGTCTTTGTGTCATATCCCTGAAATATTTGCATGTTCAGGGAGCCTCCTAAGCATTGTAGTTGTGCAGCTGACTCACTCATGGGAGATTCTTGAACTGTCTTGAGTCGCTCTGAGTTGTTGGGGTTTTTTTTTGGTGGCATCCATGACAGTCCAAAGTCTAAATCCAGTGAAGTAAAGCTGAACAGTCCTTGCTTCCTGGTTTGGAGGCGTTTTTGTGTGTGACCTACTAAAGGCTGAATGCTTTTGTGGGCCTGTCTCTGGTAGCCAAATGCCATCTGAAGCCACGTGGAAGGTGATGATGGCACGTCTTGCTGTGCTGGGTAAATGGCACAGAGCAAACCTCGTCTAATAACTTCTGATCTTGTTCTTTGACTTCTGCCAGGTCTTGGCCACTACCTTTGACCCTTACGTAGGTGGTAGGAATTTTGATGAGGCTTTGGTAGATTACTTCTCCGAAGAATTTAGGACAAAATACAAACTGAATGTAAAAGAGAATCCCCGAGCGCTGCTGCGATTGTATCAGGAATGTGAAAAGCTCAAGAAGCTGATGAGTGCGAATGCCTCTGACCTTCCACTCAACATCGAGTGCTTCATGAATGACCTGGATGTCTCCAGTAAGATGAACAGGTACTGGGTGTTGTTCCCACGGAGGGCAGGGGGTTGTGGTCTCTGAGCAGCCTGGTAACACCACGCACTCTCCCTGCCCTGCAGAGCTCAGTTCGAGCAGTTGTGTGCTGCCCTTCTGGCCAGAGTGGAGCCTCCTCTGAGAGCAGCCATGGATCAAGCCAGTAAGTAGAAGTTACTCGAGGTGCTGCTAATAATCCAGTCATTCCTGATCTCTGTAATGATTATCTTTTCAATGTATTTTTGTATTTATTAGAATTGCAAAGCTAAATACTGAAAAGTTAAATGTAAGTTCCATTCATATGCCTGCCATGAATGCATGATCCCATTCCCGCCTCATTTAGTGCACATGCTACTCTGCAGCCTTGGTTATTGACCTTCATTCACCCTGTGTCATGGAAAAGGTTGGCACTCTGAATTTATTAAAAAAAACACCCAACAACCAAACCAAAATGATGATGGTGAAAGATGCTATTCTTTACTGCAACCTTCTGGCCAGCCTGTTCCATGTGATACTTACATGTCCTCACTGACCTGGTAATTTGGCAGTATATTCTTAAAATGAATTACCTAAAGCATGTGCCAATAACAGAGTGATATTTTTTTTTTGCATAATGTAGTGTAAAGAAGAGAATTAGACTTTAACAGGAAAGGTTTTACCCCCAGTTCCAGCACTTTCAACCAAAAGGGAAGAATTCTGCTGATCTTGTGACTTGGCTGGATAGCAAATACAGGAATTTAAAATCTGTGTAACTGCTGAGCAGAGCTGTTCAAGGACTAACAGTTGTTTGAGATGACTTCATATACATATCCTGGTTCCAGAACTAAAAAGTTAACCTTCAAGTACAATGTGCTATTTATTAGATACATTGGCTTAAAAGATTTTCTTTACTCTTTGGCAAGCAAAATTAAGCCAGACGTAAAATGAGATCTATCTGGGTTTCATTTTATTGGTTTTATCTGGGAGAGATGAGGTATTGTCCAGTAGTGCAGAAGACCCAATTTCACCTTTCTGAGTTCATGCACAGCAGAAAGGGGATGCACACGGACAACACACTTTTAAGAACAGCTGTTCTCATTGATGCTTGGCTTCTGCATTTCCCAGGTTTATGCAACTAGAAAACTTGGTAGCCTACAGGAGGGACAAAAGAGTTTTAAAGGTCTTGTCAGCCATGATATATATTCAGTGCTGTCAGTGTCTAGATAATAAGAGAACTATTATCTTTTTTTCCTTTTTTTTTTTGTCCAAAGATAGCTTTCTGGTATCTTGATGATAACTTAAGGGCATGCACTCTCTTTTCTAGAGCTCCAGCGTGAAGATATCTACAGTATAGAAATAGTAGGTGGGGCTACTAGAATTCCAGCAGTGAAGGAACAGATCTCTAACTTTTTCTGTAAAGAGATAAGCACCACACTAAATGCTGATGAAGCTGTTGCAAGAGGCTGTGCCTTGCAGGTATAGTTCCTGAAATAAAACTTTAGTATTGCTTCTTTAACATAATGTACTAATGAAATAGAGCTAACCACAAACAAAAGGTACTGCAGCTGAAACAAGATGCAGAGTCTTACTTTTTCTTTCACTAATGGGTGACAGTGACCATGTCAGAAATTATTCTGTTACATTCATTAATTTGCTGCTATCGTGTTAGAAGGATGGGCTTGTGAAAAAGATCTGTTAAATTTGAGGACCCAAATTCTGCTGTTCCACTTCTGTGTCTTCACTTGGAACCTTTGCTGGGAATCTTTACTGAAAATCACTGAGGAAATAACATCTAGGACTTTAGTCAAGTCTTCCAGTTCAATTAACTCTAGGAAGCATCTGTTAAAAAAAAAGTCTGTGATAAACAGGACCACATGACCTATATAATAAGTACTAATTCTTGTACTTGCTATTTGTTTGACTACTGGGATATAATAACTTTCTGGTCTTTTCTTTTCCCTAGTGTGCAATTCTTTCTCCAGCTTTTAAAGTGCGTGAGTTCTCCATCACAGATGTTGTTCCTTACTCTATAACACTGAGATGGAAATCATCTTATGAAGAAGGAACAGGGTAAGTTGTACAATGCCTACAAACACTGTGTTTTTTGATATGAAGAAAAATTTTGAGCTGTGGAAAAAAACAGGCCTCAAGCTTTGAGGCTGTCACGCATTTGAGCAGTTGAAATTTTAGTTTTCTTTTTTAGCATTTTACCTTTTGGGTTCCAGTTACTGCCTAACAATTGGAAACACAACTAATTAAAATGTTGAGGTGAAGTTGCCTAATTTTTACTAAGTGTGACATAAAATGCAGAGTCCAGCTTCGAGACCTAGAGGCCTTCAGCCTCCAACTCTTGTTAAAAACTGACTTAAACGAGATCACTCTGTTGCTTGGTTAGCAGGGCTGCTGATTGTTAACATACCTTGGCTTTGCTTATCCATGAAGTTGTGCTCAGAGGTTTAATGTTATCTAATGGTTATTGCTTTAGGGAGTGTGAAGTCTTCAGTAAGAACCATGCTGCTCCATTCTCAAAAGTAATTACTTTCCACAAGAAAGAGCCTTTTGACTTGGAAGCTTATTATACCCATCCACATGAAGTGCCTTATCCTGACTCCAGAATAGGTAAGGACATAGGAGTAAAGTCCCCATCCCTGACTCCTGTTGATGCAGAAAAATGTGGTTCTCCTTTCTTATAAGATACTTGTTGTTCCATATTGTCTAGCTTACAGAAAAATCTTAGGTTCTTTGGAAAGGCTCAGCACAGGCTTCTTGATTTAAATGTGGTGAGCAAGCTGTATTGACATCTCTGTCTGACATGCCTAAAAAAATTCTGCATTCTTCCTTCTGTCTATCTTTACAGTTTCTGAATGCTTAAAAAGAAGTAGGCACAAAGAGTTTAGTGCTCTATTGTCTGGTTCTTTCAGTCTCTATAAAATTGGTAAGGATCTTATGTGCCTGCCAGCCTGGATTTTTCAAAGAAATTGGATCAAAGGAGCTGTTGCCTGTCTGGACAGATAACTTGTCTCGTGCTTTCATGTCTCTTTCTGTTAAGCTGAGAATGTAAAATAGAGGTGTTTCCTCATTTCAGGCATCTGTAGTAGAGTCTAAATAATTAGATGGCATAAATCAGTTTCTAGTTAGCTAATGCTACTTAGTTGCAGCTATTAGTACACTCCTTGGGGTCTATTATTCATTATTTTATTCACTGATTTATGAATCGGGTACAAACTTGCTGCTGTTTGGCTGTCAATGCAAGAAGTCTGTGGTCTTGAGGAAGAAGCATTCATGATATGTGCACATCATCTACACTTTCAATTTCCAGCGAGTTGCAAAATAAAGTATCAACCCTACTGCTTTCAGAAACCTTGCTAAGCACTGTTCATTCTCCAAGAAATGTAGTGCAGCCATGTTATCAAGTTCAAACAGAATCTTTTATCTCTGTTAATGTTTTATTTTTCAGTGTGAAGTTTGAGTTACGTGGACAAAAGAAACCATTTGAGATGAATCAGAGTAGTTTCACTAGTGTGGTGGTTACAGAAGGCAACAGAGAAGTAGAGCACCTAGTGAAGTACTGTCTTGTTTTTTTTGAAATACAGATAAAGCAAAAGCATCTTACTAATTATCAGAGAACTGATAATAATTGGGGAACCAGCTTTCACTTTTGTCTACCTGCAGCTTACACTGTAGGATTGTCAACTAAGTGGAAAGTTCCCAAATAGTTTCAGTTAGATGAAGTTGCTGTATTACATTAACACCCTTAAAGGAATGTGTTTGGGGATTTGTTCCTCTTTCTCTGCACTTTGGGACGACAATTAAAGGCCCCTCTCTTGCCTCCAAGGGCGTTTCACCATTCAGAACGTTGGTCCCCAGCACGACGGCGACAACTCCAAGGTGAAGGTGAAAGTGCGCGTCAACATCCACGGGCTGTTCAGCGTGGCCAACGCGTCCATCATCGAGAAGCAGAGCTTGGAGGGGGATCACAGCGACGCCCCCATGGACACAGAGTCAGCAAGTAAGAGCCAAGGCAGAGAGGAGGAGCTGGTATGTAAAGCTTGTGAACATCTACACTGTCATTCTGCCAACAGAGCCCATAATTGCAGGGTAAATCACCGTGTTTTGCTTCTGACAGTTACTGCTTCTCCACCCTTAAATTACTTCTACGCTTATGTAACACATTTCTTCATGTGTATTGCTTAAGTGAAGTGGCTGGTGAAGTGTGGCAGTAAGAACAAGGAATGGAAAAATGGATTCTAAAAAAATGAAGTGGTCTTTTCGTTGTTCGTTATCATCTCTCTACTGGTCTTAGCATTATCTAGTGTCGCTAGCAAGAGGCTGCGTATTTAATGAGGTTTGTTGACAAATAAATTCTAAAGGCTTTTCCTCACAAACTGTTTTCAATGAGTAACAAATACATGGTATTCCTTTATACATGGAAAACTGCACTGCCTCCTGAAAGTAGCTCCCTGTGAGGTGCAGCTGTGCCCCTTTGCAGTGCAGAGTTGAGGACTGGGTGCCAGGGAGCACTGTGGAGCTGGAAACAGCAACACCAGCACTGGCCCCAGCAGCCTTTCTCCTAAGATTTGGCCTTGGCTTCTCCCACTTTAGGTGGATATTCTACAGGAATTACAGCAAATGGCTATACAACTAGCATTACATAATTGATATAAGCAACTTCTTAAATACTCACTACGTTCCAGGAATGTAGGCATATTTGAAATGTGCTAGAGCTGGCATTTACTGTAAGATGCATGTAGAGCTTACTGGGAGTGTACTGAATTCAGTAGGAGAGTAGCTGCTTCCATGCTCAGACTTTCCATTTGTAGCACTTCAGTCATCTAACACATCTTCTGTTTTACAATGGTGCTTGTCAGCAATTACCTTTCAGTGTTGAGGATGATCCCCTCGACTCTGAGGAGGAGGTTTGTGGTGTCTGTGTCTCATTTTCCCCTCTTTAGCTATTTCCTGTAGGCAGAGTAGTTCCTTCCAGTTGTTGGCTTTTCTGTGTGAACAGTAAGAACAGCAAATGAGGATTTAGATACTACCTTTTTCCTACTCTTAAGTGACAAAACTTTGTATTTGGTAGAAGCAGCCTTCTTGTTTTCCACTTTAAACTGCAACATAGGCAGCTGTGCTAGAGTTTGAAATCCTTAAACAATTGTTTTTATTATTTTGTACAACTACTAGTAAGCTACTTTACATGCATATGTAGTTTGTGAATGCAGAAATATTAATTCCTTATAATGGAGGCAATCTTGGACCTTTAAGCCCTTAGCTACAGCTTGTTAGTTATTAACGCTCTGGATCTCTGAGTATAAGAATCATCCTGAAAACTTCAGGCTTACCCTACTGTGTCATTAGAAGTGTTTTTCAGTGATGACATGGAGCTGCATTACTTAAACCAAGTGATCTGCACTAGTAATTTAACAATTTTTCGGTTTGTTAAATTTAGAATATGGAATAAGTGATAAACTTACTGAAAAATTTAAGCGAGGCTCTCTTTATTTTGGGTGACAAGGAGGGAAGCTAGTTGCTCATGCACTCCCAGGAGGCTGCTACTACAGAAGCTAATTTTTATTGATTTCACTGTCTGGTGAGACAAATGCAGGTAATAATTGCAGCAATTAAATTACTTCTGCTTTGGGTTGCAAACTTTAAAGTTCATGTTAAAAATGATAGGAAGTCAAAGTTCTGGCTGTTCCATAGAGAATCCATTGTTGTGTCCTGTGTTGGTGGTGTGTTGCTAGAATGTTCTTTGATTTCAGTTTATACGTATTTGTTTCTAATTTAAAGTGAGTATTCTTAAGGCTTAGTGTCATTGTATAATGGGGTGAGACAGCAACATCAAACAGCAGAGTAGAATTTTCATTTAATTTGAAAGATATAAATACAAATACTACATCTAATTACCTATTTAAACATGGTGAAGGATACATTTTTGAGATTGATTCTTTTGTTGTCTGTGATATACTGTAATTGATATCAGTTGTAAATCTTGCAGCAAACCTTTGCATTCAGTTATGTAACTCTCTGCAGGATAAAATGCAGGTTGATCAAGAAGAAGGTGTGCAAAAAAGTCAAGCTGAACAACAGAACCAAGCAGATGAGGAAACTGAAAATGCTGGAACTGAACCAAAGGTTTGTATTCAGTATTGATAGAACATTTTTTGCCCAGTATTCTGATTGCCCACTTACTGATTTTCTAGTTGGAGAACATGGGACTGTGTTTAGAGGACAGCTATATTGAAATGGTTAAGTAAAGAGTCCTACCATAGCACTTTAATGTCCAGTAGCATGATTTGAACTTTAAAGTAGGTTTTGGCTGTTAAACCTGGTTTTATTATGAAGAGGGAGTTTGGAAACATTGTGAAGAACAATATGCAGTGCTTTAAGCTTTTGAACAAGTTTTCTTAGCAGGTCTTTGAAGAAATTAAATTTCACCTGTTTGGTTCTGAACTAAGGTAATAGTGATTTTGAATACAGAGGAATAATTAGGTGCTTAACTTACATCAGGATAATTTGTAGCTGTCTTAACTAGTTTTATTTGTCTCTCTTTTTGGAGCATAAATGTAGTAACACTTTGATTCCTGGAAGTTTCTTAGTAGTGTCACTCTTTCCGTAGGCTGCTTCTGGAGAAAAGCAAGATCATCCCTCCCAGCCAAAGGCTAAAACAAAAGTTAAGAGTATTGACCTCCCTATACAGGCGAGCCTCTATAGGCAGCTGGGACAAGATCTGATCAATTCCTATATAGAAAATGAGGTAAGCAGCAAAAAGAGGTAACCAAATAAATAAATTAATAAAACTCAAATTAATGTCACTGTAAAGAAGTATCTAAAAAAATACTGGCAATCATTGGCTTGCCTAATTTAGAATTCTTGAGGAAGTTGCTCTTAATTGTAATGGGTTTTGTTGTGGTTTGGGTTTTTGGTGAAATGACTCAATTTCTCTGGACTAAACTTAGCCCATTCTGGTTGTGCTTGTAGTGATGGCTTACACAGAGGTGAACGTTCTTATCAGTAATTGTGAATTATCAGGCCTCTGCCAAGTTCTCTGGTACAGTTTCAAGAGTAGTCACTAAGCTTAATACTTAAAAATGCTTTCAGTTTTAATGTGCCTTTGTCCACCCTAGGGGAAGATGATGATGCAAGACAAGCTGGAGAAAGAACGAAATGATGCTAAGAATGCTGTTGAAGAATATGTGTATGAATTCAGAGACAAGCTGGGTGGAGTCTTTGAGAAGTTTATCACTGAAGAGGTGAGACTTGCTTATATATTTAAAGTTCTGTGGAGGCTGCAAAGATCTCTTGGACCAGTTCTAGAATAGGAGATGGCCTGACTTGCCAGCAGTGAGGCTCCAGTTAATGCTTACACCTGACATTGGACTTGCAGGGTTCCTTACTGCCTGAGAAGCTCAGTGGCAAGGAAGGATCGGGGATGCAGGCAGAAAGTAAAAACCCTATGGTCAGCATAGGAAAGTAGGACAGATCACTACAAGCTTCTGAATGGCATGAATGGGTAGGAATAAAAAGGAAATGAACAGATAATATGGAACACTCTTTGGAGATGCATGGACTGTCTTTAATAGCCTCAGGACTGATTTAATAACTCCGGCAAACTTCACCGGCAAATCACATGAGTTGGGCTGTCCTGCCTCTCATCGCTGTAAAATCTTGGCTTTGAAGTCTGTTAATTACTATTTTCCTTCACTATCACTTTGAATATTTTAAGCCTGGTGAAGCAGTCCTTTTCTGAGTAGGGTGGGTTTGTGCCTAGGAGGGAAGTCTCATTTGATACGTTCCTTTCTGACTTGGAACGTCCATAACTTGCTTTGTAGGATTCAAACAAGCTGACCTTGATGTTGGAGGACACAGAAAACTGGCTTTATGAAGATGGAGAGGACCAGCCAAAACAAGTATACATGGATAAGCTTCAGGAATTAAAGGTAAGGTTTTAAGTTGTTTTCTAGAAAACTCACTCATGTATGTTTGGAGGTGGATGTTCAGGTTGTGTATGTTCAGTTATGAAATGAACATAATATTTAGAACGAGAAGTACAGTTTAATGTGAGTTGTGCTCCTAATTTGAAAATGGTTGAAATTAAGTAGACTGTTATTGTCTTTAATGACAGTAGATGTAATTGCTATGGGAGTTTTCTGTCAGACTTCTTACAGTCTGAAAGAGGCTTTTGAGTAGTTTGACTGCACTCCTGGGTAATGAGAATTACATTCCAGAATATATATTTTGTTTTTCCTGCTCTAGGTGATCTTCTATAGATGAAAAATAAGACCAGTTTTTGGGTCTAATATCCAACAGTAAAGGCTCTGGAGTGCTTTAACAGTAGCTTCTATTGTATCATTTGTTTATTGATGACAAACACTAAATACTTCAGATTTCTAAGGATCTGGTGGGGGAAATGTGAGTTCTGATTAATAACTACCTACTTTGTAGTAAGTTTTGAAGTATGTGTGGCAGCCCTTGGGTTCCAGCTGTTTACTCTCCAGTCACATTTCCTCAGGGGGAGGAATAACTAATGGAAACAGCAGTGCAGATCCAGGCAACTGCCTGGATACCAGTATTCAAGAGAAGGAGAAAGTAAACAGTGGATAAAATTACAAGTTTTCAGATGAACTATTTGAAAATTAAAGCATCTGGTGAAGCCTGACTGGTTTCTGTTCCAAATGCTCTTTTTGCAAAAAATAGCAGAATACCAGCCCTAGAAAGGACAGTCACTATTCCTGTGTTTAAACTTCTGCTTTCTTTTTTTGTTGTTGGATAAAGCAATACGCAAAGATTTGTCTCTTTGGATGGGTGAGAAAATGAGTTAAAGGCAGCCTTCCTTCCCATGCTGCATTGTATTTTTAGACAAGACTAAAGGAAATGTGTTTTGTAAAGATCTTTGTGCTTATTATTCCAGAAATTTGGACAGCCTATCCAGGAAAGATGCATGGAACATGAAGAGAGACCAAAAGTTCTAAATGAACTGGGAAAGAAGATTCAGCTCCTTATGAAAGCAGTAGAAGCATACAAAAATAAGGTGAAGCCAAGTGATTTAACTGTTCAGTGATTGTAGGTGTTGAGTTTGGCTGTAGAGTCTTTTGTGTTTAAACAAATCCTGTAAAAAGTTACCTCTTACACTGCCTTAGAAGGGCTGTTGTACATCTGCTCCTGAGAACTGTAATGCTGTTCTGCATTGCTAGCACAAAGAGATTCTTCATGAGAACATAAATCAAAGATTTATGTGTTTTTATGGTGGCTGTTACCACTTGAATCTCTGAATTTACAGCTGTTACTCGTGTTTCTGTAACTTGTAAGATGAACTTAATTGGGTGAGCAGCATATTTTAGGTGATGATAGAAATACCTGTCTCTCTCCTTAGGATGAAAAATACGACCACCTAGATCCTGCTGAGATGGAGAAAGTTGAAAAATACATTAATGAGGCTATGAATTGGTTGAACAGCAAAATGAATGCCCAGAACAAACTCAGTCTAACTCAGGATCCAGTTGTCAAAGTGGCGGAAATACTAGCAAAATCTAAGGTAAAAAAAAAAAAAAAAAATAAATTGTACTTGTTGCATTCTAATCAGTTTTTCCTGAGCTAGATTTTAGCCTAGATCTGAGCTAGGATATTACATCTCCGAGATTTTAAAGTTATTAAAAGATCCATACAGAGAGAGCAGCAGTCACAGCACTCTTCAGTGCTGGCTCTTGATTTACTGTAGTACCTCTGCACAAGCCTTTTTAAAATACCCTGAGTTTCAGCACCAGGTTTCTACAGAATGGGTTGTGATACAGGTTTGCAACAAATCAGAAGCTCCTCAGGTAGTGAAAGGCTTTTTTTGAAGTTTTTAGACTTGACAGAATAGTCTAGTTCTTGACAATGACATTCCAAGCCATTGTGCAGCAGAAACAAATTAGAGACGTTGTAGCTGAGTGCAGTTGCTGTGCCACCAAATGACCTTGCTGTCTCACTTGTGTCACAACTAGGAGTTGGATAGCTTCTGTAATCCCATTCTGTCCAAGCCCAAGCCGAAGATAGAACCTCCCAGTGACGGGCAGTCCAAAGCTAACGGGGAGCACAACGGGCCAGTGAACGGACAGAGCGCTGCCGAAACAAAACCCGAACCAGCAAAGGACAACCCTCAGCAGACCAAACCCCCCGGAGAAATGGAAGTGGACTAAACCTTGCATTTCTTTTACTTCATTAAAATAGTGCAAGTAACCACAGGGTCCATTCTTTTTGTCTGGTACACACCTCAGATGTTCAGTTATTCTTAGCCAAACTTCTGTCATTTGTTGCTGAGTAGTTTTGAAAGTGTTTTATATTAAGTACACCTCTGATGTTCATTTCCACTGATGCTGCTTATGTGGAGCTTTAGCCAAATGTAGATTGTATAAGTCAGTTGAAGCTTTCCCAATATATTTTATATCAAACATACAGAATTGATATATAAATGGCAACAATCTACCTTATTTAAAGCTTTTATTGTGGATAAACCTCAGCTCCTTTATTCAGGAAAGGATACTGTATTGCACTACTGATGCTCAAGTGTAGATCTAATCGCATCTTTATTTTGGAAAAAATATTGGAATCGAAGTGGCAAAATCTGTCACTTGAAGCACTGACCTTTTCTAGTTATTGTATTGTTATAATTTAAATATTAAAATAGAGGTTAGTTGGCATACCAGTCCATCTTGTTGATGTACCATGAGAATTGTACGGTCTTTTTCATAGGAACTGAATAATACGAGCTTAAGCGTTTTTTGGGTTCCCATACCACTAACCAGGCTCCAGCATCTGCCATGTGCTGGAATTCCTGGTCTCTGCACATTGCTGTACATACCCTACTGTGATTAGGACAGGGTGATGCTGGGAAGAACAGGATGAAAGGGGAGAACATTCAAGACCTGCTGCATATTTCCCTTGAAAATGTCTTACTGCGCATGGAACTATTTCCACTCCTTTTTTTCTGAATTCAGTTTACATCCTGACCCGTATCTCATCCTGGAGAGGAGAAAGAACAGAGACAGGGCTGTGCTAACTGGGTATCACCACCCTGATTTTGAGGTTGCTTAAATGTTGCTTGGTGCAAACTTGAATGAAATGCTGAGAGCTTGTTTAAGCCTTGATGCTCAGCACATAAAGTTTTTGGTCAAGGACCAAAACAGAAGAGCTTAAAAACTGGATATTCTTACCCCAAGGATGGAATCTACTTGATGAACTTTGCATAGCTTACAACTTAGCTTGGGTCATTTAGCTCTCAACTGAAAGTATTACACAGTAGACTCACTGTTTCCTTTGACGGATCTTAAACGTTGTCAGGGTCCAGTAAATGTCCCAAATATATTCCAAATGCTTCTTTCAGACACTGAGGTACTGCAGCACTGGCTTTAGCAGTGCCACTAGCCAGTCACTATTGATTTCAAACAACTCTTCTATTATCAGAGTGGGAATGGGCTACTCTAACTATAAAAAGTGGTTTCTTTACCCAGCATTAGAAACTAAAATCAGTTGCAGTGTAATGCTTCAGTGACTTGAACTCTGTCCCAGAAACAAATTCAGATGTTAGCCAGGCACTCCTGCAGCAGTTCTCCCATAGGAGGTGTTGCTGTGTAAACAAGTGAAGAATCACAATCTTTCTGGCTTCGGCAGCAGTTTTGTTTTTGGCTATGCCCTTCCTCTTCTACCACTGTTCATACTACAAAAAGTATTTCATGACCCCCTAGGAGAGGTGAATTCAACTCTCCCATACCTTCACAGAAAAAGGAAGCATCATTTATGGCTGTACATAAATCTGCCAGACCAGTTCCAGTGCTGGAATTGTATCTTCCTGACTGACTTCAAGTGACTGAGATGCATGTACTTTGCTCTCGTTAATGTTCCTCTTCCATGCAATCAGTGTGGATGGTCTGACACTGTTAGGTTTACATGTTTAATGCCCTTGGATAAAAACTGAGTGACCTTGAGGAGAGCTGTTCTGCAGCTCCTCTGTAACCTCAGTCTCGAGTTCTGCCGTGCTAGCCACACCTCTGGCACTGAGGTGGTGGTGACTGTACTGCAGCATCAGCTGTCCTTTCAGCCAGGCTGGGCTGGCTTTAACACCATTTATATCCTAATGGCTTTTACCACAGCAGTGTAATGAGTAGCATTCTCAAGTACTGGCTTCCAAAAATGCAGCTACACAATCATTTGTCTAGGTAGATGTCTTGGTACCTGTGGCAGAAGAGCACAAAACTGCAGCAATCTCCAGTGTCAGCTCTCCAGTAGCTAAAAGGTCATGTGCAAGAACAGTGTCCTCTGCTCGTGGCCATCAGATGCTTAATGCTACATCACAGATGTGTGAGGCACTGCTAGGATAAAGGCTAGAATAATTCTGCACGCTTAAAAGCAGATATGGTTCAGACAAACAGTTGTAGTCAAGTTTTCTAGAATGGTTTTTTTTTTTGCTGTGCATCTGGTCTGTCTCTGGATCCCTGCTGAAGAGGAATGCTGCCCACAGACTGCCCGCAGAAACTGGCTCTGAGGTCCATGTTAGGAATCCCGTTTGGGATGGCAGAGCTGATCTTTCTGCAGTGAGGTTTACATTAATATATGACTTGCTTATATGTGATCTGTTTCCTGTTACAAAGGGGTTTTAACCGCGTTTAGGTACTTAGACACTATGCACAACTTGAGGTTTTGTGTGTCAGACTCCACAAGAAAGTTCCCTCTGCCTACCCTGACAGCATCAGAGTGTCTTTGCAACGTGAAGTTTTGTTAGGGAACCAGCAGCAGTCTGCTGCTCTGCATCTTGTATATTATAACAGCAGATATTTGTCGATAATGTCTTACTTGAAACTTTCTGCTGAGGGCAAGATACATTTCTAATATTTAAAAATGTTTCCTCTGTCTCACAAAAAGAAAAAAGGAAGCAACACTATCTTTGTTAAGGCAGTAAAGTTTGTTTAAAAAACAAAAGTTTTGTAAACCAGGTTCTAAATTTTCATGTAAAGGTCTAGTTACAAACCAGCATAAATACATTGTTTCACCTTACGAGTAAGAGATTCTTTCTTTCTTTTAAAGAGAACTCATTCTTTCCTGTCTGGAGCATTAATGGACTTGCGCAAGAAAGGACTTCGAAATTTATTTGTTTTAATTTTCTTTACTAAACTAAATTTAGTTTAAGGTTACTGATTCATGAGCTCCTTTCTGCTTTTTTTATTACGGTACTTTGGACTCCAAGGAGTTTCTTTGAACTTCATTCAGATGAAACAGATTTGTAACACTTAAGTTAGGGGTTTATGCTCTTCTTTCTTGAAGCTGCTGCTTCATGACAAAATACCCCTCGATTTTGAATGAAAGTTTTGATTTTGTATGTCTGAATTTGCATGAAGACTCCTCCCTTGCTGCTGGCTTCTGGCAGTGTCCTTGGCTGATTAAATACTGCCTTTGGGGATGCACTGATCGAGCAGCTGGGTAGGTCCTGAAGCTGGGGGCAGTTGGGAAACGCCCAACCCGTATTCCACAACCTGTATTCCACAACCTGTATTCCACAACCTGTATTCCCCTCTGCCTCCCAAGGCCCCGGGGCAGAGTGGGGGGAAGGTGCCCTGGCTCAGCAGTGCAGTGTCTGCCGTGCAGCTCCAGCAGTGTGGACACCTTGTGGTGTGTGGGATGGAGGTTTTGGTCCTTCCACCTACAATTGGGAGCTGTTAACGTAGAGCAGCCATCTGCGTGTTGATGAGATTACTTGGTATCTTCAACGTTTGAAATTCCTTAGAATTTTCCAACATCTCTGTGCTGAACTCCAGTCTCTCCTACACATCACTAATAACAGTTCTCAAATACTCCGTATTTTCCTGTAAGGAATTATGTAAGTATAATTTCAGGAAACAAACATAGAGCTAGCAGGAGGCTTTTCTTCCCAATTATTTTTGTGAAAAAATAACAGCCTTAACAAAACTTGAAATCTTTGCTTCTCAGAGCTCTGGTTTTCCATGCCTGTCAGTTAACCAGTGCTAGCATCCAGAACATGAAGCCGTGTTGCAAACGTGCTGCTTTTGCTGGTTCAAAGCACCTGCCCAGCTGCTGTAGGAAAAGAAGCTAAATTCATTTCCATAGATCAGTGCCACCATGAACCTCATTCCTCAAAATGGGATTTTCATTGCTGTGTAATCACTCTGTAATACTTCCACACTTTTGTGAGCCCTTCTCAAGCTCAGATGCAAAAACTTTTGTTGAGGGCTGGCATAAGGTCTGCCTGCGCTAAGGATGCTTATATTAATTGCCACTGGCTGTGAGTTTATTAACTGGATGGAGAAATATTCTGTTGCCTCTTACACTTCTGTTTTACACTTCATCTTTCAGGCACCAGGAGACAGAAACTCTCAAAAGAGGTGGTAAAAAGCATGTTGCTTAACAAAAGGCGTTAATGCCTCATAAATTTTAATTTCAACTCCCGAGATAGCAGTTGGAGTATAAATACAAGCTCCCAGTAGCTGCAGAAAGTGTGTGGTGGCTGACTCCCAGATGAATTATTTATTCTCCCCAGTTGAAAGTTGAAGGCTTCAACCACTTACTACACTTGTAAAATAACAGTGAAAACAACTAAATGTGACTGTTGACACTGCAAAATACTAAACCAGGAATGTGCTTGATGTGACTTACTTGATACAGCTGTTAAACCTTGGTTTCCTTCTTTCCTGGTCGGAAGGAAATAGGTCAAGTAATGAAAACCAGGAATCATTGGAATGAAGCCCATCAAGAATCACTTGAAATAAAAATGCAATTAAGAGCTATACACCAGCCACCTCTCCCAAGTGTTGGACTAGTTTAATGAAGTTGATCCAAAAAAGGTGGTAGTCCCTGAATGTTGCAGTGGTTGGAAAAGTTTTTCCATAGTCGATAACCGTTTCTCCGCGGGTTGAGGGGGGAAGAGATGGGAGCGTCAGAATTTAAAGCGGTGTTTAAGTATGGAAAATGTTTATGATGTATGTAAATGGGATTCTTAGTAGTGACAGATCATGTGCAAATTGACAAGACTTCGATTTATTTTTGAATGGCAATATAGATTGTCAAGGTTGTGTATAATTATAATAAATATATAAACCGCTACTTGAACCATAAATGACCACTCAAGACCTCATTTTTGCATCGGTGTTCTCAAAAGCAGTTTTGTCTGATGTTGTGGGTTGATCCAATGTGAGTTTGTAAGGTAAGACAGGCATTTTTGCTGCCTCATCTGTTCTCTTATGGCTTTTCTCACCCTTCTCTGCTGCAGCTGCAGCCCAAACAGCACCACTTTGTCTGTGGGGAACTGCAGTTATTTTCACAGCTGCTGTCACATCTCTGTGTTTGGATGAGCACAAATTCCCAAGTTTCCAGTTATTCAGGAATGACTTGCTGCAACATTCAGGTTCAAGGTGGTTTTCCTGTGCCTTGAACTGCTGAGGGAAATTGATGGCTTTGGGCACAGCTGATTCTCTGAGCAGACATAGAGGTGCAGCTGGAAAGCAGCAACCTGTGGGATTCCTCCAGGAATTTTTCTATGTGCTAGCAGTGTAACAGGAATCCCTGTGTGCTCCACCAGGATACAATGACTAAAATTCTTACAACCAATACAAATGCATCAAAACGTGATTCAACATTTTTATATCAGTCTTCCTCAGTACACTTTAAAAGCACCTCAAAGTCTGCATTTCTTCCAGGCTTTGCATTTTTAGATCTCAATAAATAATAAAATATTTCAGCTATATTAATTTCACAGGCCAGATTTGGGATTAGGGATGGGGAAAAGTCCTTCCTATTGAAAAAACTGTATATATCTACATGAATATACATGCACATGTATAGTGCATATGTAAAAATGTACACTAGAAATCAATTTGATACCTTATCAGAACAGGGGAAAATACTGCCCTTAATCTACTCTGCTGTCTCAGCATCTCAGCCCCTTCACACTCCAGTATTTACCAGCTGTGCAAGGATGCTCACCACCAGGAAAAGTATCCCACTGTCACCCTCCAAAGGGACTGTTCTAGCAAAATAAGGGGAATACTGAAAGAATCACAGAATATCCTGACTTGAAAGAGATCCACAAGGATCGTCCAAGTCCAACTCCTGGCCCTGAAGAGGGCACCCCAACATTCCCACCATGTGCCCTAGAGATTGTCCAAATGCCCCTTGAACTCTGTCAGGCTTGGTCTGTGGCCACTTCCATGGGGAGCTGTTCCAGGGCCCAGACACACTCTGGGTGAAAAAACCTTTTCCTATTTTCCAGCTGAACCCTTCCCTGACACAGCTTCAAGCCACTCCTGTCAGCTGAAAGTAGCCAGCTAAAACTCCCAAGGAATTAAAAACACAATCACGATGCAAAGCTAATGGTATTTCCACCAAAATACTGAAATACATTGCGAGGCCCTAGATTTCAAATTTTGCCTGAAAACCAGCTTCTCTGAGCTGGCACTGCCAGTTACATCCTAGCACTGCCTCAAGGGGCTGGCTCAAGGCAGTTTCAGGGAGAAACGAGCTGCTTGCAGAATAAAAACAATTTATTCACAGGGACTGTGTTTGTCACAGAGCTTGTGAAACAAGAGTGTCCCAGTGATCATTACCATGGCTGCAACTAAATATTATCCTGTACTCTTCTCAGCTTTACACTGTCCTACATTCTTCATTCTCCTTACAAGTATCAGTGTGCTCTTCCTGTTGTAAGGTTAATTAGATTTTCAGTAGTGCTAAAGCACTTGCAATTACAAAGAAGAAAATGACACCTTCTGCAGGAAATACAATTTTTAAAAACTACTGGTCAAGAGCATTTTATCTGCAAATTTCTTCAGAAAATAGCCTTATCCTCACACAAAAGGACACTCTAGGAATAAAACTGAACATTTTATAAGCATTGAACAGACAAAAGTAAATGTGGGTTACTACTTATGCCTCTGAAGGACAGCAAATTTAAGTGATTCATTCAAGTCACAAAATATCTACTGCAGGGGCAGCACAAGTTACACTCACAGAAAGGGAGCCAACACCACCAGGAGGGCAACCCCAGCACAAAAATCCTTCTCCAGAGCTTTGAGTTCCTCCTGTGGAGCATGGCAGCAACCAGCAGAACTACCCCTGGAAAATAAAATGACAAAACAAAACAGGAAACATTTACTACAGGAAGATGTGGCCCAAGAAGTTTCCTTTCTCAACCAGAAATAACCTTTCCCATTTTAATCATTTCACATCTCTCAGATGCTCCTGTTGCAATAAATATTCTCCACCGACTCCATCACGTACCTGCACTGCCTCGTTTGCAAGGTAGGTCAAAATACTCTTACAGAGTGATTTTAGCAGAGAGAGTGGAGATGGAAAATGAGATCCAAAGATCACTCACTCTATTTATGATGACATTTCTAAACTTATACTTTGCAAAGTCACTGATGAAGAATAATCACACCAGCTCTTGCAAGCTCTTATTAAGTGAAGATTAACAACCTACTCACAGATATTTCAGAAAAGTCAGTGGCATTACCTTTGCTGGCTTTGAGTGCTAATTTACAAAGAATAAACAACCCAGCTTATCTCTGGCACTGTTTCAAAAGCATTTCCCTGTAACATCAAGTTCACAAAACCCAAAAAAGTTTACCAGGCTGACACCTCTGGGCCTTAGAATGGCAGTGGAGGAAGTATTCAGTGTGTTAAACAGAAGTAGCTTCTACCACAGGAAACTTTGATTTTCTTCCATACAACAGAAAGTATGAAAAAAAATTAATAAATCCCATTTGATGGGTGGAAATAGAAAATTGTCTAAATTCACTAACTTGCCAAGACTATGGAAACTGTAAAGATAATTATCCTACAACTTTTAATTACACAAATAGAGTATTTGCATTTGTTTTTGCTTCCAAGAAAATGAACAACCATAGTCCAATTTGCTAAATTCTCATTATAATGGTTTTTCAAGACAAACTAACTGAGCTCAGACAACATAAACTTATTTTTCAGTATCATCCTGGGGGTAGAACAAGCCACTAGAGAAGCATTCCTTTCCTTATTCCTTCCTCCTGTATTCCTTTTGCTTTCCTTTAATAATCATGTCAGAAAAAACACCACAATAACCTGCTTGCCCCAAAAATGGCAGTAAGAAATGCCATTTGTCTTAATATGCTAAACTATTGATCAAAACCCTTTGTAAACAACTGGACAAATGTAAAAATTACACCTTTATGCTCAAGTGACAATTTGTTTAAATGGATAACATCAGCAAAACAATTTTCAAAGCCAGAAGAAGAGACACAACCTCATAGTGAAGTATGAACTGAAACAAAAGGGGGGAAAATATGATTAGTATTTTAATTAGACTTAGGACAATGAAATTATATTTTCTTGAGGAATCCCTCAAATCTCACACTGCATCTGTTGTTATCATCTTGAAATCCACCTTAATGAACTTAGCAGATATGATTACCCAAGGGATTCAGCTCCTTTGCTTGCTTGGTAACCAAGAGCTAGTTACAGCTAAAAATTTACAAAAATTATTTCAAAGATAGTCAATCAAGATATCCAGCAGAATGGCCTAGGGAAATACTGAACAGATTTGTATTAAAATTGGGGTTTGGCTCTAGGTATCCAGATAGCAGTGCTGCTACACAGAGAAATCTCTCCTTGGGTTTTCAGTTCGTCTCACTTGGCAGGGCAGAACATCACTCCTGAGGGCACAGGATGCAAGTGCTAGCCTGTGACTATCTGCACTGGTTTGAAACTCCTTCAGCTGTGCTATGATGATGTTATTTTCACTTTGGGGTGAGGAATTCTTTTCACTGATGTGAGCTGGTGCTGATTGTGTGATGGATTTAATGACCAAGCTGGGTTTTCTTAACAGTTCAAATACTGAGACCACCCTTATTTACATGGAATTTATTTTGACTTGCACAAGTTTTCTTCATTACAAACTATCACTTAGTGCTCACAAGTGCAGTACAATCAAGAGAATCACAGAAAAGGCATCTGGAAAAACTTGCACAGTGGTTCATGTCCTGCTCAGGAGCAGGGCACAGTCTGGGGCTTTGCTCCATACAGCAACAACTATAAACCCTAAAATAAAGGCATCAGCCAAATTAGCAAAGCATTCCAACGACCTCATTGTTTCCATAACACAGGAATGATGTCAGCTTGGCTCTAGTGCAAAATCACTGGCTGAGCTCGCCCTTGGCATCTAGACTGTACCACACAACCTCACAAATTCTGTAACTTCACTAAGATGGACAAAAAATGAGGGGGAAAAAGCTTATGCTGGCATAAATAGTAAATTATCACTGGGCTACCAAATGCTGCCATTATAGTCCAACACAATCAGTAAAACCAAAATAGCCACCCTGTCTTTGACAGCATTAGCACAAGCAGCACAAAATTCCTGTAGCACAGACTTAAGGCCACTGCTGCAGGGCAGTAACTTCATAGGAGGGTTCAAAGTTGGAATGTCCATAAAATGTGTTAGTCATTGCAACAAAGCCCTATGCCACACCAAGGATTTTACTCAAAACAGATTATATTTAATAATCAGCTTCTCAGAAACAAGCATTCTTTCAACAAACTTTTTTTATTCACTTATATTACAAATGACTTCCCTCCAGCCACACTCCTCAGCTAAGGATGAAAGATGTTGTCAGTTTTACAGATGAGTAAACCAAATCACATGGCTAACAAGTTTGACTTGTTTCTTAAAGATACCAATTTAAATAAAAAATTCATTCTCTGAAAAAAATTGAATTTCACTACCAAAGAAGTAGGAGAGGTGAGGAAACAATTTTTTACCACATCTTTTTTCTTGATCAGCACAGCAGTGGCACAGTCACTTCCAGGATGAGGAAGTTTTCAGTTATTTTTTCTGTCTGAAATGTGTTCCCTCTGGAGAACTTGCCACCATTACAGACATATGAGAGCCCCAGCCCTTTCCTGTGTGAGGCAAAGCATCAAAAGTGATCCAGATCTCAAGACATTTGTTCAACTCCCAGCCTGTCTCAACACAAAGATTCTGTCACCTGAACTCACATTTCCTCTGAGCCTGCTGAAGAGAGAAATGTCATTCTCCTGAGGAGCAACGTGAGGAATCTGAAGTGGAGAAAGTTTAAAAAAAATCCCAACCAAAACCTGAGCTACTGAAAGTGAAAACAGAGACTGTACTGCACTGTAGCTGTGCTACTGTTGGTCAGATTCAAGCAATAAACATGTCATGAAAAGTTCTCAAGGAAATCAGTCCAGTCTCCCAGCTAGGAGAGAATATCAGGGAGGAGAACTAAGAACTCAATGATTTAAGCTGAGCATAGTTGCTTAAGAAAGGAATTCCAAAGGAATTCCAAAGCTAAGCTTTGAACACACTGCTTCACTTACCTCCAAACTTCAGGCACATTGCAAATGTACCCCTGCCCGTTTGAAACTGCTGTGTTTGAGCCCTGGTGCTGCCACAGCAGCACAAAGCTCAACAACACAGGGCATTAATCCTCCAACACAGGCCCAGCCTCAGGCTCCTGTAAAACCAGGCACACATGGTTGCAAGAGAAGTGACATAGATGTGAAACAATTAACCCAAAGTACTTCTGAGACTGGAACATGCAGAAGAAAAACCAAAAAAAAAACCCAAGCAAACAAATCAAATGTAAATTTCACTGGGGGAACCCCCCCCATTATTCTGATTTTTCCTTTTATTCAATATAAACAAGGCTGTTCACTATTGAGCTGCAAAGGTCACAGAAGAAATATAACATTCCTGCTTTTGAAAAATTTAAATCCCAACCTAAGAATCAAATTGCACCTTTGTACAAAGCTGTACAACTTCTCTAATTTCAATGGAACCAGCTGCTTATGTTTAGAGCTGAAAATAGACCACTACGGTTTCTGTCCTTGGAAAATGATGTCCTGTGATTGCTTCAAAGGAGTTGCATGGTCTAAGCAGGCACTTCAAATTGCTTTTCAGCCAAGATGATGGGAAATAACCACATTCATTTAGTTAGTGATTGGTTCTATTGCTAAAACTGACAGAAATCTTATTCTCTTTTCCTAAGCTCCTCTTATTTCAGAGGAAGAGAAAGCTGAGGTTGTTAAAGCCCAGCAGCTCTATAAATTTCACAGGTTATTTGGGATCCCAGGAATACAGCAATGGTCACTTCAGCTTGTTCATTCCCACAGGAAGGCTTCTACACTTCATGTGACGCAAGGTAATGCCTGATGGCTGAGTGAATAATCCTATATATTCACAGTACAAAAACATACACCTGATTCTGTGCTGCACGTGACAGGTACATATGATTCCTCCTTTGCTGCTTGTGTGAAGCATAAACACAGAGTAAACCCATTCTTTCCTGACAGAAGAATGAATAAACAGCTCTACCAAGGTAGATTCACTGAATCTTTTTACCCAGGATGTCTTAAAAGAAGATATGTACTCAATAAGATGTGGGCTTTTTAACTCTAGACTCTTGAGATATGAATGTTCCTTTTATTTAATACAAAAACTGTCTCTTACTGTGTCTTCCTGCATGGAGGCAATAAAGTGCCATTCAAAATCCAGTTGTATTTGATACAGAGGTCTTTTTGCACTCTGTGGAACACAGGCAGACTTCATGTGCTGGCAGTCCACTGGGTGTACAGATAAGTGCTAATCCCTGAGTTCTGAAAACATATATAAGAACAAATGCTAATTAGAAAAAGGATTAAAATATAAGACAGTAATTACTGTCATGACTGTTGCATAGTGGCTTGGAAACACCACTAACAAAGGAATTGTGCCTAAGGGAGCAGTCCACCTTCGCAAGAAAGACTAGCTGCCAACACTGGCAGCTACACCCACTTCTGGCAACTGAATATTCATCAGGGGAGACCAAGGAAAGCTCCAGCGAACACCTAAATAAACCCTTAGGAAGGTGGAAACAATGCTGGTACTGGGCAAGGATAAAAACAACAGACCAGCGAACCCTCAGACACCGAACCACACTGAGTGCACGCTTCATCCAGTGCCTGTCTGCAGGGTTGCAATTACAGGGACCATGGCACTCAGCTGCCAAGAGAAAAGGCAAAGAAACACAGAGGAAAAGGTTTACAGAGCAGAAGACAAACAGGTAAAATTCCACCTGAGGAGAAACTGGTGACCAGCACCACCTCTGGATACTGTGATGCTCAAGATGGAAAGAGAGAGAATTCGTAGACTGAAGCCTTAACATGAATAAAATGCATTGGCAATAAACTGATGCTGTAGACTTCTCAATCTTCCAGGCTGAATTCAGCTCACATTAAGTCTGAGGTGGAATGTGTCTTGCATAAGCAAAAAACTAATCATTTTTTTGTTTGGTTTGATTTTTTTGCAGGTTATCTTCTGAGTCATAGAAGAACACTAAATTATTTGGCTTGATTGTAACTCAGAGCACAAAATAAATTTACAGACAGTGAAGGTGTGGATAATAACCATAAGGAATTGGCCATATGCTCCTAATGAAGCACAGTCAGAGCCAAAACTTTTAATGAGTTTTACTCCAAGCTTCAGCATAATTAAGACATAGAGGTTTTGTTTTCACAAATTTAGGCCCAGCGCCTCTTAAGATAAAGTATGCGAGTGGAAACACCTTTTTCTGCTCATTTATAAGATGTACTTATTGTAATTTTTCCATGACTTCATTTAATTTTAGAAGTAGAGTAGTGCAGACCTCTGTAAACAGCCAACATCCAACAAGTACATTCCAGAATTCATGACCAAACTGCTGAAATACCAGACTCAACGAGTGCCTGGAAATGAATCGTTACTGACAGAAATTTTGCTTTTCACCACTGAAGTTTTTATCAGACAGGTGATTCTAAATGACAAGAGCAGGGTTTTTCATCTCTGAAAGCAAAGCTGAAAGGTGAGCTCCAAAAGCATTTGTGTGGATGGGCACAAAATCAGAGCAAATTCTGATTTGATAAAATTTTATATTCTTTGTAGAAACACAGAATTCAATTTAGTGAAAAAGAGATGGAAGCAGCCAAGCCTCCATCATCACATACTTTCCCTTGAAGAAAGTAAATTAATATAAAATACACAACAAACCCACCATAAACATATTCTGGATTTGATTCAATTTTTTTTTGGGTAATTCACTCCTTCCCTGATCAAGTTTTCTAGTATTACCATCCAGAATGAAGAATATGGAAGAAAACAATCTACAGCAGTCCCTGGAACAAGCTCCTCTTTCACAGGGCAGTTGTGATAAATAGGAAAAAAAACCATAGATTTCAGTGGTGCAAGGCATGAAAATACCCCACTGATGTTTTGTGACTGCGTAACTACAAAGTTCAAATTTTAAAATTAAATTGTTCTTGACAGGAGGAATAGGCAACAGAATTGCCCTGACCTTCTCAGGTTGCTGACACAGCCCAGGAGGACTGCTGGGTGCTGTCCTGCTGTGCAGTGCCTCTGAAACACGAGCCCTGCCACAGCCGTCTCTTCAGCAGACGCTGGGGAAGGTAAGGCAACATTTATTTGAATATCTAGAATAGAAAGTTAAAATATCAAAGCAGAATCAGACAGGGATCCTTTCAACACCTTCCTGTGCCACACCTTAACTGTCTTAAGAGAGTAAATAATGCACTATGTGGTTTATTTGCTTTCCTCCCCTTCACCTGAGCTCAAACCGACTGTGTTAGTTCTAGCATCCTCCCATATGAAGGCAGTCATAAGTGAGAGCAGCTATGCAAAATTTTAAAAAGGAGAGGTAAACACAATACCAGTGCTCTTCCTTCTCTTCATTGTAGACAGCAATGTAGTCTGACTGTTCATGGGAGGTGCAGCACAGTAACTCAAAGATTTCTTTATTTCTCTCCAGGTTTAAGCATATTTTACTCACATATGACTGGCAAAACTTTGGGTCCCAAATGACAAACATAATTTAATAATTACTGCAGAAAGCCTAACTCAATTAATTTTGTTGTTGAGATTGCACAACATGTTGATGATGTGACAGACCAAATAAACCAGAACTACCATCAATAAAGCAAGGTCAAATCATCTAGGGGATTCCAGACTGGGATTCAGACACTCCACTGGGGTGGGGTAAAAAGTCCAGAAGAGAGAGAATCAGACTTAAATATGGGTGAAGTGTTCTTGCATGATTAGAAGGAATACTGCAGATTATAGTGTCAGTGTGAGAAAAGAATTCAGCAGTTTAAAAGAAACTCTATGATAGTCCATGATACACTGAGACAGAGAGGGTGGCACTACTTGGAACCTGGACTGGCAGAGGGCAAAATGACCACAAAAACCCCCTGTTTATAGAAAATAATCACAGTCACAGTTCAGCAAAAATACAATTCTTTGATATGAAGGTTTTGGAACTGAAGTGTGGAGAAAGCTTAGATTTGTTTTTTATCAAAGCTATAAAATATAGCAAATTTAGAAGATCATCCCGTTATAAAAACATAAGGGCTGCAAGAATGGGCTTTATTGATAGCACAGAATTAGAAGGCATCATAAAACCAGAGGGCTAGGTATGCTGGATGATGAACCAGAAGACTCAGAATTTCAGAGACAGAGGTGAAATAAAATCCAGTGATACATATTGAAGAATCATGCATGTGTGGATTAATAAAAAAAAATTATGCAACGAGAAAATGTTTCTAAATTTGAAAAAATGGTAACAAAGGAAAGATTTGAATGCAATTGACATGAAGACAATTATAAACTGAAAAAGTAAAATGTGATCTTCCAAAGTAACAGGAGAGGTATTTCTGCTAAAAGAATAGCATCACTCACTAAGTGTTAATTTAATACCAGCAACTCATGTTGATAAAAAGATGTTTTTGTTATATAGGAAGAGCAAAGAAAAGCTACCAAGTGACCTGGGAAACAGCACATAACAGGAGAGTAAAATAGCTTGGCTTGTTTGTAGTGATGAGATAAAGGCTCTAGGAGGTCAGAAATGTTGTTTGTAAGATGTTGTTATAGAAACAGACACTGGCACCATGAACACTGCTAGAGTGCCCCAAAGCATCGGTTTGACCACTGCTCTGCTGTGTAACTACACGAGCAGTGCAAACACAGTTAATGACAAAGAGTGAATAGGAAGCCTTGTTCTCATTCTATCATTTTCATGATGCTCAGATTACAAAGGCACACGAATAATATCATGCTTAGCTAAAGAAATAAACAAAAGCATTGCAAGGGTGGTGACAGCAAGGGGCAGAGGGGAGGAATGTCTGTGAAGCCACTGGTTGCCTTACTGAACTCTTCCTTCTCCTCCTCGAGCAAGAAACAAACCTTCAGCATACCAAAACCTAATTTTTCAGAAAATCACCAAATAGGCCTTACTTTTGGTTTCTTTGCCAAAAATGATCCATTGTGATTATGATTTAGTGGGAAGGTTAATTTTCTAAGCAAAACAACGAGTCGATTTCAAGTTGGAAATAACACTAGGGATCAATGTCCATCACAAAAGTAAATTGTCAGGAAGAGTGAATTCGTCATGACAATTGAGTGTCATTGAAGGAGAAAAATGTAAAACCAGAATAAGTTTTTTATTTTAAGTCCTAGTGGTCAAACAGAAGCCAGGGCTGATGGATCATTACATGCTCACAACTTATCATCTACCCAAGACACACCAGCAATGTTTTCAACAGGATTCAACTTCTGTTGTCTAGACTGGCACTACCAGATGCATCTGAGAGTTCCCCTGTGTCTGTCAAAAGTAGAAATAAGAAAGAAATACACCTATGGGAAACGTGTGAAACTACCAACATCATGAACCTTGTGGCCAAGACACAAGCAAAGCTGCAGAGCAACCAACAATGGCACATTACAATTTGTAAAATGTAACTTTATGCTCCCTTTTGCTTTTTATTATCCTTCCTACTCAGCTCCTTTTTACTTTTGTTGCTAATCAGACTTCTCCACTTGATGAAGTATGTCCTAAATCTTCACATTTTGGTCAAGCAGTAAAGTTGAAGGGAAGTCTGCATGCCCTATTTTAAGAAAGTCCTATTACTCTCTTAAAACTCTTTAAAGAAGACTTTATGATAGCACTTCTTTTCAGTGCTTAAGCCTTAAGAACAAGATTCGGTAACTGTGCTCCCTGATAAAAAGAGTCAGCAAAGGATTTGTTACATGGCTGGTTTGCCTCACAAGCTCTGCTCGCAGCAGATGCTGACCCCTGCAGTCACAAAGGCAACCCAACAACTGAAGAGTGACTCGAGCTCCTCTTTAACGAGACAGAGGAAAGCATCACTCCGCTGCACGTTGTGGGCTGGACAGTCAGTGCAGCTGCAGCCTTGCCATTAAATTAAAAGTCTCCTTTTTACCAATCTCCCACCCTAGTTACTCAAGGCAGTGATGACTGTTAATGCTGCACAGCTCCACAACCCGGGTCTATTTAATCACTCACACAGCTCCTGGATTGCCTGTAAGGATTCGCAGGGACTGACACAAACACTTGTCCACAACCCATTAAGGAGTGCATGAAGATGAAAGTGCAGCTTGATTACAAAGCCACCTCTGGCTTTTATTTCAACAATGAAAGCTGGCAGGTCGTGGGGGAACTGCTTGAGTTTACACCCACATGCTGGCAAACACTGGGCAAGGTGAAGTGCTAAACCACTCCACCTCCTCCTTGCATCCTGGATGCCTGCCACAGTGAAAATAACTTTGGGAGCATTCCCCTGGTAACAGAAGGAGCCAGCAAGATGTCTGTGAGGTGGGATAATTCTGAGGGCAGGCTAAACAAATGGAAACCAATAAAAATAAAAATATTTTCCCCAGCCCAAACCAATCCTTGATCTGCTTCACTGTGTAGCTGCACGAACAGTCCAGTCACACAAGACAACACAGAGATTCAGCATGTGCAATCAGTGCTGCATCTGAACACCAAAAAATAAATAAAAATACAACTGAACAACTAGTTGAAAAATAAAGAATGGAAAAAAAACGTATTCTTTAAAACTGGGGAAAATTTGTTCTGTGCAAGGGACTGCCACCAGCTCACCATAGGGATTGAGTCTAAGTATTGTTTGAAGGCATGCTTACCTAAAAATGAATTTAATTTTTAATAGAGCAGCTACAGATAGAAAAGCACATGAGATTGTAAACAAACTGCTGAGGTAATGGAGCTTGAAGATGTTCCCTCACATTACAAATTCACCTTAACTACAGTAAGGAAATTCATCAATGACACCTGGAATCCAGCAAAGGTGTCCAGCCCATAAAAATAAATTTGTTACAACTCTGTTGCTTTGTTTCACATCAGCCATAAAGTGCTGTCGATCAGGTCTAATCGCTACTGTGACAGAATAAACAAAAGTTAAATGAAGGAGCCAAAGGACATGTGAGAATCTCTATCCATGGCTCCAGGATTTTGTTTTACACTATATTTTAGATAAAACATACTACAAAAGAGTCAGTACTCAATACTTTTAAAGTCACATACAGGCACATCACTCAGAGATCTGCCCAATAAAGTGTTAGCACCTCAGGTTAAAGGAAGATTTTTGTCAACAAGAGCATGCTAAGCACAGGTGATAGAATGAGGTTCATTCCTGATTATCTTCACTTGTGCTTTTCTTTAAACTCACAGTTCAGAAAATGTTTCATCAGAAAAAATAGCTGGAAATAGCATTTTCAGAAAATTAAACAAGGTTCTTGGGAATTAAATCCACAAAAAGATTAAAGCAGCTGCTCTGCCTTTACCTGAAACCGATCGCACCTCCTTGTCAGAGAAGATAATTCAAAGAAAAGCTGTGCTTTATTCAAACAATTACAGCAACAACCACCACAAAACCAGCACAATTCCTATCTGGAATTCCTTCTATTAGTCCGGAACACACTAACAGAAATGTGACTTGCAATACCTTTGGAATTTGTTTGCAGAAAACCGTGACTTGCAGCTGACAGCAGCATCCCTCGGGTCAGCGTTGGGGTCAATACTGCCCAGCATCTTTGTCACTGACATGGACAGTGGGATCAAGGGCACCCTCAGCAAATCCACTGACGGTCCCAAGCTGCGTGGGGCAGCCGACAGGCTGGAGTGAAGCGATGCCATCCAGAGGGACCTTGTCAGGCTTGAGGGTGGGACTAAACTTCATGAAAGCCAAGTGCCAGGTCCTGCACCTGTTGGTACAGGCTGGGCAGAGAAGTGACTGAGAGCAGCCCTGCAGAGAAACACTCAGGGGTGATGATGGATAAAAAGCTCAGCATGGGCCGGCAGTGAGCCCTCACAGCCCAGAGAGCCAAGGAAACGCTGGGTTGCATCTGAAGGAGCATGGTTAGCAGGTCAAAGGAGGCGTTTCTTTCCCTCTGCTCTGGTGAGACACCACCTGGAATGCTGCTTATAGTTCTGGTGTCCCCAGCATTAGGACACAAAACTGTTGGAGCAAGTCCAGACGAGTGCCACAAGGTTGATGAGGACTGCAGCACCTGCCCTGTGAGCACAGGCTGAGGAAATCGGGGCTGTTTGTGCTGGAGACTGAATGGAGGCCTCAGAGCAACCTTCCAGTATCTGAAGGGAGCCTAAAGGGAAGTGGGAGAGGGACTCTTCATCAGGAGCTGTAGTGATGGGACAAGAAGTACTGGATACATTAGGAAGAAATTTTTTACTGCGAGGGTGGTGAGACACAGGAACAGGCAGCTTGCGGAAGCCCCGTTACGAGCAGTATTCAAAGCCAGGCCCTCAGCAGCTTGACCTAGAGGGTGAGTCCGTGCCCGTGGCAGCGGGGCTGACACCAGACGATCTCCAGGACAGCTCCCGGACATTCCCGGAGCCCCGCTCGCCGCCACCGCCGGGGCTGAGGGGGCTGAGGGGACTGAGGGGCCTGAGGGGCCGCGCGCGCCCCAACGGCCGCTCTGCTCTGCCCCGCCCCGCGCACGCGCGGCAGCTCCGGCTGCTCTCGGCCCGGCCGCGCGCGCGCCGCTGCGTGACGCGCTTACGTCAGACGCAGCCTCGTCCCGGGGCGGGG
>VZTB01005925.1:105299-127871 GCA_013397245.1 Thryothorus ludovicianus | reverse complement strand
CGCCAGTGCGGGGCCGGCAGGAGGATGCGGCGGGGGTGGCTGTGCGGCCCTGCCGGGCCCCGCCGCCGGGCCCCGGAGAGCTCCCTCCAGGTACCCCCGGGCCGCCTCGGGGTGTGCCCGGATCTCGGGGGTGTGCGGGCTCGCCGCCTCTGGTGGGAGAGTCCGCGTCGGGAGAGGCGCTGCGAAGCCTGAGCGACAAAGCCCCGGGCTAACGAGGCTGGTTTGTTGGTCTTGCAGGATTTCAAGGTGGGGAACCTCCTGGGGAAGGGCTCCTTCGCGGGGGTCTACAGAGCAGTATCCCTGAAAACCGGCCTGGAAGTGGCCATCAAAATGGTAAGGCAACCGGCCAAGGAACTATCCGTCTCCCTAGAGACCAAAGGCAAAGTTGCAACGGATTGGGGTTATGCAGTCGGGCACTGATGTTTGAGTTGAATGTTTGTATATATAAGGGACATCAAGATTGCGACTCGATACTGAAAGATGCACCACAATGAAAGAGACTTGGTAGCTATTAGAAATGCTTTTCAGTGTTGACTGTATTTAGCCTATCTGCATAGCAAAATCAGATTTAGGTTTCTCTGCTTAAGTATTTCAGAAAAAAATGAGTAAGTGTAAGTATTGATAATTTTAACACTTGATTGTTTTCAGTTGTGGTGTTCCTCTACTTATCTATTATACTTGTTCATTAAAAGAGTATATATTAAGTTAAACTATGTGAAAACTCACTTATACTTAAAAATTGTCAAGCACACATGCACTGAATGTCTAAGTTATGCTGTGATCCACTTACAGATAGACAAAAAAGCCATGCACAAAGTTGGAATGGTACAGAGGGTTCAGAATGAGGTGAAAATACATTGTCAGCTAAAGCATCCATCTATACTCGAGGTAAGAACTGTGGGGGTTGTAGAGAGGGCTGTATATGCGACTGCTGCATAGTCTACAAAATAAAATTTTATTTTTTCTTTGTTTATAACAGCTTTATAACTATTTTGAAGATAGCAACTATGTATACTTGATACTTGAGATATGTCACAATGGTGAAATGAGCAGATACATAAAGAACAGAAAGAAACCCTTTTCAGAAGATGAAGGTGAGATTTTTTTTCTTTAGTCTGTGAAGCCCTCTACATTAGTGTTTTGGCTCACTCAATAAATATTTAATTCTAGAGGAAGAGTATTTAAAGCTGCCATCACCGTAAAATGCTATGTAAGTAATGATCCAGAGATTAATTATTAGTGTGCATTTATTCACTTGCATTTCTATATACATTTGTTTCTGTTTGTGCAATTTGCAGTATAAAAAGACAGTGGTCTTAGAAGGCAGAGACAGGTAGAAAGTAGAGCTTACCTTTATACTCAGAATTGCATTGAAATGTGGGTCAAGACTGGGAAGAGGAAAGAACATGAAAACTGGCAACTTCTGCCTTTACTACTTCCAGACTCACCTCACTGCTCACCTCTTGCTCAGTTCTTCCAGCCTACCTGCTTTTCTAGCTGGTTCTAATTTAATTCCATGATACTGCTGTAGATAGGGATTTTCTGGGAGCCAGGCTGCAGGACTGCTATACAGGCATCATTAGTTTAACTTGTATGTGTTTCTAAAAGTGATGAGCAGCTTAGCTTTAATCCTTAAGTAATTTTTGAAAGTTTGGGCCAATTGAAAATATTTCCAATCCTGTTTCCTGTGTTACATAAGTTCTCATGAACTTGGAACAAAGTTGTGCCATTTTGCTTAAAGTAGAAAGCAAGAAGTTAATTCCAGTTGCACTAGTCTGGCACCTAAACAGCCTTGTAACAAAATAAGAAAAAATAGAAGCAAGATGAATAGCAGACTTAAAGCCGAGTTATCTTTAGAGCTATGATTTCAAATAGAAAACTGCAACATCTGGTTTTGTTTTGACAGCACGACACTTCTTGCACCAGATCATCACAGGTATGCTGTACCTCCATTCCCATGGAATACTGCACCGGGACCTCACCCTCTCCAATATCTTACTCACCAGTAACATGAACGTCAAGATTGCTGACTTTGGGTTGGCCACTCAGCTGAAGATGCCTCACGAGAAGCATTACACCATGTGTGGGACTCCGAATTACATTTCCCCAGAGATAGCCACGCGGAGCCCGCACGGGCTGGAGTCGGACGTGTGGTCTCTGGGCTGCATGTTTTACACTCTTCTCATCGGAAAGCCGCCGTTTGACACGGACACGGTCAGGAACACGCTGAACAAAGTGGTGCTGGCAGATTATGAAATGCCAGCCTTCTTGTCCAGAGAGGCGCAGGACCTCATTCACAGGTTACTGCGCAAAAACCCGGCGGATCGCTTGAGCCTTTCCTCAGTGCTGGATCATCCTTTTATGTGCAGGGGTAGCTCTGCACGGAGCAGAGATTTGGGAACCTCAGAAGATTCCATGGACAGTGGAAATGCCACCATCTCTACAACCTTCACGGGCTCTTCCAGCATCAGTACCAGCGGTTCCTTGAAGGAAAAGAAGAAGCTGTTGGTTGGACAGCCACTCCCAAATAAGATTACTTTTTTTCCTACAAACAAGAACTCCAGTAATAATTCACTGGGAGATGGAAGTGGTTCTTTCCGACAGTGGGGAATTCAGGGAAAGGAAATTGGCGTAAGTGGCAGGGGAAGAACCACGCAGCCTGATGAGGAGAGGCCACATTCCCGCTACCTGCGAAGAGCCCACTCCTCAGACAGGTCTGGCACATCCCACAGCCAGACTCAAGGCATGGCCAACATCGTGGATCGATGTCACTCTTTGGAAATGCTTTCCAAGCCTAAAATAGGAACGAGGGAAAACACAGAATACTTTTCACCTGCCAGCAGCTATACTGATATAGGAGAAATATTTAAGGAGAAGACCTCTACTACATCTGGTTCTTTTGAAGAGCAGATATCTCCACCTGTAAAAGATCAACCACAGTAAGAATCAGTTTTTTTATTCAGATGAAGATTAGAGCTCTGTTATTGTCTTCTTTCCACTTGCAGCAAGTTGAATATTTCTGTAATCACAGTAATGGTAGTAGAGAGCCTTGCTAATTGTTCTCTGTAAAAGAGACAGATGAGGGGAGAAGGCATTCAAAGTGCAATTATCAACATTTTTACTTGCTGGTCTCTTGAAGTGATTTATTTTCTTATGCTTAGAGAGGATAAACCAAAATTTTAGTAAAGATTAGGCGATAGATTATAAAGGTGATGTACCAGAAAAGAAAATGTCAATTGTAGGTAATTATCTGAACTTGAGTACTTATTTGTAGCTTCTTTGTGAAAATCCTGGCTTCTTTCTATAGACTTTCCACGAGCAAAATATCAAAAGAATAATTTTCTGTTTTAATATAAGGACTTCCATATCTTAGTTCCTGCATTTCTCTTCACATTAAGAACTGGCATAATTTCTTGTATTTTTCATTGGCAAATCAGTTCAAGGGAAAAACAAACAAGCACTTTTCCTTGTAAAAAAAGTAAATGGAGTAAGAAGTTTTTCTTGACTGTTCTCAAGTGCTTGACATAAGCAAAGTTTAGTGGGTATATGCATTCCTTCTAGTTTGAGAAATGTTTGATGAATCAAAAATTTATGCAAATGTTACTATAATGCTGACTTTTGTTCCCCATGACTTCATAAAGCCATGCTGAATGCAAACATGAGAGAATATTAATATGAGTGTGGGGATTCACTTAATGGTTACAACTTTTTTTACATAGTTGATTATAGGAAAGCCTCTTGCACCTGCAGTTAGCTTGCACAGCAATCTTAAATGCAAGGTCCTAAGGCTTGAATTGGATGCTTTATATTCTGTGGTTTTGGGATGATTCTGGTGACAAGTGAGCCCTTGCCAGTGGTGAAGTTGTCATCATCACTACAAGAAAGTGCAGACAGGTTCAGGCTATGGAGATAGAAAACCTCACAGGAGCTTAGTGTGAATGAATTTACAACAGATCAGTGACTCTGCAGTAACTGGTTTTGTGTGTATTCTTTATCCTTCAACACGTGGAGTATATCTTGAGTTCACCTGTGTCTACATATATGTCATCATCTAAAAAGCTGGTAAAAAATTTTAGAACTTTTGGGATTGACTGTGTTTTATATAAATTCAAGGTTTTTTGGGCAGTAGGATTGGCATCTTTCAGCTGCATGTTTGTTGTGCTGAGTGAGATACACGGGGGTCAAGGGTGCCAGTGTCATCACTGTCTTCTCCAGAGCTGTGAATGAAGAGCTGGATGTAAGAACAGCTACTGCTGGCAGCATTATCAAAACTTTTCATTCCCTTTGGAAACTATTTTATTTTCCTGTTCTTTACCCCATGAAAAAGAAGCATGTTCTATGCTGCCTAGAGCTACAAAATGCCACCCGCATTTCCTGAATGTTCTAAGTGTTGTGGTTTCTGCAGCTGTAGCATTGTAACTTTTGTTGTGCACGTGTCTTTGATGTAATCCTGATTATGTGTGTAACTTTTATTTTGTAGCTCAAATTATCTGTGCCCGGTGAAGCCCCAGGTTGGTTTGTTAGAGCAGAAATCCCAGGCTGAGACCATGCAGCAATGGCTTGGAAGCATGCAAACAAATGGTGTGTTATTCATCACTTATGTATTTTTGCACTCAAATTAGTGACTTGGAATAGTTTAAGTGTGATTTTCTATCTTCTTTTTTTTTTAATTATTTCTTTGTACATTGGATAGTTTCCTAAAACAAGTTGTTTCTACTACTATTTTAGCAGAAAAACCAAAAGGAAGCTAGAATTTTATACCCTGACATAATTATTCAGCTGTGTAAATGTGTCAGTGTAAATATGTGACAAAATATTAGCAGGTGACTTGAAAGCCTGTTAATTTAGTTGTGCAAATACAGCTAAATAAGAGAAGATGGGACCTCAACGACTGAGAAAGATAATAAGGCTGCAGAAGGATGGGTGGAGGAAAGGACAAAGACACAGAAGGGAAGGAGGTGTTCTTTGTTGTGCATCATATTACATCATTTGCAAATAGTGTAATTTAATCATAAGAATAAACCATAAATCCATTCTGTCCCATTTGGGTTTGATATTACTGGACTCCTTCCCTTCCTGTCTACAGGGAATTGTAATCAGAGAACATATGGTCTGAATAATCCTATTTTTGATCCCTTCTCAACTGTTCAGCCACACAGCAGAAGGAGCACAATAGTGATGTGGGTGAGGTGAAAGTTGATCAAGGGCTTAAGTATCAAAACTAGGGAAGGAGTTATAGGAATGTAAAATATAAAAATAGGCGTTTAAAAGAAATAAATACAAGGATTTTAAAAATAAAACAAGGGATTAGGAGTATGCATTTAACACTTTGAGTACTAAAACCTCTGGTAGATGGTAAAACACTAGTTCTATAAACTGGAACTTACAAGAAATTTGCTACTAGTGGTTATCTGAATGGTAAATAAGCTGTTTTTCAACAGATTCAACTAATTGTGTAAGAATCTATTTGAAGTCTTAGTATTTTGTTTATAAATTATTCTCAAAAACTATTTGATGTGTAAAAACTGAAGA
This sequence comes from Thryothorus ludovicianus, assembly GCA_013397245.1. Taxonomy (NCBI): domain Eukaryota; kingdom Metazoa; phylum Chordata; class Aves; order Passeriformes; family Certhiidae; genus Thryothorus; species Thryothorus ludovicianus. Next base: position 122,339 of record VZTB01005925.1, on the reverse strand, counting down.
CCATCATAACTGAAATATAGGAACAGCTTATTTTAAGTAGCACTGGAGTTTTGCTAGCACTGATATTGATGGTACTAAAAGGCCTGATGATTTGGACTGGGGGATTAAAGAAATCCCATTCTTCCCTTAACTAAGACTTCTACGACAATTCCTTGAAGAATTTTTAAAGCTATACTAGAATTTTTTTTCTTCTGGCTATGACTTTTTGAATCTTTGTGATGCTTTCAGTTCCTCTGAGGCCACCTGCAGACCTGACTGGCAAGAGTAACCCACGTGGAGGTTTTCGGTACCATCTGGACATGAAGCAGGATGCACCAAGAAATGCATGGAACACCTTAAAAGATATAAGGAATCACAATGCCTCTGATGACTGTCCACACTCTTTAAACCAGAGGAACCCAAAGAAATGCATCCCTGGAGTTCTCTGCAAAAATGACAAAATTCAACCGTCTCCTACATGTGGCCTTTGGTCAGCTCCAGAACAAAACCAGACTTGGGGCCAAGAACCATCGGCACACCAGAAACCTCCACTGCGAAGTGTTGTGGCACCTCTCACTGCTCACAGGCTGAAACCCATCAGGCAAAAAACCAAAAATGCAGTGGTAAGGATCAGTTCTAAAAATGGGAGCAACTGAAGTGCTTAATACTGTGTGACTGTCTCTTAAAAGTCACTTGGTAAAATATGTTTTTAGGAAACTTAACCTAGAACAATCTAATTTAAAATCATATTAATAAGTTGCATCTTAGTTTTTGTATAGAGAATACTTGAAACATAATAGAGCAGATGTTTGATTTGTCACTTAAGAAGCCTCACCCTCAGCTACCAGGCTGATACCCTTCAGTCACCTTGAGGTGCTCAGCTTTTAAAAAAATAGCATTAATAACAAAAGTTACTGTAAGAAGTATTTATCAGTTTGAAGTGCATTTAAGGAAAAAGCATTTATTAAAGCATTTGTGAGGAAAAAAAGTGGTACCTTACCTTTTGCAGAAAGTAAAGGTCTTTTTGTTTACCTTCATGTTTAATATATTTTAGGTGAGCATTCTTGATACTGGAGAAGTGTGTATGGAGTTTCTGAAAGAACACCACTCACAGGAGCTTGTGAAAGAAGTTCTCAGAATATCTTGTGATGGAAATGTGGTGAGTATATTCTTGATTTCTTCATTGTTGTATAAAGTGCTTAGAGTTCATTTAGAGCTGGGTTTGTTTGTTTTTTTTTGAGTAATTACTTCTTTTGAAATCCACTGTTTATATATGCACAGCTGTAAATTTTGCCTCTCCATAATAAAGCCATAAAAATATAGGGAGCAAGCAAATATTTCAGAGAAAAATTGGACTCGACTTCTGGAATAGGTGAAGTACTGGTGAAAAAATGCTGCTGTTAAATAATTACTTAGAGGAATATAGCTTTCATGGTAAATGATATTAACTCATTAAAAGGTGAATTACTTCCTTACCTGTTAAAAGTGCAGAGTGCTGTAGAAATTGTGTAGTAAAACACACAATTTTTGTTCCTTTTCTGTAGATTGCAGTTTATCATCCAAATGAAGGAAGAGGTTTCCTTCTTGATGACAGACCTCCTGCTCCTCCTGAAGGCATCTGCACATATAATTTTGACAACTTGCCAGGTAATCTGAAATTTATTTTAAAATTACAATGATTTATGTAATCTTTTAAGTTAATCTTGCAACTTTATAGCTTTTATCTATTACTTTTCAGATAACTCTGAAGTAAAACTCCTTTCAGAATTAGATTCAAACTACAGTTTAACTGGAAAATGTTTTGAAACTTCACAAGGAAGTGTAACTCACAGGTTTCGATTCCTTTTATATGGAAGCTTTAAGGAGTCTCCCCTTTACAATGCAGTGTACTAAAATTAAAGCTCTTGTAATCTTTTCCTCATTCATATTGGGAGCTGTTGGTGGAAATAAGTCAGTTTCTTTAAACATACCTGTCAAGTACTTAAATATTACTCACAACCTTCAGCTATCAAATACATTGTTTCAATTACTTCTCTTCAAGCTGCTAAGTTCTATTTTTTTAATGTTCTTTTTTTTAGAAAAGTACTGGAAAAAATACCAGTATGCAGCTAAGTTTGTGCAGTTGGTGAGAACAAAAACCCCCAAAGTGACGTTTTATACAAGATATGCCAAGTGCATGTTGATGGAAAATTCACCCCCTGCAGATGTTGAAATTTGTTTTTATGATGGTATGTATTGCAGTTATGCAAATAAGTAAATCATGATTTTTGGGCTGCACTAAAATACTGCCTAATATTAAGCAACCACCACTTCAGTTTGAAGAAAACAGTGCACTATAAACAGTTTTCTGGACACTCTGCCTTTATTCTAGCACTTGTAGATTAGTTGATTCTTTAATTCCTTACTGATACCTTCTTCAGGAAGTACATGTTGCAAAAGTGTTATTTACATTATACTTTGGTTTTATTCATGAGCTGTTCTTTACATCTACCTTTGATAGTTAACCTGCTTAGTAAGAGGCATGTCCCTGCTCCAAGCCTTCCATGACTAACTGTTACTTTATACAGCTTCACCCTGAAAGTGTTCATGTTTTCTTGCAGGAACAAAGATCCATAAGACAGCTGGTATAACTCGTGTGATGGAGAAGTCAGGGAAATCCTTCACTTTGAAAGGAGAAAGTGAAGCAGGGTTGAAGAAGGAAATCCAGGCTTATATGGATCATGCAAATGAGGTGAGGTGTTGTACATAGACCTTTTCCAGTGCAAAGCAACTTCCTCAAAATTCAGCTTCCCTTTCACAAACGTGATTCCTGAGTTGCTTCCTGTGTTGTTCATTACACTGTCAAGGGGGGAGGATGGTGTTTTTTTGGAAGAGCAAATATCAGAGTAGAGGTAATGGTTACAATTCCAAACAAGCAAGACTGAGAAGAAATTCTTACTAGTGTGTAAAGCAGGTTTGCCTGCCTGGTGAAAGGATTAAACACAACAGATGAAGCTGCTCTACACAACTTGAAAAATGCAGTACTGTTAAAATTTCCCTGTGTGGGCTCACCTGCCACACTAAATGTGTATGAAATGGTTAAACAGTTCTCAATTTAAAACTTTAATAAACTCCTCATTTCAGGGACATCGTATATGCCTTGCACTGGAATGTGCTGTTTTGGAAGAAGAGAAAAGGAGTGGAAGTGCTCCATTTTTTCCAATAATTGTTGGAAGGTAATATATTTTGGTTCAAAATACTGATGTATTTGAATATTTATGTATTTATTGAATACTTATGTATTTGAACTGAAAAACAGTTCTGCAGAAGACTCCTGCCATCATATTAAAATTAAAGAAGAGCTGTGTCTCCTCACTTGTTTTTTATAATCCCTTTTGGACAGACTTTTTCCCTGTTTTTCTCATTATTTTTCCAGAAAACCTGGTAATACTGAATCACCACAGGCTGTAGCACCTCCACTGTTGGACAAGACAAACTATTCAAAAGAAGTTGTGGCATTGGATAGAAATCAAGCTGCCAGTTCTCCTCCAGTTCAGACTCCCAACTGTGCTCCTGTAAGTACACAAAGAGACCAGTCTCCCATATTGCTGTTTTACTTGAATTAATGGAATTACATTTGTATATGCTTTTATTAGCCATTTGTGAGCATACTGACTAGAAATGTTAACTTTTGATTCCAACTAACTTTTGCTATGTGGAATTAGGAGCATCTGAAAAATCCTCCAAAACTTTACCACAAATGCCTCCTGGGAACAGTTTGAAAATTGCTTACTTGTGTTAGACAGCAGAGTCTTCAGTTTGAGAGCTCTGATGTGCCCTCAGTGCTCTATAACAAATCGTGTCACTAAAGGTGTTGGCATTTGATGTTGTTGTTCTGAAATAAGAAAAAGATAAGTGAAAATATATGTGCAGCCAATAAGGCTTTGTGAACAATTCCATCTGATTTGTTTAAAAGGCCCACCAAGCTTTGGCTCTTGATAAAACTTCCTCAGCTGACTGAATCATACTGGGGTCTTGGCACACTGAGTTTGCATTTTGAGCTTCACTGAATACACATCAATCTACATTTTTTGGATCTGCATTTGTGTAGTTTGTGTCCCTAGTACAGAATCTGACCATTTCCACCCGACTGAAGTGAACTGACTACAAAAAGTTGTGTCCCTGTGGGGATTTTATACTGCAGTGCTGTTAAATGAAGCATAGAGGCTAAATCTGTCTGTATACATGAACAGGTGGCACTTGACCACTACAGCTCATCAGGAAGATTAATGCCAAGGCTGTTAATTCTATTAATTCTGTGCATCTCTGTTTTTTAGGTGGTGTCCTGTGAAAAACCTATGTTTCTGACTAACACTGTTGAAAAGATGTGCTCCTCTGTTCATCAAAAGGAATGCAGTCCAAATTCAGCTCAACTTGTCAAATCTGTTTTTGTGAAAAATGTTGGTTGGGCTTCTCAGGTGAGAAATTAATAAAGGAGTCGTGTCTATTCTTTTTTTCCAACTAATTGGAGATATATATATTTAAGTCATTAACTCTACATTAACTTTAAACTTGATTTGTGAGGAATCATTCAGTTGTGCACTACAGTTTAAGTCTAAAATTTGTCTGTGGAAAGATACTTCTAAATAAGTATCTTAGACAAAAACCATGGTGAACTACATAAGTAGAAGAAACCAAAATAATAGTTCAGTATCTCAGTTACCACAGTTTTCCTGTGGCTCTTATTGCCTATTTTGGTGTCCTTAGTCAATTAAATTTGACTCCAGTAAAAAACTGAAACTGGTTAACTTCTCTGTTCTCTGCATAGATGCAAAAGTGTCATGACTAAGTTCTTAATAGATATGTATCAGATCTGTACAAAAGAAATGCATCTTCCTCTAAAACAGGAAAAGCCATTTCCTCACAAAGCCATTTTTCCTTTGCTTTCATGTTGGATAAGCTTTAGGTTTAAAACATTGGCAATCCAGATAAAGCTTCCTGTTCTAACAGAAAAAGTTCTCTTGATATATATAAACTTTAAATTGTCTATAGCTGTCAACTCTCACAAATGGACCTATTTTTAGTGTTTGGCCCTTCCTAAAATTTCTTTAGGAGTAGTTAAGCTAAAGGTAAATCTTTATTTATCTGACATTGACAAGGATAACTAAAGCCAAGCATCTGAAACCTGAGTAAAGTCAGCATGAGACTACTTCCTCCAAAGTAATAATCCATGCAATAATCTGTAAAAGACTGACCAAAATACCCAAGTCCCTTCAGGAATTTTGAAAAGCTTTCAGCCTCCATTATCAGAAAAATTCTAGGTCTGTAATTTTGTATTTCATGTGCTCAAACCACAATGTAACTTCTCTCATCAGCTGACCAGTGGAGCAGTATGGGTTCAGTTCAATGATGGATCTCAGCTGGTAGCCCAAGCAGGTGTCTCTTCCATCACTTACACTTCTCCAGATGGCCAGACAACCAGGTGAGTCTATTCCTGCCATAAAGACATCCAGATAACTCAGTACAAGGCTGTGCTGTTGATTTTGGTTTGTAAATTTTAAACCTTAGAGTTGCCATCACTTCACAGTTGGTCAACTTATGTAAGCTTATTAAATAAAGAGAAGGATCCATAGGTGACTGAACTCTGGATAACAAATGAATCAAACAAGCTGGGAATGCATCTACTTGGTCTCCAGAGTACAGCCACTATTCATGTGTAGTATTAAAATGAGGGAGGTTGAGGAAAGTAGTGTTTTAAAATAACTATATATTGTCATGAAATAAAACAAATTATTTAAGCATCTCAATTTTTCTATGCTGCTTTGCCATTCTAGGTATGGAGAAGATGATAAGTTGCCAGAATACATCAAAGAGAAGCTGCACTGTCTGTCTTCTATTCTTGTCATGTTTACCAGTCCAGCTGGTCCTCACTGATTAAGGGAAACCGGGTGTCATGGCACAAGAGCTTAATAAACTCACTCACTGACTTCCCAGTAAAGTGACTGATCTTACTCAGCTTATGGAGAGATTCTTCCAAAATCTGGTAAAAAGTTAGGAAGGGGAGGGTTACTCTCTTTATGTGTAGCAAGTTGTGTGTGAAGTATCATACAAAACATACTTTTCATTAAAGTGATGGATAAACTCACTCAAGCAAAACTTTGAGGAACTTAGTTCTTGACTGCATTAAGTCTTTGGAAATAATCTGGATCTGTTGTATTTTTTTTTTTTTCTTACTCCACTGCTTACTCAGTGCCAACAATCAAGGAAAATGCATCTGTGCTTTTCAAGTATTTGTATTTGTAAATAACGTATATTTTTATGTCTTACAAGTAATATATGTAAATATGTATATGTTTTATAACTGTTTTTATTTTTTGTAGCAGCAGCTTAAAACTTCCCTGCACAAGCATGTTATACAAAAAAAAATAAATGCAGTGGTAATTGTCTGGATCTATTTATTTGTTTCACGGTCAAGTAATGGTTAAAGGAGAAGAGTTGATAACTTAAGGTGGTTTTACCTTGTTTTACACATTGAGTAATACTTACAGCAACTGAAGAGCATTAACAGTAGCTTTTCTCCTAAGCATTTGGCTTCGAGTGTGCCAACACTCCTGACGGTGCTTGTATCTGTACTTAAATACTCCATGACTTCCTTATCAGGCAGGAAAAGAGCTTAAAGGGAGTGGGATCCAAAATAGTCTTGGAGGGGGGAGGATGAGGAATTTCAGAGGAGCTGGTGCTGGCTGTGTGCAAGCACAGCTCAGCTGAACTGCATCAATCCCGTTCTCCTTGTTCAGCTGCTGTTTAAAAGACAGAACTTGGGTTGCTTTGTCATGTCCAAATCAAGGAAATAGCTTGCAAATAAAGAATTTAGCACTAGGAACATCAAGAATGATAAAAAAGTAGCACTTATTATGAATTAGCTTATACAAGTGAAGCCTTGTCCACAACTTTTTGTGATTCTGTAGCATGAAAGCTCATGAGAATAAAACTTCTGTATCCCCTTCAGTAAGTATTGAAAAAATAATCTTTAATTCAGTAGTCTCTTAGTGTTTAAACAATTGAATACATAGGAATACATAATTACATTTATTAAATTCAAATAGTAGAGACATTAGACAGCAGCCACAACTCTCATACTGGAGTTACTCCAGAAGTTTTTCTCCCAGTAGCATTAAAAAACAAACCCGTACAGACGAGCCTAGGCCCCATGATGAAAGAAAATTACAGTCTCACTTTTTAAAATAAAGTCTGAATGACTAAAACAGTGTAAGTTCCTGTTTCTTGCACCCTAATATCAGAAAAAATAAATTCTGCAGATAATGAATGCCCAGGAGCCAGTTTTGTCCTTTCACTTAATTAACCACCACTGCTCAGCACAGTGCATTCATTCTCAAGCACAGAAGTGTAAACTGTTGTGCTTAGACTTTTTTCTTATAGTTAAGAAAAGCAGTGCATGTTTCAATACTGCAGGTTATCCTTCTTGCTGCAAAAAGGCATTCAGTAAAACAGTAGAGGAAAAACTGCACATTTGGTTCACTGTAGTTCAAGTAAAAGCTGCTGAAACTGATTTTCAATGGCTCCTGGTCAATCAAATCCCACACCAACTACCTGTGTGGAGGGCACCTACCTTCCTCTGTGCTTCTGTCACCTATCATGGAATCCTGGAGGAGATGTACCAGCTTCCAGAACCTAATGGTCTGTGTTAACCAGTGCTTACAAGCCAACAAACCCAACATCAGGTTTCCTCAAGTAGTGGTACCTTCATACAAAGTGCCTGCAGCTCAACCAATCTTGTAGTTTCAAAAGAGTTCCTAATCCCGATTCACAGAATCAAAGTAATATTTCTTTTACTTCTTTCTGGAAAGGATGCACGTAACCTGTGACCTTCACAGCTGCACTCAGTGCACATGTACATCATATAAACTGTACACACTTCAAATGTGCCATTGGGTCGCTCTAACCTGTCACATTCCTTCCTCTGCTGCTAAAGAAGGAGGACACAAAAGCCAGCTGCAGCAGGGGCAACCAGGTATTGGGGTATGACCAAGTTAAGTGTTCTGTCAATCTGTAAGTACAGGTGTACAGTTAGCACACAGCCAACAAGGTCAATGGTTAGGTACACCACATTCAAAAGCAGTAATAAACTAAGTATTACTTCAGCTTGGTTTTACTGTTTGGGTTTTTTTTTAAATACGTATTTAACAATTCTCTTCCTGCATCCTCCCATATCTGACAGAAAATGCAATTAGTCTCTTGTATACTATCTCCAAGAGTAAGAGAGAGGCTACAACCACTCCACAGATCAAGCTGAATGCCCAGCGTGGCCCCAGGTGAGTGTAGATTTGGCTCACAAAAACAGGTCCAAGGATCCGTGCTCCACTTCCAGAGGCAGTCAACCATCCCATGTAGACACCCTACAGCAGATGAAAAGCTTATGTAAATGATACAGGCATTACTTAGCTTACCATTAATTCCAACCCATTGGCCTAACTAGAAAATTTAGAAGTATTTAAACAACCAATTATCTTTCTAAACTCATTAAGACACTGATTACTTTGTTTCCAAGGGTACTGCTCAGCCTCTCCCAAGCTTTAATTCCAAGGCTCAACTGGTAGGTACTCTACTGCCCTCTAACAAAAACACACTCTGGCCTCAAAGCATTAAGTCTCTTTCACCAAAATATAATATGAAATAAATGGGCAAAAGGGGAATAAAATTTTTTGTTAAGTAATAATGTAATTTGCTATAGTGTTTCACTGCTAAAAAATGCCCATACTGGGGGTCTAGCAGCATTTGTAGTCTTTATATAATAAACTCAGTAAGAGACATTATTCCACACTGCAATTCCAAATATGTAATTGGTAGTTACAAAAAGGACTCTGCCAGAACAGTCATGAAATTTTCAAATTTTCACATTGTAAGATTTGCATAAATAGCATAAGCCTTGCTTTCTAATTCCCCTAGAGACTTGTCTTGGATTTTAAAAAAGATTGGAGCTCCTGCAAAGTTCTGGCCTGCTTAAAACAGACTATTATTTGGCTGATGACAGAAGGAATTTTAACTAGACCTCTCTTTCTAATCAAGAGAGTGCAAGTCTTGCAGAGCAAATGAAATAAACTATTTAGGGCTGGCACTTACCTGAGGCTTTGGTCCTAGGACTTTTGAGTATAAAGTGTAGGACATGACATTACACACAGGATAGCCCAAGCCTATGAGCACATCAGAGCTGATGTACTGGGCCAGGTAGATCATGGGAGTGTCCAGGCACCAGGACTGGGTGACAGGGCAGCCCACGGGTTCTGCTGTGTGGTTGGATGGCAGCTGCAGCTCTGGCAAACTCCAGAAAGGCGCCAACATTTCACTGGGGGCTGTTCTGGGAATGGAGCTGTTCTTTATTTCTGTAAAAAATAAGTTATTTGTTTCATTAAGAACAAAAGTGCAATAAAAGGCTTCAAAAGAACACTACAAAGGTGATCTGGTAAGACTTGAACTATACCTTGCCACTGGATATTTGGTAGTTTCTTCCCCCAAGGCAGTAAGATAAAGAATCCAACCAAGACAATCAGTAAGCCTGCATGGAGTATGGCACGCTCACCAGTCCTACCAAACAATGAAATTGCAGTTAAATGTATCATTTAATTAATGTAGAAATTTAGGTAGCTGCAAATGACACAGCCCATAAGTTTGGAAAAGATATACAACCAAAACACCAGCAAGAAATGTTACAAAATCACAGTAACTTAAAATCAGCTTTTCTAGTGATTCAAAGGTAAAAGACAGTCAAATAACATTATGTAAACAGAATAAAAAACAACCACCACATCAAGGCTGTGCCAAAATTGCAAATATTTCACTGTCATAGTAAACCCAGACTCATTACCAAGTAAAAGACTTGAGTAAGAGATTTGGCCTTGCCATAAAGCTTTTCACATTTAGCCAACACAAGTAACAAAATCCCCAAAACTTACTTTTTTGATAGTGTTTTAACCACCATGAAAACAACAACTGATTCAATGCCAATCACACTAAGGATTATCCCATTATAAAAAACAGCTTCTTTCCTGGTCCAGGAATACATATCCATGGTCAGTGGAGTAGCTATACTGAAATGACAGAACAAAAATACAGTAATCATAAAAATCATACATTAGTGTCCATACATGTATCATGCCAAACATCAGTGCACTACACCAGCCACACTCTGAAGCATCACCAATCTATTTCTAATAGTTAATGAAAAGATGATGGAGTGAAAAAAAATCAGACCCTGGGAGAATAAAAATAATAAACTTTTGATATTGTTTATGTTTTAGCAACCAACCAGTCCCTAAAAAATCAGTTTTCTAAAAATAATGCAATTATTTTATGACAGTCATATTATAAAACAAATTTTAACATTAGAACTCAAAAAACTTGCAGATAAACCTTGTATCCTCAAAGTATTTTCTAAGTTAGAAAAATGAAGCACACTTGAGCCTGAGATAATGATGTTATGTTTTACTTTTTTTTCTTACATACAGAAAATTTGTGAGTAAACAACATACTTCTAAACCTCAGTCATATAAAACAGTGTGTTTCAGAATACAACTGCATTGACTCTATCAAACAATTGTTTTAATCATTACTGAAATGCATAGAGATGTACTGAAGCTTTTGGAGATAATCAGAATCAAACTAAGAAACCACACAAAACTAAAGGAAAAAACACGGATCAAGATACTCAACTGAAAACGTGTTTTCTCTGAAGATTTTAGGCAGCCAAATAAAGCTCTTTTTTAATATTTTAAAAGTTGAGGATACAGGTTTGCTGAAGATTTTAGGCAGCCCAAGTTAAGCTTTTTTTTTTTTTTTTGAGTCCTTAAAAAGTTGAGGCCATGGGTTTGCCTCCATTCAAAACCTTTTACATTAACATTTTCTATACCACAAACTGTACATACCTTTAGTTATTACTGACCTTTAATTCATTACTCTGGACCTGTACACATCAACTTGACTGCCTGTGGTTTTGGACTTCTGAAGTCAGGAAGATGAGCAGAACAGAAAAGCCTCTACATGCACCCCCACTCTTAATTACTCTACATATCTGAATATTTAGAGAGAAAATAGACCAGCAACTTACGTTTCAAAGACAGCAAACACAAACAGGATGACAAAGAAGAGAATGTTGAGTGCTACCACAGCAACGTGGTCAATGCTTCCTTCTGTGTTCTGATCCAGAACATCATTTCCTGCAGCAACACAGAAGAATTACCTGAACTGCACACTAAGCTTTTTCTTATAGCACCACAAATTACAAAAGGTAATGATCCCTTTAGTCTTTTAAGTATTTAGCATGCAAATTGGTGAGTAGCTACCTAGCTTTGACAGTCAAAGTATAAAGTTTTTACATCGAAATGGAGCTGATGAAATTGCAATTCTGCTGACAATGAGAGAAAAAATATTTCCAAACTGATTACTTGTTCTGTTTTCCTAATGAGTCCTGAGTGACAACAAAATAAGCAGACTTCTTGAAATATCTAAACAATGGAAAAAACATTTTCTTCAAAATATTCTCTTCAAAGGTCAAAATTACACAGCAGAATTCTCAGGATGAAAATATGGAAGAATCCATACAACTTTTATTTTTTTTACCTCTTTGCTACCAGATAGCACTGTGGAGACAACATGACAAATGAAGCAATTTCTGGACCAGCTAGGGAGAGATGTAGCCTATTTTACACATCAACTTCCCAGTGCATTAGACTTTAGAATACTTCTAAATGCTTCTGTGTAATAGGAGAATACTTAAATAAAATTATAATTACAGAATAAGTTTTCAAGGAAACACTGGTACCTTCTCCATCAGAATTGATACTTTTGTACTGCCGTCCCATGTCAAAGCCTCGATGCTCCCTAGAAATGTAGAATTTTTTTCATTAATACATTTATTTACTTTGATCTACTATTGAGTCAAATTTCTATTAAAATAATTGTAAATGGTATCATCTATATGATAATTATTTACAGCTCCATAAAACATCATCTACAAAGCTGACACCTGGCTGCAATGAACACCAACGTATTCAAGAAAGGAAATATTCTAGTGGGAGAATATCATATATCCATATGCATCTGCACCAATGGGATAATGAATAAAAACGCCCCCAGAGAATCTTAAAGGAAAGACACAGCCAGTGAGATCACTACAGACATTACTCCTTAGAGAAAAAACATGGGCACAATTACCAACCCCAAAACTAGATAAAGCCTAATAGTTTAATATCTTTAACTTTTTAAATCAGTTTACATTCTAACCATAACATCGCCAAGATTCATTTACAAGCATCAGAAAAATACAGGTATTAAAGAAGGTAGAAACATTGAAAAAATAAAAAATAATTTATAGTTTTAGCACTCCAGGTTTCAGGTTTATTACTCCTCCCGCTGAGCAGCATATTATTTGCTACAAGTCACCAAAAAAAACCAACAAGGTAGGGTATTTATAAGTTGTTTTTTTTTTACTTGATTACCTGAATATGGCAAAGATTAGAATAATATTAATAACTCCTAGAAGAGCTCCAAATAAAACTGGTGTTGTGTACATATTCAGCTGAAGACAAAGGAATTTCCAGGTTACTCCTTCTTCTCCAATAAGTGTAAAACAAGTCTGAAAAACTTAAAAACATCAATGTACAATGAAAATCTTGAGAATCATTAAGAAAACATTAGAACACATAAGAAAAATTGTTCTAATTGCCAAGTAAAATTTAAGTATTTTACCTGTCAAACCTTTCCCATTTTGAGAATCCTATTCTAAATAAAATGGATACCAGTGGGAACTCAGCTAGCCAGGAAAGTACTTGATTACATAAAAGAAACAGTATAAACAGCATCATGACACTTATAGAACTGAATTCTGAGTTCTATGGTTAGTTCAATGGTTAATTTTCTTGGCAGACAGACAATTTACTCTTTTTTCCTCTTGCTCCTACATGGAAAAGTTTGGTCCTGGATTATCCCTTGTGCTAAGGGCAAACTAGAGAGAAAAGATGCAGTGGGGGGAGGGGAGTTAAATTAAATTTTAAATTGGTGCAGAGCAATTGGACAAGAATGTTTCATTTATATTGGCTTGCAGAATTATAGGTGAGTGGACCCCAGTTATTCAATTGTGACATCATTGACCAACTATACTTTAAAATCCCCTGCATACAGCTGCTGAGGATTCCTACTTCCAGTGCCCAATTCCAACCCAACAAGAGAAGTGAGGAGAGAAGATTTTGCTTTACCTGGCCCTAATATGAAGCCAACTGCTTGGCAGGCACTGGTATTGGCCATGGCACTTGTTCTTTCTGTCAGAGAAGTGGCACCCGCAATATACGATCGAACTACAGCCACATTTCCTGCAAAAAAACCCAAAACCAAGAAAGTGTTCATGTAAATACCAAGTACTTATTGTTAAACCATCGAGTGACATTTCTTTTAGTGGTTTGTTTCTTATTTTGCAAGATAATAAAAGCCAGCACTCCCTCCAGTATTTTTACACAACAGCACAATTACACAATTTTGTTATAAACCACTACAGGCCAACCCTTTGCTTTGTTAAATACTGTGAGTCACACAATGGTAAATCTGATATTAAAACATAACCTTAACCATCTTACACAAGACACAGAATGCAATAATTTCCAGAAATGTAAATCCTGCAGTGTTTACCTGCTCCAAACCCCACGAGAGCACGGGCAGTCAGCATGTAGTACTTGTTGTGGGAATGGGGCACGTGGACGTAGGCATAGAGACAATTAGCAGCTACTGAAATAGCAGTGGAAATGACCAGAGGTTCTCTCCTGGGCCTGTAGTTGGACCACAAGCCAAAGAGGGGAGAGGCAACCATTTGGCCAATGCTGTACGAAGCTATAATCCAGCCCAAGAAACTGGCATCCGCTGTCGGGTCAATCTGCAGGAACACACGAGTCAGTTCTGTGGGTGAAGCACTGGAGTGTTCCCTAGTACCAGTAACACCCTTCTGGAATCAGCACCTGGGACACCAAGGACTCTGGACTGTAATGCCCTGCCTGGGTAATAAACCTTGGCTCACTCTCTCCAGCCATGCACCAAACCCATACAATCTGCTTTGCTTCCAAGCCCGGGAAAGGCTCACTCGCAGCAATCTCCAGGAGTCTCTGTACAGCACTGCTGATGTTCTGGGCCAGAGCCAGAGCTGCAGCAGCAGGGCAGGCACTTCCCATGCCAGGAGCAAGGAGTCACTCCCATTGTCTCTGCACATGCCTGAATCTGTCCTGATTTACAAGGCTGGCAATGCATGCTCTTGTCTTCTGCAAGAATTCAGCATCAGCCTCGCTTTCAGTGACATCTCTAGGTCCCTGCCCAGGTTATATTCCTCCAAATTTGCATTTAAAACTGCCTTCTGCAGTTCCAGGGGCACTAAAATCCTAGCACAGATTAAACTGAAGTTTTAGAGACTTGTGTGCTGCTTCTAAGATCTTAACTAAGAAGTGAAAAACCCCTAAAGAAACTAAAACCACTATACAGGAACAAATGTCAGGAATATCAAGATCTATGTGCAACAACGTGATATTTGCAGAGCAACTTCTACCTCCAGTTTCCTCTTTTTTTTTTTCCTAAAATGCAGACAAGTCTTGTCTATTATGTTTTAACAGCAAGACTTCTATTGATTTGCTGTCCAAGAAATCAGGACATTAGAAAACTAAATATCTCTGGATTATGATGTACCTTTACCAATTCAGGATCAAACCTGACAGATTTTGCAAGAAAAAATAAAAGCTGTCGGAGGGAATGGCAGAATAAAAGTCTCTTAAAGCCATACAGCTCCCTCTACATTTTCTTTTCCTAAATAAAATGCCAGGTTTTTTATTACCTAGTTTCTGAGGAGTTTTCTGTTCTTAATTATTTTAAAAAAACCCAATGTATTTACAAACCTTTTGAAGATATGGCCACACAGACATAATTACAATTGAGAAACCTGCAACACAGTAAAAACTGGTTATTTTATTTGCCATTTTTATCAGTAATTTTCTTTCCTGAAACAGTTATTACAACTTCATTCTTCTACCTCTAAATGCATTATAGTACAAACCTATGCATTTCCTGCTATTTTTAAGGAGCTGTAATTCCTCCTATTAGGAGGAACTATTTTCAAAAGACCATTTTTAGGTGCATACACACTAAACAAAAAAAACCTCCTATATTGTTCTCCTAATGGAAAGACAACACGGTCCCAAAGTAAAAAGAATATCTTGAAATAATGATATATCTTTGTTCATTAGTTAAAGAAATTTTAATTAATTAAAAAAAAAAAAAGTTACTGAAGTGTGCTATTAACTTCAAGATTTCTAGGCCCACAGAAAATCATCACAGGACATTCTTGTTTCTGGAGGGAGTTATTTAGGAAAAAGAATTTCAATTTGTCCTGCAAGAGAGATGCAAAGTCCAGGAGGAGAAAACACATTTTGATACATATTTTGAAATAGACAGCATACATTCCAATAAAGGTTTTACCTCTTAAGAACTCCACATTATTTCTGTTTTCATTTCCTAGAAGTTTCACTCTGGATGATAAAAGTGCAACCTTTATTTTTGCTCAGCTCTGAGCAATACCCTCACCTTGCCACTACCTTTTGTCATTACCAAACTATTAGGGAGTCATAACCCATAGACTGATGTCATCCACTATTTCATGCAAAACCAGTTTTATTACTTATCTCATTAGATGTAACTTTCTGTTTGATTTGCTAGATTCATATAGTCTCTTTTGAAGAATCAAGCAATGCACCTTTTTTGAGGTTAGAACAGTAGCATTAAAGAAGCTCTGTAGCTGAAATTCAGAAAGCCCAGTCATTTTCAAATTGAAGTATATGTATTAAATAAGCAACATCGAATTCCACACGTATTTACTCACCTACACTACTGAGAAACATTGTCAGGTACATGATCCAGATGGATCGCCACCTGCTCTTATAATGCTCCTGTGTCTCCACAACATCCCTGGTTTTAAAACAAAAGGCAAGAGAGAAAGAAATCATTATCAGATCCTCTTCTAGTTGCTCCCACATGACACTGAGAACGTTTTTCATCAACCTCTCAATACAATTGTGTAACTCATTAAGCAGGAGTGGATTTCCGCTCAGCAAAGACTATAAAGAATTTATTTTTCCCCTGGAAAAATACTAGATTGACAAATCAAACAAAAGAATAGAAATGCTATCACACACCAAATGTCACACAGAGATATCTTGATCTAGGGAGGTCTTAAATTCTCCAAACTCTTTGTATAGACACTTTGGTGTATCACAGATCATATAAAAGCTTTAAAAAGCGTGTGTTAAACCATAAAACCCCAGACATTTCCTCACAACTGTAACCTTAAAGCAACCACAAACCTGAACAACTCGATTTCACTAAAAGCTATAGCCAGTCTTTTCTCATGAGGAGAAAATATCAATATACAACATAAAAGTTGCGTGTAAAAGATACTGGTGTAGATTGCAAGGGCTGAAAATAAATTAGAACAGAGGTTACAAACAAAGTTGCAAAGTAATCTCTATTCAGATGATGTAGACTAAGGTTATAGATATACAGATGCCGAAACATAGTTTACAAACGCTGTTTATATAAGTCATACTTAGACTTAGGCATATCTGCAATTTAAAGTCTAAGACTCTTTTTTGCTGTCAAAAGGGGGAAAAAAACCTCAAGGGACGGACAGCTGCCCACATATGAAGGCTGCTATTAAACACCCAGGCTTCTGCCTCACATTAATCCTGTCTGGCGTTTTTTAGGAACTTCCCAAGGGAGTGGGCTTGCATTTTGCTACAGAGGGAAGCAGCCCCCGGCCCGGGGACGGTCCAAGACATGGGCTCCGAGCTCCGAAGCACCGGTGCCGGCGGCTGGGACCGGACCCCGGCCGGGCAGAGCCCTCGGGCTCCCCGTGAGGGGCGGGGAAGGACCCGGCGCCCACGGGCGGCTCCTCGGGCCACCCGCGGCAGCTGCGCCACACCTCCTGGTGCCGCCTCACGGCCGAACCAGCGCCTACCTGCTCTCCTCCTCCTCGTCCTCACCCGC
>VZTB01005925.1:82779-104841 GCA_013397245.1 Thryothorus ludovicianus | reverse complement strand
CGGCGGCTCCCGCCCGGGCGGGCTCGGAGGGGGGGATGGCAGAGGTTCGGGGTCGGGGGTCCCGGCTGCCCCCTTCGAGCGCTCGGGTCGGGCTTGCCGGGGGCTGCTCGCAGCCCTGCTTTAGGCCCCGTTGTTTATCCTCCGGCTCCTGAGTGTCCGCTCCCTTTTGTGGAGTTGTGGTGGGGCTTGTGTCCGCCTAGCCGTGACTTCTTTGTGATTTCCTTGATTTTTAAGCAGTCGTTTCTTCTGTCTTCTAACCTGTCGTTAATTGTAAGAGAGATTTTTTTAAATAGAGAGGGCGGGTAGGGAAGTTGACAACTCCGCCTTCTATAGCAGAGCCTCTGGTTTTTTCAGGTTGGCTGCTGGGTAGGAGCTTTTTTACATCAATGTATAGAATAGAAATTGCACTGTGGGCCTTGATTGAAGTCCTCGTGTACTTTCTAGAGGTTGGGGTTTTTTTGTAACTGAAGCTGCTTGCAGGGATAAAAAGCAATAGCTTTTTTTTGTGTTGGATTCTGGATGAAATTACGTGTCTGTTTCTATGTTTCTTCTTAGTGTGCTTTTGTATCTGCTGCAGTTTCCACTCACGGATCACGTCATGTAAAGCTTTCTGTGTTAACAATATATTCATTCAAGATTCATTACACAGACCCTGTCTCTTGGGTCACACAGCTCCACAGCATCGGTATCAGGTCACTGCTTCCAGCTGACCTGTCTCACAGTGGGATCGGGATGTGGCATGTGTGCTGTCAAGTGGGGGAAATCAAGTTTCATTCTGAAAAAGTGTTTCCTGATTCCTTCACCCGTTTCAAATCCTCACTGCTTGAAATGCTCCTGTTAATGTGAAATGATAAAACTTCAGCCTCCAGCAGTGGGCTGAAAGGCTTTGCCTTTCCTGGCAGTAAAATTGTTTGTAATTGTCTTGCCATGCAGGCAAGGATGGGCAGCGACTGAAGCATGTCCTGCCCTTCTGTTACAGAGATGTAGTAGGGGCCATCCTCCCAAATTTCTTATCTCAGTGATATTTCTGAGCAGTTCTGTGCAGCATGCTTCACACACTAGGACTGTTTGGTTTAGCGTTTCCTGTACTCTTTCCAGTAGTGCTTTTATCTTGATTCTGATTAATTGAAAGATCCTCAGTTACTTCAGAGTCTCCATTCCATCAATGAAGCAGAAGAGAGGATGAGACGATGCTTTTGCCTCAATCAATATCACATTTAAATATAATGTACTTGCCTAGAAAGTTGTTTTGGCACTCCCTTGGTGCAGCAGAGAGCTTCTCCAGCTGGACTTTGGACTCAAAGCAAAATCTACATCTTCATATATTTAAAACAAAAGTGTCCCCACTGTGACTTTCTGCTCATTTCATGTATTTATTTTTACCCTGTAGTGACTGAACCATCCTAGAGCCTTTCAAGCATGCTTGTTCTGAAATTCAAGTGCCTAAAATTTCTGTTTTGATAATAATTTATTTTAGGTGTTAAAGAGTTCTCCTTATTTTCTGTATATTGATTCTTAAATATTGGTTTTCTAGAAGTGCAGAGGAATGTTTTTGTTAAGCTGATGACATTTTTGACTTGTTATAGTCAAATAAGCTTGTTTTAAAAAATGACCATATTGGAGTGTGGCAGAATAAGTGCTTTTAGTTGAAAATAAAATTAAAAAAACCCCATAAGTTAAATTGCACTATTTTGGAGCGTGATGAGATTATTGAGTACATTTAGTATGGAGGGATCTGGAAAATGCCTGAAGTGAGCTTACTAAACTAGTGTTTGATAATTAAATCTGTTGTTTTCTTAGGTGTACACAGATCCTGGACTTTATTTTTAATTGGGTAACCTGTATCCTGCTGACCAAGAAACCAGATTTAAATTCTCCTTTTTAGTGGTGTTTGTTGTTTTTTCTTTTTTCTTCCTCATTGGAAGAGCTCAGAAGTGGCTCACTGTTTGCTTCAGTAAGTATTGCTTTGAAAATAATACTCAGTTTGCCTAAAATCTTGTTAGATTTGAAGATGTAGTTTTGATGTAGTCCTAGTGTGCTTCCTCAGCTGGCTTGTCATCAATGGTATAATGAATATCTGGTTTTAGTTATAATTTTAAAGTCCTACATATTGTTTCAACTGCCTTTATATTTTGTTCAAAATGAAAAGAGTTGACCTGAATCATGTCAATAACTTTCTTGGAATCTTAGATGGCTTTTCCTTATTGCAAAAACCAGAATAAGAAACCACTTTGTGTTACAGTCAATGAATTTGCCAGTCACGTAGACTTTAACTGCCTTATTTTTGCCTCTGCTTTTTCCCTAGATGCCAGTTTGCTGCTAATGGGTGTAAGTAAATTAGATGTCTTGTACCGAAAGCTTCTCCTCACTAAACTTTTCATCAGAGGATGGGGAAAGCCAGAGGATCTGAAAAGGTGACTTGTTAAAAAGTATCAGCAAAAATGATATGTTACATTAAAAGAAAAAAAAAAAAACCCCAACCCTTGAAGTAGCAACAGTAATTGCTATCCTGTATTTAAAATATCAGAAGTGTTTGAGTTGGTTCTGTTCAAGAAACCATGTGTTTCTGTACCAAAGGAATAACTGGATTTAAAAGAAGTCTTAAAAGGATTTGCAATTTTTTTTCTGTTTAAAGAGGCTCTTCTTGAGAGAATGTCTTTGTGTTCAACTATATTTTTACTTACATTTATCTGATGACATACTTCAAACAGCATCTCTGGAAGTGTTTTCTAAAAGCAAAACTTGATGAATTTCTGCAGAAAAATTGTTTCTGTTTAACATTAAAGTGGCTCTTGCTTTCCTTCTGTAACTTCCTAATTAGTTTTAAAAATATGAGAGATACTTCTGATTGAATCTTACAGTCCAAAGTAGAAAACTCTTTTCTTTTTAGATGTCTTGAAAATAAGAAAAAAATGGAAACACCTCTTAATTTTTAAGCATTTTATTCTTTTTATTAATTACTATTGAGATTAACACATAGAAGTTGAGCAGTTATATTTCTTAAGTATAAAAATGAAGTGATTATATATATATTCTGCATTCTGCAGTATTTAAATAGGAAATGGTAAACCTGCATTTAATAAGCTCTCTTATTTATCTCTTAATTTAATAACTCTTATGTATATGAAAATCAATAAAGAAAACTTTGAAAACTACTGAAATAAATTTTTGTGCACTGGATAGCAGTGGAGTTTTATGGAAGCTTGTTTGTTGTTTTGTTTTTTTTTAAGTCCACATGAAAGATCTGATCTGGAAAAGGCACTTGGATTGCTTTGTGTATCTGTCTTCTGGCAGTTTGATATTTTTCTCTGAAGTAGCAGACTTTCGTACAAGATGAGAATGTTGGCTTTAGTTGGAAAAACCAAAATGTGGGGTTTGTTTTGATTGCAGGGTTTCTGTTTCCTATTCCGTGTGTGCATCCAAAATGGGATATTTTAATGTTATCAAAACCCTCTCTTTTAAGGACCTTTGGGTTCTTGGTGAGACACAGTGAGGTTTCAGTGCCCCATCTCCTTCTGCCTCCAGTGCAAGTGGTGTCTACACAGGGTGCCTCTGGCTGATGCTGCTGCTCCCCAGTGCAAGGCTTGCCTGGGCTCTGGAGGGTGATCCCACCCACACCAAATGGCAATAAGGGAGTGTTGCTGGTGGTAACAGTGCTATCATCTGCAATTCCTCCTTCTTCATTCAAGGGAAAAACCCTCTCCCACCAGATCAAAAATGGTGGGGGAAGCAGGAGGCAAGCTTGCTGGTCTGCAAAGGGGAAGGAAGTTTTGTTCTGTGTGTTGCCCCTGATTGGGACAAAGATGAGCTGTTCCCCAGCTGCCTAGCTTCACCTGGATGAAGAAGGAAGAATGCTGCCTCCTCCTAACTCCTCACACTGGCTCGTGGGGGGAGGGTTTTTATTTTTGTTTAACTCATCACTGTGAAGCTCCATTATTAATTTATTCATATTTTGGTACTTCAAGCTGTATCTGAGATAGACTTGCTCTGCCTGATCTGAAATTTTGTGTGCACAACCTTGATGTGATGAACATTAATATCCTAACTCTGTCCTCAACTCATTAGCAAGGGTTGAAATTCCTCAGGAGAGGCAAGATTTAGCCTTCAGTATCTACCTAACTATAGAAAGAAAGACATAAAGGCAGTATTTTTAGGAGCTTTATAGTCAAACAAAACATCTCTGTTTAGCTTATCCTCTGCACTCATATCTCACTTTTTTACCCTTACTTTCTCAGAAATACTTAATGCATTTGCTGTTTTCTGTAAGAAAAGCAAAGGTTATAAAGTAGAGCTATTTTTGTGTGGTGATAAACTGGATTTTCTTTCCATTCCTTGAGTTTTCTATGGTGTTGGGGAGTTGAATGGGTCGTTCCTCTGTACTTTTCACTCGAAACTGTTCTAGCTTGTCAGGTAAAGTGTGAATTTATGAGCTAGGAATGAGCAAGTTATAGAGTATTTAAGATTGAAAGGGCCAATTTGAGGGTATTGAGTCAAAATCCCCATTCAAAACAAAGCTGACTTCTTTGTTTCTTTCTACTTCTTGACATTTAATTCACTTGAAAGATACTTCTTCCCTTGAAGTCATGAAGGTCATTTATCATTTCCCTGGGCAATTTTTTCATGTGTTTAACTGTGAAAGCAATCTTTCACTTTGCTCCAGGAAGAGATTTCTTTCACTGCAGCACACAACCATTGCCTCTTCAGTGTTCCTGTCCTTCAGTAATCTTGTCTTTTCACTGTACACCTCAGAGAAGAGTTTTGTTTCATTAACTCTGTGTGGCTCTGCAGCTCATTTAAGTAGCAGAAGAAAGCAACCAGATTTGCCCCTTAGCTTTCTGTTCCCCAGCAAAGTACCTGGGACTTTTTTTTTAACTTAAAAGCATCCTTTTGTAGCATATGGTGGCCTGATTAATCTGTAAATGCAAAGCTGGCTTCGTAAGTTTTATTTGTTTGTGGCTTACTTTAGCTCCTGAAATTTTATATAAATATGTCTCTTCTTTTTTTTAGATTAAAAGTTGAATCTTCTCTACTTGTTTCCTTTCAACAGAATATTTGAATTCAGAAAGATTATTGGAAACAGGGAAAAATGCCAGACGCTGGTTTCGAAAGATTACCCAGTGTTCATTGACAAGGTACTCAAAAGCAAGAGATGAGAAGTGATGTGGTTTAACTACATTTCTTTGCATAAGGGTACATAAAGTTGAAAAAAACTTGGTATTTAACACCAGGCTACTGTTATAGGTTACTAGAAGAGCATGGCAGGAAATAGAGATTAAAGCAGGCCTGTACAGATACTGTTTTTTATCTTTTTTTCCCACTAGTACAATAGTTGGGCAGTGAGATGTCAAATGTTGAAACTCAAAGTATTTGAAACTTAGTCTGTGTTGTCAAATATATTTAAAATGGGAGAGCATTACACCGTTCTCTGGCTTCTGTTAAAGATTATTTAGTAAAAGCAAAGTTGAAAACAATGTGTTTTGACCCTGTTGGTAACATATATCCCTATGTTTAGGAGTAGGCCTCAGCTTTAGGGTTTTTTAAGCAAGTTTTTTATCCTATAACAGATTGTACTTTAAGAGATTTGCTTTCAGAGCAAGCTAAAGACTGGCATAAATATTTATTGTTATTGTCCCATTCTTTCTGCAGGTTGAGGGGCAATCAGACTGTAAAATCCTTGAGGGGCACTTCATTTCCCCCTTGGCTCATTGTGTCCCAGGTATCCTGCCTGTTGAATCTCTTGTGGCAAGGTAAGAGAAACCAAGAGGTATTTCTTTCTGAAATTACTGCTGTAGTGAAATAATGGTCTACAGGTAGTTTTATTGTGCATCTTTGATTGTAAAGCAAACTATCTGTAAAATATTTGAGACTGGGGTTTTTTTGGTATTAATGTGTTAAATTAGATTTGTTTTCAAAAGTGAAAATAAATCTTATTTATGTGACAGTTCAATCTATGTATTTAAAAAAAAAACCTGTGGAATACTCTGGGTTTTTTGAGTTACTGGTTTGGTTTTTTCACGTGAGGGGGATACTGGAAATGAAGAACAGTAGTTATTGCTTTATATGTAGCAGGTTAAGCTGTTTATATCAAAGCATACTATGTTGTATTTGAAGGAGCTGTTCCAGCTTTCCATTTCCATTGAATACAAAAAATTTGTATGTGTAATAAAGTAGCAAGCTTATTTTTTATTGTAGGCAGAAAATCTGGTTCCTTTCTTACTTGACAAACAAAAAAAAAAAAAAAGGAAAAAAGATAAAAAGAAAAAAGCATTCTCATAGAAAGCTGGAGGCTCCCTAGCAGTGTTGGTTTCACACTAACACTTCTTTGCAGATGAGGAGTGGGTTTGCCAAGGGAGAAGAATTTTCTGTTTGCTTTTAGTTTTGAGCTGATGAATTTTTTTCCCAGACTTTGTTTGTTTCATGACATAAACATAAAAGTTTGTTAGCTCAAGCTGATACTGATATTGTAAATTTTGTCAGTAGTACTGGTTGGTGTTTTTATGTGCGTGCTTAAGCATGGAGCGTTAAGGAATGTGAGAAGGTTGATAGTCAAGAAATCAGTTCTGTTCCACCCTTGCTACTGGTTGGAGAAAGAAACTTTCTATTAACATTATCAAACTAATTAGTGCCATACTGGAAAAGGCAACATGCTCATTGTTTCCTTATCTATGTTCTCTTGTGCTTTGTAGCACAATTTACGATACTTGTTACTTTGGCCAGTATTGTGACAGTTTTGACAAGCTGTACAAATTTCCCTCAAGAGGATATGAACATATTTCCTGAAGTGTAACACTCTTGTAGGTAACAGTGCTCCATCTTGTGGGGAAAACAGTAGTGGCTCAGAAGGGATTTTTTTTCCCAGTAGTTTAGGCCGTAAATAAGTAGCAGCTCAAGACATTAATTGATTGATGTTGAGTGTATAGAATAATTTCATAGTTTGTATGTTGGGGTTTTGATTTTTTATTTATTTATTACTCATCTTAATCTTCAATTTCAGCTGTTGTGCCTTCAGGAGAAAAATAGCAGTGATGCCTAGGAGAGCTGGACATACTTGTTTAGGCTGCTCTTTTTCTGAAGTTGCATTTCTCCACTCTGCAAAGTTTAAATTGTGATGATGAGGTAGTAGTCTTTTTTAGGAACATGATCTTTCATCTTGGCTCCTTTTCTTGTTTGGCCTTTCTTCTGTCCTACTTTCAGATTCCTTTGTTTGCTGAATGTGTTCATGAAAAATGATGTTGCTGAATTGCTGGCAGTTTGCCTGTGTGCGTTACAAATTACAAACTTATGTTGTTTTGGTTTTTTAATTAATTTCTCTTGATGCAGCTTGTTAATAGATACTCTTACTCTGCTAAAATGGATATTGGTTTCTCACAGATTTCAGTTCATCATACCCAGGAGATGGAATGGCAAGCACAGACCTGTGTGCATTCATTTAGCAGGCACTGGAGACCATGTGAGTGTGTGAAATGTAAAATTTATTGTTACTGAGAAATTCAGTCATCAAATTTTGTCTTACCTACACTGTTTGTGCATCTTGTCTTTAGCATTTCTGGAGGAGGCGCACATTAATGGCACGACCAATGATTAAAGAAGCATGTATGGCTTCCCTGTTGCTAGAAAATCCTTACTATATCCTTTTGTGGAAAACACAGTGATTATTCCTAATGTCGTCTCTGGAAGGTAGAAGAGTTACCATACTCATAAAATACCAACTTTTTGGTACCCAGTGGGTAGAAGCAAAAGAAGTATGACCATTATGTGAAACACAATTCTATGGTACGTCAAGTACTTCTGGGAAATGTCCTGTTTTACCACTTCAGATTTGGGTGGGTTTGTTTAAAGACAGTTAAGTTTTGTTCTGTCATCTTGTATAACAGTGTTATTCTGTTTCATTAAATAGGACCTCAGGTTACAGTTTTTTCCTACCCATGTATCTGACAACAGTAAAATGTTGCAAACTGCATCATTCAAATAGATTGAATATGATTTAGTGACGGTTAAACGCTGGGAGTTTAAATTCCAAATTTCAATTAATTCATGCTATTTATGCCTATTTATTTTATCTATTTTTTAAATGGCCAGTTTTGATAAAGCCTTTTTTGCTTTCTTTAACTGAAGTCTTTTACATGGCTGTAGAAAACCTAAGGATCAATTGTAAGTATTCCTCCTACGTTTATGGATACTGTATTTTTAAAATACAGCTTTTCTTTTTTTCTCTTTCAAGCCAGAAGTTGTCTAAACTTTGATAGCTTATTAAGGAAAAGCATTTCAAAAACAACTTTTAACCTGCCAATGTGAAATTGTCTGCTCTTTGCTAAACTGCTTTGGGTGTTGTGTTAGGAGACCTCAGGGATCAGGAAGGTTTGCACAGGATGAACTTGCAGTATGGAGTGAGATGCAAACATCTTGTGTGAGTACAAGCCAGGGCCATTTTATTTTCCTGACTCGCAACTGCCTGTAGAAATGCTGCTGTTATATTTCAGCCCGCTCTGAATAATCTTTGCTCAGATAATGTATTTCCAATTTAGTTGCTAGGATTTTGCTTTTCCTAGATCTTTTAAGGATTTACAGGCGTATGAATAAATCTGGCGTAGATTGGTTGTTAGTCAGGACGCTGTGGAATATTCAGTATTTTGCAGGATTTGTTTCTTCAGTCAGTTTCTTAAATTGGAATTTGGAAGCCTAGTTAGGCAGTCTTGGTTTTTTACTTACATTTTGCAAACCAGAGATGTATTATAAGATTTCAACAGAATTTGTGTATGAGGCAAAACTTTTAGTCTCCCAATATTTCTGAAAGTCCAAATATGAGTTGGTGCTTTAATCCTTCTTAATCCTAACTCGGACATTTAACATGACTAGAAGGCACAGAGAAGGTGTATTTTGTAAAATTATGGGAAAGTGACAGGAGAAAGCGTGGGCTGGAGTACATCCATTGCTAGGTTAATTTCCAGTTATGGGGAATCTGATGTAGAAGAATAGGTTAAATAACTCTATTGTTAGTTTAACAGTGTGTCAGGATTGTTTCAAGGGGGTTGAGGTGCTCAGTCTAATACCCCAACAGGTGATTGTCACTCTCCAATACAGAGTTACACAGCACCAGTGTAAGAGGTGACAGTGTTCAATAAATAAAGCAGCTGCAGAGAGCTGGGGAATCTCATAAAGCTGTAGGAAAGAATTGCATTAGGCTGTAAATGCCACTCTGCAGCAGCTGGGTTCATTTCTGTGTGACTTCACAGTGAGCTTTGTCCTTGTGCTTCAGAGTGTCGCAAATGTGACAGTGGCATGCTGGCAGGAGAGGCCTGGAGCCCTTTGTAACCTGGCTGTGGTACTGCAAATACTCAGTCCTCTTCCCCAAGTTAGAGTTCTATTATTTTTAGAGTCCCTCTGATGGCTCAGCCAAATAGATTTCTACTTTTTTTGTGTCTTCTGTGTTTTAGTGCTTTACAGTACACTGCCTGAATTTCTCAATACTGTGACAAACTTCCCACTTTACAGTTTCAGTTTTACAGTGACACTGATGAGTGCTTCCAAAGCTGACATACTGATTGCTCTTCAAATGTTGTGTGCAATTTTTCAGTGATGTAAAACAGGTAAATAAGAAAAAAAAAAAAATTGTTTCTGCAATCGAGATAGTGTATGCCTAGGACTGTATCACTTTGGTTGTATTCCTAAAATATCTGTTACAACTTCACAGGACAGAATATTGCAGCTTATGAGATCCTAATGTTGTTAATTGTTTCCAAAAGACCAAACTGCATTTAAAACGTAGACAGGTGTCTATTTCTAGTCCTCATTTGGATGAAAAATTACAAGTGCCAGGAAATCTGAACTTGCTTTTTCCTCCTGTTGAATCAACAGGAGTTCAGCTCCAAAATTCTCTGGGGTTGTGATGAAGCTGTATATAAGAGCATGTATAGAATGATGAGAACTGTCAGAGTCTAATTTTAGAAAATAAACCCTCTATTTTCCTTTTCTGGGGAGAAAAGACGGTCATGTTTAAAAAATGTCTCGGACCTGTTTGTGATGGGAGGAGCTCTAATTCTAGAATCGGCAGCTCTTTTGCACTGGCTAGAGAGAG
The DNA here is from genome assembly GCA_013397245.1 of Thryothorus ludovicianus. Lineage (NCBI taxonomy): Eukaryota > Metazoa > Chordata > Aves > Passeriformes > Certhiidae > Thryothorus > Thryothorus ludovicianus. Next base: position 94,766 of record VZTB01005925.1, on the reverse strand, counting down.
AAGGCTATGGACCCCTAGGGATGACTGGAATATCCATGGGAGGACATGTAAGCTTTTCTATCTCCTGTTCAGTAATTTTTGTTTTAACTTCTCATTTGATCATGTAGCATACGGAAATAATTTGTTTTACAGTGTTGATCTCAGAAGTGCTTTAAAATAAACACTTAGTGTCATGAGAAACAAATTGTTGGCAATTCTCATGTTCTGTGGTGCTGAATTAGTATAATCCTTAATATGTACTGACAAATCATAGAGCCCTTTGTCAGCCATCTCCCAGCAGGCTTAATAAGAATATAAACTTCTCACATAATTGTTTTTTTTCCACAAGGGTGGGGTGCAGAAATGCTTGCTGAAAGTCTGCGCTGATCGATTGCTAATTCTCCCTCTTTTCCTCCTTTCTTCTTGCTTAAACCTTCGTGTTTTAATGCATTGTGTGAAATACCCCCTCTTTGTAGGCATGTTGTTATTGAGGTGAATTTTGGTGTCAGTGATCATGGGTACTGATCAGAGATTTCTGTGGTGAGGTGGATAACATTTTCTGTGTGACACTGTGCACACGCAAACCGAACCAGTGTATCACTGAGGTGCTTGAAAGACTAATACACAGTTAAAATGTTACTGCTCGTGTCTCTGCAGATTGTCACAGCTCAGTAAGGCACAGGTGCAAAGCTTATTAAAACAACGGACCTTTCTTTGTTTGTTAGGAGCTCAGTAAATAATGTTGGTCATGGTGGTGTTTCCCCAAAGGAAAATATTCCCCTGAAGCACAGTTTTATAACTGTAAATGTTATAAATGTACAGAGCTCCTTTGGTTTATGTCAACATCACCCTGCTGAATCAGAAACTCCTGTGAAATAGGTGATATTTGTTTTGATCCTCTACAGAGTGTGTTTTACAATGGAAGGCTGTAAGCACTGATTCAGCTCTACTGAAAGGGAGTGACTTCTACTGCTGCAGAGAATCAGAACATAGATGTGTGGTGTTCTTCTAACTTTTTATTAATAAAAATAATTAGAATAGAATAATAGTACCTATTATTATAGTTGCATAAATCCACTTATTAGAACATCTAGAACAGACAGGAGGTGATTCATATCAATATAATAAAGCTTGTCAAGAGCATATCATATAGGGAACTTCTGTACATTGAACGTACTTGCTCTGGCTTTTTCTGGGATAAACAGAATAGTCAAAAAAAATGTTTTGAGAATTGATGCAAAAGTAATAATGCAAACTTAAAGGACTAAAAGAAAAAGAGTGCGTTTAACATGTTGAATTACTTCTTCATATTTTGTTTCCTGTATACAGATTTTGAAATTGTAGAATTTTAAATAGTCCTTGTCATAGATTTTTTTTCGCCTTGAAATAAACTTGCAAAACTTTGTTTTGCCTTGAAATAAACTTGCAAGAGCTTGGTGGAAAGCTTTACAGAAGGTTTTTTTATGGTTTTAAACAACTGATAGCTTGTATTAGTTTTTATAATTATAATGATAATTAATGGATTACAAATAAAATTAATTGAATTCTAATTGTTATTAATGGAATAATTATTAAGTATTCCATTGGGAATTCTTATTACCAAATCCTATTCACCCTTGAAATGAATCCTTTTCAGAGCAATGTTTATTTTTTAAAAAATCACTGGAGACTAGATAGTAGCTTCTAAATAGGTGAAAGTATATCCAGCTGCCACAGTCCTGAACTCTTTTGTACCCCATGTTTCATAAATACCATGTAAACAAAGAAATTGAAGATGAGAGGGTTCTTTTTAGTGTATTGTGAATTCAGTATTAAAATGTGTAATAAGTGCCTTTGATTCTAGATGGCTTCACTGGCAGTGACTAACTGGCCTAAACCATTGCCATTGATTCCATGTCTTTCCTGGTCAACAGCCTCTGCAGTCTTCACTACGGTAAATAACAAATGGCAAAGTACATTTTTTTGTTCATGTATTAGATTCTAATCAGAAATGTAAGTTAAAAGATTTAGGCTGGTGGGATTCCATGTCCTATGTTATAATACGTGCTTGTGCTTTGATTGCAATAATTCTGGGGGCTGTCTGGGAACAGAGTTCTGCTGAAAAAGTCAGGAGAGGAACAGATCAATTTCCTGCATGTACCATTATTTTAGAATGCCCCGTGGGTTTTACTTGTGTACTGAATGCTTTTGTTTATCATTTCAGGGTGTGCTGAGTAAGGCAGTGAACTGGAGAGAGCTGGAGAAACAGTATTTTACACAAACTGTCTATGAAGAAGAAATCATTCAAATGCTTGAGTATTGTGGAGTATGTATGGTTTGTTTTACCTATCTGCTAATATTTACAAGTGCAAATCTAGCAAATAATGTAACTTCTTTTTACTTCCACTAAAAGTAGACAGTTATTAGCTAGAACATACTGGCATGTTGTTTCTTTATGCTTTGATAAATTTAGTCTTTGAAGGAAATACCTGAGAAGCAAAACTAATATTTTGGTTCTATAATGAGTTTGAAGTACAGCCCTTGCTACAAGTTTTTCCTTTGATCACACTTAGTGTAATTTATAACGTAAAATGTATTCAATCAGAATTCTGATAAATACCTGTTTTATTTTTTTCCTTTAAGATTCTTTCCTTTGTGATAGTTCTTTTTCTAATACCTCATAGCAGGAGAAGAGGAACTGGGGTGCAGATAGCTGTTACTTGGGCACTTGCCATTTTTAAGTCAAATACGCTCCAGCAACACTGGTGGAGAAGAAAAAATGAAAAGAAAAAACATTTCTCAAGATGTTCAGCTTGTGTCTCCCTAGTATTTAGAGACTGTCAATTTTTAAGTCCTAAACATAACGTTAGACTTGGTCACGTATGTTCACTTTTCTCTTATTATTTTTGTAATTAGGTCATTTAAACTTAGGTGACTGTAATTACAAATTTAGAGTATAATATAGAAAAAAATATAATTGCTTGTATCACAAGCTTCTGTGTATGTAAGTATCTCCTGCATTTTTTTTAAACTGACAGAAATGCAGAATGAAATTATCAGGAGGTTATGATGATCAGGATTTAATTGAATGACCTTCAAGCTGAAATGAGCAGGGCTGGTAGTATCTATTTTTATTTTTTTAATTATGAGTTGTCTTAAAAATAAAATTACCCAAGTTATTTAAGGTTTAAGGGAGAAACCCTTAACTGTTGTCTTTGTAGACGGATTCTTTCAAGATGGGACAGGACTTTGTGAAGAACTTCCCTGACAGCGTGGACAGTCTGGCGGATATGGACGTGACTTCTGGAATATTCAGCTTTGAGTCCTTGAATGACACTGTATCTAAGGAATCTGTTCACAGCTTTGCCACAAATAGAAGTGCTCTAAGTGCCTCTTCAGAAAGACTCTTAATGCAAGATGCTCCTGAAATGCAGTGCATGAATCAAACCTTTTCCACCAGTAGCAGCAGCAATAAAAGCTTAACCAGCCCACAGGGGCACAGGATAAATACAAGGAGAAGGAGTGACACTTTACAGAGAGAATCCCTAATGTTCATGAAGGGTGTAATGGATGAATGTACCCACGTAGCTAACTTCCCAGGTATGGATCTTTTTGTTTCAATGTGCACTTTGGAAAGCTGAATAAAATACAGTGACGGGGGGGGAAAGGTATTTTCATCATTCTCCAAGTGTAAGCTGGCACCTTTGCTGAAGTATGGAAATATTGTGAGCATTATTCTGTAGCATCTATTTACTGCTCCATTTCCTGTTTTTCTGTTCCTTCTTGATGGTCAACTAATGATGAAGTTAATTAAAAATTTGCCTCTCAATATCTTTGCACATTTTTCTCCTCTGCCTTGCTGTAACTTTTTTCAGATATGAGTTAGTGCAAATTTGTATCTAAAGGAAGAAAACAGCTGTATGATGTGAGTAATACCTAGATCTAATTAATCGTAATTAATCTGCTAATAAGGTTTTTCAAGCATAAATCTTATACTGATTTCAGATAGAAAGTAGCCTGCATAGCTGAGCACCAAGCTTGGATGCTATTGCCAGTAAAACATTTTGGGGGTCCTTCTGGGCTGGTGAATCCTGTTTCTGGGACAGGCATAGCAGCATCTAGGGGGAGCTGTAGTCCAGCATACCTTGGCGTTCAGGACAAACCCTTTCCAGCAGTGCAAACGAGTGATTGCTTCCTAGAGCCGCCTTAAAAGGTTCTGCTGGAGTGGGGGCTTGGAATTCCTTTTGTGGCAGTTCATGGTTTGGCTGTGCATGAACCTGCTGAAGGCATCTCCTACAACGTGCTTTGACTTCAGACAGAGTTGGATTTTAATGTCAAAGCTTTCTTAATACTGAGCCCCTGTGCCACCTCATTTCTTGATTCTGGCATCCGATACTCCATTGGTATAAGTGTTTAAATTTAAATAGATGGCAAAAAGAAATAAAAGGAGACACACAATAAAAGGAACCTATGCTACTGCAGATTCTTTCACTGCTAGAGATAGCAGTAAAGTGCTTTCCTTAAATCTTTTAAAGTTATTTCAGTAGGTAGAAAAAGCCCTGTAGGTTTTATTCCATGTACAGACTTTCTTGTTTATCTAGACTTATCTAGGTACCACTTAGATAAGCACTGACCTTTCTTGGAACTTAATCCTGATGCACTTGTCAAAGTGATGGAGTCCATTGTGTCAATAGTTTGCCAGGTCTCATCATTCTCTGGGAGACATTGCATCTCCTGCCAGGGTATCCTTGGAGTGAGGACAGAGAGGAGCTTCAGAAAATCTGCCTAATGCTCAGATTTCATGGAAAATTGAATGGAAGGCTTGAATTTATCTTAGCATTGCATATTCTTTATATTTGATTTAGTATGAAAGAAGGAAGGGTTTAAATTATTTGTGACACCCCACTGCCAGACATCTTGGCTGGTCACCCTTCAACATATCACATATTTTTTATTTGAAGGGAGAAATGTTCCATGTTCAACCTAATTTTGGTGTGGTTTTTCTCAACATCATATTGGTTTTATTCCTGCTAGTAATCTGATAATTGCAGTTCTGGTTATGAGTAATAAATGTGTATAACAATGTGTTGGGATTTCTATGTTGCAAGTAAACCATGTAGGAAACAGAAAAGAAAGTGAACATAGGCTGTGCTTTCTGACCTCTTGTATGAAAAGTTGTCTTTTTTCCTCCTTGAAGGGAAAAAAATATGTGGAACTTCTACTCTGTTGAATTTCATAGTTTTTTTCCCCAATAAAAAGGGATCTCAAAGAATTGACATGAATGCTGTAGGGTTTTGTTGATAAGGTGAAAGAGAATTCTCTAGTCAACTTCACAAGTCTTTGAGGAATTTCTGCTCTAGGGGTGGGAAGGGTAAGGGTTAGTTTGTTTTTCCACTGATGGCCTCACAACTGTAACATCAAAAACCAGATAAATTCTGCCGGAGACTTTAGAACGCGTAATTTTATTAAGGCTTCGAATAATTTATTTTTTTTGCGTCAGTAGCATTTTGGCAGCAGAAATCTCAGCTGTTGTGTTTGTATTTCTTACCACAGATGAATTCAGCTTTGCTTTGTTTTCCTTTAGTTCCAGTTGACCCAAGTTTAATCATCGTAGTACAAGCCAAGGAGGATGCGTACATTCCTCGCACCGGCGTGCGCAGCCTCCAAGAGATCTGGCCGGGGTGTGAGATCAGGTATCTGGAAGGAGGTCATGTCAGTGCCTACCTCTTCAAACAAGGACTCTTCAGGTGAGGTGAACAGAAAAGTTGAAAATTAAATTTTAGATATAATCAAAATGAAAGCTTGACTGTAAATAAGTAGTACTTGCATGAATTCGTGCCTTAGTAATATCGGGCGTTGATTTTCTAAAGACAGTTATGTAAATCAGTTATATAAGTGCAGTTCTGTAGTTTTCAAAAAGTTAAATACTTGTGCTGTAAACTTTAAAATACAAGGAATTAGGAAGACTATATACATCATTTAGGAAGTCTAAGCAACAAGAAAAAAAATAGCACTGTATGGGGTCCATGTATGCTAACCAGTAGTTTATTGCTATTTAAAACTTCAGCCTAACTTTTTATGATAGTTGCTCACAAATTTCAAGTCACTGATGCGTTTGAGTAAAAAACTCCTAATCCATCTGCATTTCCACTTGCATTAAAGTTGGAAAATAGTCCCACTCATTCGTGGAACATAAATATATTACTAGATTGAAGTGAGAGATCCCAGAAATAAAGGAAGAAGAAAATGCCTCCTGATACCACACTTTTATTGAAGACTGTTTTGTAATGGTGATGATAGCTTTGTAGCTATATTTGTAAATATATGGAAGGATGCCCCTTATATCTGCCCTTTCCCAAATGATACAAATTCTCTTCTTTTTTCCTTGTTTCAGACAAGCGATTTACGACGCGTTTGACCGCTTCCTCCAGAAATACACCATGTGATCTTTCTAATACGTTCAGACTGATCTCATTTGTAATTCAGCTTACTGGAACTCGTGTTTGGAAAACAAGCCTCTTGTAGTGTTGAGCAGATGGTCACTGACTGTTGTAGGTAACAATTACCAGAAGTGGTAAAGTACCAGCATTGCTTTCATTTCTACCCAGTGCCATTCTGACACAGCTGCTTCAATGAAAAAACAACAGCAGCATTTGTCAGTGCATGAATGGTTCATGTACTTCATATCTAATCAGATTGTGTGTTCCTTCAATTCTGAATAAATTCTGAATCATGTGTCAGTAGAAAACAGACCAATCAAGTATTGGAAGAATGTAAAATGTGCTGTGAGGCTAAACTGCTCTCTTGTGTTTAGTGTAGTTTTGGTTTGATCCAGATACCTCGGTTACCTCTTGCTTCCTCATGGCCTTGCTGTTCCTATTGTGTTGTAACGTGGCTTTGCCAGCACTCAGCCTCTTTTCTTTGTCACTGCTTTTCTCTTCAATTATGAGTTGAAGGTGAGCCTTAGCAGAAGACTCAGCAGAGAGACTTTGACAATGCAAGGAAAAGTGAGAGAGAGATGTTTTTCACTCAATTTGTCTGTGAAGTTTTCCTGCCACTGAATTAAACGGTGCCATTACAGAAGGATCATGTAGCAATTCCTCAACCAGGTTCACAAAACTGTAATAAGTGGAGCTCAAGTGTCTGGTAATTTATTGTTTACATTAATTCTGTTGGATAATATAAGCTTCCAGATTTCTTTTTTTTTTTTTTTTTATGCAATGATAAATGAATTAGAAATATGATTTTACTTTTGAAGCACTGGCTGATTCTAAGCAGTTAAATTGACAGCAGATTATATGGTGCTATAAAGACCTGTTGGAAATACTTCAACAGATGCCCTTTCTAAAGTGCACTCAGCGCTGATATGCAAAATACACTTGCACTGTATAATTTAAAAGATACGTGAGACTAAAGGTTATTGAAACAGTTAGGTTTGCTCCTTATTTTTCAACACTTGTCTTTTATAATGGGATGGAAAAATAAAGAAATTTGGGTTTTGAACACATTTGAGAAAATCCAAAGTCTATTGTTTCCTCTTCTGGGATCAAAAAATGCTAACAAATTACAGTAGAATAAAAGGTTGTCATGTACCAACTGATCTCTCCACATTTTTTTTTTTTTGTGGTAATTTATAACATTCTTTTAAAACCAGTTTGTAGAGAAGTTGAAAACTGAAACACTTCAGTATTTAGTACAGTCACAACCAGGATTACTCTGAAACAAACAAAAAAATCCAGCTATTTCTCAGGATGTGTGACTTCTGCACCTTTCCAATCGAGCACTTTTAATCTCCGTGGTTACCGTAAAGGTTTTTAGTAGGCAGAGTATAGAGCAAGCAAAGCTCAGTTTATATATTCTCTTGAATTTTAGTCAGATAGACAGGACTAGTAACTGTAAAGAAATCATGGTTCATTTGAAAATCAAGTGTTCAGATAAAACTGAAGAGCAACAATTTTGAAAAACCCAAATGATCTAACGTACGAATTTACTGAAAATGCAGAAGATATTCTAATCTGTTGGAAGTTAAATTGCTTCTTTCAAGTGGTTTTTCATAATTTCTTTGGACAGTGTTGGTTTTATATCCGGGGAACAAGTGCGAAGTGACTAGCAAATCTAAACACCAAATAACTGGAGGGTTTGAAATTAAATATTAATAAATTTACAAATTTAAAATTGAAGTCTTGACTAGTGTACTGAAAGATTCACAGGGTTTACAAGCATATTCATCAACTAAGAGTGCTTTACCAGGGCACTGTCTGCTGTTCAGCAGCTTTTGTAGCTCTCACATTTTAAATGTAATTGTGTGCTTTGTGTCCTGCTTCTGTTGCAGCTAGGAGCAAGGGAGATAACTGGCGGCAAGGGAAAGGGCTTGAATAAATGCAAGAGAGAAAAGACAGATTTTGTAAAGGCCAGGAGTAAGCACAAAAAAAATCAACTGTGCTACAAAGTATAACATGCCAAAGTAAATATTTTCAAAGCGCACAATACTGGGAATTACACAACTGATGGGAACTCTGCATACTGAGGTTAGTGTCCCAATGGTATTGCTAACAAGGTTTATCTTACCAAAAGGGCACAGGAGGAGGTTTAGGCTAATACCTCTCCTGCTGTGAGAGTGCCTTTTGGGACAAATGCTGCTCCTGGTTCCGAGAGTGTCTTTTGGGACAAGAGGTGAAAGACTGGTTTCTGACAAGAGTAAGGAATGGCACTTTGCTCTCTAACTCAAGTTGTGTTGCCAAATGTGAAAGCCCAGTAAACATTATTTAAGAAATTTCTCAGGTTAGAATAACAAAAAAGGGAAAAATGAGCTCAGTGGTCTATTTCTGCCAGTTATCAGACATAGGGAGCTGGTCTGTGAAGGGGGGAATCTTGCTGTGTACGTGTTTTTAACCCTTGGAAAATCGACTTTTTAAATCATATTTTAAGGGTAATTCCTAAGGAAATACAAATACTCCATTTTGATGTTAAACGAGAATGTCGTTTTAATCCAGGAGTTGCATGACAGAAATATTGTAATAAGGTTTCTTCCGTGTAGCAGGTAAACCATTCTGTATGTCTTAAATTTATTGTAAATCTGGTAATTTTTTGGTTTTAATTTTTTTCAATAAAATTCCTAAAAACATTTAGGTGTGAAGGGGCTTTTATTCTGTCTTGTTAACAGGTGTTCAAAATGCATCCTGTAGTCCTTTCCATTCCTACTGGAGTTGTAGCATGAGGAGAGCAGGTAATCTACAGGACATGATAAAAGCTTCACACAACAAACACTGGTGCTGCTTTGATGTTTTTCTACATGCCTAGGAACCTGGTAAAGAAAATAAGCTTCTATCAGCTAATTAAGATACCATTGTGATTCCAGTTTTACACTTGCCAGTGCAGGACTCATCTAATAATTGTCAGACAGAGAGTCGTCTAATTTTTTCCCCAAGGCCAATAAAACCTCCTCAAACAACTCAAAAGGAACCACTCAGGAATGTTTTATTTTCCAATTTTTTTTCTTTTTTTTTTTTTAAGCAAGGATAGATCACTTGTGTTTTATTAGTCCAGAAAGTCTGCAGAAAGGAAGCACTATATGAAGAAATGGAATCTTGCTGCTCTTTCTTACTTCTAACTGGAATGTCAAATGCCTGTAATGGAGATACTCTCTAAAGAATAGAAAAGTGCAAATCCTTGGATCCTCTGAATACTATTTTTGCTTGATAGCTGCTAACACTTTGAAGCAGGTATTTTATTATTATTTATTTAATTGTTTCTGTCTTGTGTTCTGTTGTTTTTTGTTTTTTTTTTAAATGTTGATCTGAATTGCTGTTGGTTGGGCAGGGAAGTTTCTTTATCTCAGGCTGTCAGGTTCTCTGCCAGCTTGGCAGTAATGATAAGTTCCACGGTATGGAAAGGAGCTTTGGGGTGGTCTGTAACCATGTCATTCCTCCTGAATTTTTTAACCTGTATGAGTAAAATGCTGCTATTGCATGCAATCCTGGAATTTGTAGTGTTCCTTGGTAGGGCTTGGATGCTTCCACACAAGATAAAACATAAATAAGAATTGTTATTCTCTTGGTTTGAATTGGTGTAAATCACCCCGTTTTCCAAACGTGAGCATTTTAAGTTCCTGAAGGAAAGAGTGTTTTGCCAAAGAAGTTGGACTCGCACTGCTAGACAGTAACAAGGAGGGTGATACAAGTGGACAGAATATGAACTGTATCAGCTTTTTATATCCTCTTCAGTCCCAGTCCATCCAACAAAGTCAGCAGGAAGCTCCATCCTACAGTGTTAGCAAAGCAAGCGTGGACAAAAACATCTCAAGTGCCATGTAACTGATCAACTTTAGTGCCATTTTGTCCCCCCCCATGTAATTAGCCCTTAATTGCTTTCCTGCTCTTTTCTACTCTGTTTAGGTTCCTGCACTGTAGTGTTCCTGAAGTCCCAGATGGCCTTCTCCTGTGCTTCCTCATCTTCCAACACTTGTATGGGAAAAAGGGAAAACAAGGGGTTAATCCCCTTCTTACCTGTGATTAAGGTAGTGCCTCTTTACTTTCATATCACTCTAACCTCTGCCTAACTTCTGAGTTTGGGAGACCAAACAAAAGAAATGGAAATTGTTTTAGTGTGACTAATTCTCCTTTTTTCAGGAATGTATGCAATCTCCACATCCTTGGTTAGTAAATCTATTGCATCTGAAAATATTGAGTTCTTGGTAACAAAGAAAAATGCCTCTAAGGGTTTGAAGATTTGCTGTAATTTTAATCATTCTATCTTTTTTAGTCTTTCTTGATACAAATTTTAAAAGGAAATACAGGTCACTTCCAGTACAAAAAGTGTTTAGAAGCAGGAGTGAGGTTTTTCTCTGTTTGTGAAAATTCCTCTAATGTTTGGAGCTGAAATGTGCATTAACACGTATATGTGGTTTGTTCCTTGTCACATAACAATTGTAGCAGATGTTTTCATTTCAAGCCTTAACCACAGTAGGTCATTAAATTCCAAGTATCTTGAACAAAGCAGCGGTCACCTGGGATTTGCTTTAAGGTAGGCCTGGACTGCCACCGGGTGATCTGATCTGCTATTACTGGATACAGGGTTCCAGAATAATCCTAGAAATGTACCTGAAGTGTCAGTTGTGGTGGGAATTCGTTGAGTTTTTGGTTGATTTGTGGTGAATTTTTATTTTATTTTATTTTCTGATGAAGGGGTAAAACTCCACACAGTCTCATTAGAGTGCAGAACGTTACTCCAAGCAGAACATTTTCACTGCTGCAAAACCCAGGAAATTTGTTTATTTCTGACACTACTTCAAAAATATTTGACTAGCTTTATAGAAGCCTATTTGGGAATTAGCTTAGTTCATAAAGAAATGTTGGTGTTAGTTTTTGGAAGACCTTTTGTAAGAAAGGGAGTAGAACACGGCTGAGGGGTGAATGAAATAAATGGGAGAGGGGCGGGTGTCGTAAGGTATGATCAAGGAGAATTGTGGGAGCACTGGGAGCTGGCAAAGAGGGAAAGGAGTGATGAATGTCGCGTTGTGGTGGCTTTCCTCATCCTGTGACCGTAGCGCTTGTGGGCTAATGCAGCGGCAGGAGGGCGGGCAGAACCAGTGAGCGTGGAATGAGCGCACGTGCTACTGTGGGATGGTTTTCTGGGGGATTTTTGGCAGGAAGCAGAAAGGCAGAGGAGAGATGGTGCGGTGGCAGAGGTACCTGTGTGTTGGAATGCTTAAGCGATACGGGATTCCTTGGCTGCTGGGACCTCAAGCATGTTCCCACGCGCCTGCTGAAGGCGTTCTCGAGGCTGTGCCCCGAGCACTCAGCCAGCCCCCTTCGCACCGGGGAGCCGCGCTCACCCTCCCGCCCACCACACCCAGACCGCGCAGGTGCGGGCGAGGCCTGCGGAGCCGAAATGTCCGAAAGGGCCTGGAAAAGCCTCCCGGCCGCGTGAGGTCACGGCGCACGGGAGAGCCCCGGGTCCCTCCCCCGCGCGGGCGGGGCCGGGGCGGCCGAGGCAGCGCGCCCGGAGCGCCGCCCGTCCCTCGGCAGGCG
>VZTB01005925.1:39667-82653 GCA_013397245.1 Thryothorus ludovicianus | reverse complement strand
CAGCCCGAGCCCGGCTCGCCCCGCGGGGAGGAGGTGGCGGAGGAGGGCGGCCGGAGCAGGGAAGTCCCGGCGCCCAAGGAGAACGCGTGGACGCGGCGCAGAGCCCGGCGGGACAGCCCTTCCCCGCCCGCGGGGCCGGACGGGCGGCTCGGACCGCAGGAACCAGGTGCGGGGCCGGGAGCGTGTGCGCGGCGCCTTGGTGGCATCGCGGTTGGTTTGGTTGTTTTGTTGGTTTTTTTTTGTTTTTTTTAGGAAGGGAAAGCGCGTGTTTGTCGGCGGCCGCGGAGCCGGGCCCGTGCGCGGCGGGAGCCGGGCCGGGCGCGCTGGGTTTGACATACATGGGCACGGCCGGGAGCGCTCGGGCGGGGGACGCGGCCGGGGACGGGAGCGCCGGGCTGGCTGCAGGTCCCGGGGCTTGCCAGTGGCCACCCCGGCCCGGCGGTGACCTCCGGCCGGCCACCGGCGCTCGCAGGGAGGGCTGCTCGCCCACTCGTCTCGTTTAGTCTCCTTCAGAAGCGCCGCTTTGCCGCAGCTCTGTTTTTGGCCGAACGTATAGCAAGGCCCACGGAACGATCCGTTATTTGGGTTTGGTTTGCAGAATGGGGTTGCGGAGGCTCTAAGCACTGACAAAAGCTCGCTGTTGAGATTTGGTGTGTTTACATAGGGAGAGTAGCCACGGGATAATTTCCTGGCCTTAAATCACTACATGTAAGATAAAGCTGCTTTATAGGCACCAAACTGACTGAACGGGCATATGGCTTTACAAAGCTGGTCGTCAAGAACCTAACTTCAAATGGCCGGGCTTTATGCTTGGGCTAGCAAAGAGTTCCTAGAAGTTTGTAGCTTCTTGGAGTATTGTTCTTGGCTGCAAGTAAACTGCTGACCTCAAAATAAATGCTTCAACCAGTGCTTCCTGAGAATTTCAATCTCAGCACTTGCTCCCGAGGGCACCTGACAAACCTTTTTTGTGATCTCACAGTTGCTTTTATCCTTGAATTAAACGTGTACTTCCTTGACAAAGAGAAATATATAATTTACAGTTTCAAGTATACAGGTCATACAAACGGAGGCCGCATTCCAGACCGCAAAATCTCTACTCGGCTGAAGAGCAGAATTTTTGGCAACACGTGTACCCATCTTTATTATCTGGACTGTTTTGTTTGTGTGTACCGACGCGCTCCTAAGTACCTGTTTGTGCCGAGCTTCCAAAATCCGGCTGGCTGGGCAGTTGCTTGTGGTGTGCTTCATGCATGAAAGGGGACTTGTCACTCGTTTGCCCTGCTGGGGCAGGAGCAGCAATGCTGCTGCATCAGAAGCAGTAGGAAAGCTGCTTTACGTCGCGTTAGCACCTTGTGTGCTTCACCTCTGTAAAGTTTGCTTTTCCAGCAGAGATAAAGCACACAAATAATTGCTGAAGGGAGGAGGAGGCAGGAAGCAGTACGTTCATACACTGGGCACATTGTCTGCTTCATTTCATGATTTTGGAGAGCCTCCTGTTGCTTTTCTCCCGCAAGAAGTTGTGCTTACCATTCATGGAATTAATAATTAAACTGAGGAGTTGTACTAGAACATAATTTTCGGTGGCCAGGTGTATAACTGAGCAAATAAGGGAGTCAGGGCTGCTGGCAGTGGCGTTGGTGAGGGACACACACCAGGGTGTGTGTTTTGGTTTGGCCAGCCACCAGAAGCACAGTGAGGAAGCCACCCTTCTACCCCTTGTAGAAGGCAAAGCAGCTGATCCTTCCTGGCTGTTTGAAGGAAGAAATTGCCGTGTGCCTCCACCCGCAACAAGGGATGTATTTTGAAGAAACTAATTGCACGTTGGCAAAGCAAAATCTGTCACACTAGGGCCCTTATGAGTGCTGTAATATGGAAATTAGTCATGTGAAATAATAAGGGGATGAGCAGAAATACTACTGGGGTGGAATGTAGAACTATCCGTAAAGAGGATAATAAAATGTAAAAGGATCTCACATCAAAGCAGTGACTGGATCCTGTTAGACTTGTTGATCCTGGTGTAATTTGTTAAAAGTTTCCTGAGACGTGCACCTATGGTATGTTCAGTGATAGTTACAGACTTGGGAAAATTGGCTGCAGCCTGTCATCTTTGGACTTTCAATTTATCATGGGATTGGTTTGTGATAGAGGCAAACCTGGCTCTTGTTACTGAAACAAACTGTTAACGTCACCTGATACTACCAGAAAGATGTAAAATTTTGGCAGAAGAATTCAGTCCAAGCGTTGTTACTATAACTGATTATATTTTTGTCTCAGATAGCTTAGTAGGTTTTTGTCATTTCAATAAACCTAACACCCGATATAAACACATCTGAACTTTTCATGCTGTGTTACCACAGTTCAGTGTCTCTGACCAAGCGTTTCATTAAATTTTGCTTTTAAGCAGAATAACTTCAGAAGTACTTCAGAAGCTACTTTTACATCCTCATCTGCTTTTAACTTGTGGGGAAAGGCTCCTATCAGGTATAAAACTGCAAGTGAAATTAATAGGCTTCTTCTCTGGTTCATGAAGAATTGTTTCCCTGAGAGAGTGGTTAAGCTTTGAAACACCCTGCCCAGGGAGGTGTGGAGTGTCAGTCCATGGGTGGGGGCTTTCAAGAAATCACTCAGTGCCAGGGTTTAGTTGACAAGGTGGTGTTTGGTCAAAGGTTGGTCTCGATGATCTTGGAGGTCTTTTCCAACCTTAGTGATTCCATGATTCTAATCCTGGTGATCGTGGTCAGGAGGGAGCTTTAACAGAGTCTGCCAAGTGATGAAAGGTGCTTCTGTGATGTGCCTCCTTCTCTTTGTAGTGCCAAGCCAATGTATTGCAGTAAGTCCTCACTTCTTTAGGCTGAAGTTGTGAGTTCCTCATCCTCCACATCAAAAAATTAGTCCAGAATCGAGTGGTTGAAATAATTTTATTTCAAAAGTTCTCCCAACTCTTCATCTGATGAAAATGTCAGTAGTTCCCTTTTTGTGAGCTTGCAAAAAAAAGGGACTCTGAATGACAAGTTCTCAATTCTTCCTGTGGTTTGTGTAGCTGATGTGGGTCTCTAATGACTTATTAGATGATTAATCAAAAATCATTCATTAAATTTATGAAAATATTCAGTGAAGCAAAATTCTTGTGCTGCTGAAGTGGTTGAAGTGGGTTTGCCTACTCGCGTGTGCTTGAATGATGTAGCCAATTAAAATAAGTGCACACTTCATTCTTTAATTTTGTGCTTATTGTGTTTATTTCTGGGCATCAAAGAATACATTTTATCTGTATGATATTTTGGTAGCAGAACCATTTCACTGTAGTGCTACTGTATAAATCAATTTGCTTTAGTCTGATAGCAAAACAGATTGTGAAGGTACAGTTTAGTGAAGATTCACTTGTGTAGCTTCCTTAGATGAGTAAATTCATAAATGATCTGATTATTGGATTTTTTGGGTGTATTTAATGCAGGTGTTCTCATTAGTTCTTGTGAATTCATGGAGTGTTTTAATAGCAGCATCTAAAAATTTTTCAAGGCATTACCAGAAGTTTCAGCATTGACAGTTTCCCCGACCCTAAAGGGATTAAAAATGTTATCCTTTCAAAGCTGCTGCCTGTATTTTAGTTGTACATTTTGTGTGGTTGATTTTGTATGGAGTTTTTGTTTCTAAACTGGACACCTGTTATGAAACTGAAACCCACCTCTCTGTGCTGTGGCATGTGCTACGTTCAACTGTGAACATTGAGTCACAGGTTGCAGTTTTCTATGAAGAAGCTAAGAAAAAATTAGCTGAGAAATTAAATATAAGGAAAATAAATAGCATCATGGTGAATCATTCATGTATTGTGGATTTCCCCCCCATTGCTTGTTGTATTGAAAAATTAATGAGATTTGAACATAAATAGTTGGAAGGGTGCAGGTGTAATAACTCACTGCCTTGGTTAATTGTTCAAATAGTGTGGAGATTGACAATTTATTGTAGTTTTTGCTGTAAAATACTAGAGCTCTTGTAGGGCAGAATGTGAGGATAGTAATTAGGATTTTTTTTTTACTGTTTTGCAGAATCTCTGCTCTAAATACTTGCTCTGGATTTGAATGATATTCTCTAAGGGATAATTTTTGATACATTTGCAATACTTTATCTGCTAAAACAATAGATTTAAGCATCGCTTACCTTGTTTAAAAAATGGAATATTCTGTCAAGTTTCAAACTGAGCATTGAAAGGAAAACACTGCAAGGCCAATACACAGGCTCCAATTAAGTTTTGAAGAGCTGGGTGATTTTATCTGCTCCCTGAAGCACTTCTGGTATTTATGTGATGCTGTTCCTTCACAAAAGAGAACACACATGCAGTCCAAGTAAAAAAAAAATCCTGAATATTGTCTAGAGAGCCTGACAGCATAAACAGTGTTTGTATCAAAAATTAGAATGCATTCCACCTATATTAATAGAATTTACTTTCAGAAGAAATTGGCAATATCATCCCTCCCTTTCCATCAGAAAGAAAATTAGTTGCCGACTATTTGCAGAGTTTCAAAGCATCCTTTCTGAAGTCCTATTACTTGTGATCCTGTTGTCCTGTGATCCTATTGTGGTTGTGATATGGGGTATTTTGGTGAAAGATCTTATGTGCAAACTTTGCTCCTCAGCCATCCAGTCTGCTTTTCCTTCTCTGTTGCCGTTGTCCTACAGGATTGCTGCAGTTTTGCTGGCTCCAAAACTTATCTTTCATTTTATTTCATTTTTCAGACCTGCTGTTCCATTTACCTTGACATGCTGCACGTGGCATGTTTATACAGCCTTGTCTTTCTGCAGGAAGTACCTCCTGCTAGTATGTGGTCTGTTAGGAAACTTGGAAGAACCATAATAAAAATGGCTTTGGAGGCTGATTTCTGTTTTCATGTGAATGCCATCTCGACTGGATGGAGTTCAGTGGTTGAAAGAGGATCATTGGCAATTAAACTGCCTCATCCTTGAGGCAGTTTAAATTCAGACTTTATTTATTTCTGCCATACTCTCAAAACTCTGAAACCCAGTGAGTGTCACTGAAGATCAGTGAATTCTTTTATCGACACAGCCACTAATGAGCAGCTTCCTTGTAGCATTTCACAGAATAAACCATTTTAATGCAGTTGTGTTGGAATTAACAAGTGAAATAGTTTGTTTGGAAGGCCTTGTTGAGTTCTGCTGAAACTAAAGATGCCATTTTGGGGTACACAACACTGTTATGGGATATTAAAACCAAACCCCAGAGTGATGTTAAGCAGAGGGCTTTCACCTGAACACGTTTTGCCTGAATAGTGGCTCTAGTTCTGATCATGACAACAGAACAGGTGTGAGCTGGCTAAAACCTTTCAGTGATCTCATGTTGTGTTCTTTTTCTCTCCCACCCTCCTTGTTTTTCCTTCCCCTTTATCTTTCCTTTCATGCTTCACACTGAAGTCCAGCTCCCACGTGATAAACCCAGGAAGGACCTGCTTAATTTGGTTTTGAGTGTGGCTCTTTTGAGTGGACAAGGAACTTTGGGGAGGAGTTGCCAGGTGGGGAAGTATGGAGTGAAATCTCAAGCGAGCCCTCTGAGTTCCAAAAGGGCATCATCCACCAGGCGGTGCGTTGCCCAATATTTTCTTTTTGTTTAGCTTGCAAATGCATCTTCCAAGTCTTGGATTACTCCATGCAGATAAGAGGGATTCCTTAAAACGAGTCGAGTCTCATTCTGCTCGGTTCAGATAGCCTGGAATAAATTATATCCCATGACTAAGATAGAGCAGCAACAGCGAGTCTCGCGCTTCCGAGCGCCTCGCTACGCCCTGCTGCCTGGCAGAGCAGTCCTTCAGCAGCAATTTGAGTAAAAGTGCTGTGAGATGGAAAAAGAGCTTCAGCCAGGTAATTGGACAGAGACATGCGTTTACAGCCACGCCGTGGCCGCTCAGTTTACCTGCACGGGTAATTGGCAGTTCTGGAGAGAACTACAAATTTGTTTGCTGCTCCACCCCTGCAGTCGTTTGTCTTGTTTTGTAAAAGGGAAATTAGTTTACCACTGAGTGGCAAGTGGAAATTAGGGTTACACGGTCACTGTGTGTTTCTTAAGGCTCTCAGTCTGAAGTTAATTCAGATGTGTGTTTTGTCTTAGTTTTAAAAAGCAGATCTGTAGGAGAGGCAAAGACCTGCTGGCAAATGGTGGTCAGGATTCACTGGATTCGTGTCTGGTGAGACGTCCGAGTTGTATAAAGCATATATATGAAATTCACAGTTTATGTGGCTATAAATGATATTAAAGTCTAGGCTGGAACGTGGATTAAGCATTATTTTGTGCTCCTAACGTTTGCTGTGTATTCCAGGAAGCAGACAGAGAGGCTTTCCAGTCACAGGGGCACAAGGGTGGGGTTCCCTGTGTGGAGCCCTGATAAGGGAGATTAGTCACTGGATGTGAAAGAGATAAGGGCTGAGGAGGTGATGTTATCCCTGTATAAAATAATCCACTTGTGATTTCAGACACATTCAGTGTTTCAAGCTTGTCTTGCAATAAAACACCAAGTGAGAAGTTTCAAGGAATGCTTGTGACTCCCATCTGTATGGGAAGACGTGCTGGGAGAGCCAGGGCTTAACAGAAGAAATTAAGAGATGGTTTCCTCTTCTTCAGGAGATTAGATGGGATCATTATTATAATGTTTAGGCTTTAACTAAGTATTTTTCGTTCTTAATAATTACCTTTTTTATTTGTTTGGGTTTTTTTGGTTTTTTTTTTTACTATGGCTTGATTTTGAGCTATATGGTTAAACTCTATTTGGCATTTGAGTAATTGCTTATAAAAGAAAATTACTAGGAATTTGGGAGGAATATATAATTGTTTCTAGTTTTTTTCCCTTGCCTGCATAATTAGAGATTTCCTAACTTCTCTCTTACAAGTATAGCTTTTTAATAGAACTAATTAAATGCATATCAGGAGTTTTCTTTCGCACTTGTATCTAGCATAATTTTGACATAATCTTGATCTTCTTAGTTGAAAAAACACTTAAAGTAAGGCAGCATCTTCTTTGCATCTGCTTTGCAAGAGAATTTCCACTTTTTATGAATATGTGTTTTCAGTGTCATGTACTATTAGTGACTTTATTCACTAAAATAAAGTTCACTGACTTTGGTATCAAGCTCTCAGAAACACTTTGGTGTAGTATGATAGAAGCATGGCAGAGCTGTTCACACACACTTGCCTTACTCATTTAAAGTGCAGCCTAATTCTTCACCTGAAAATGTGTTTTCTTCTTTTTCAGAACAACAAAATTTCACTAAAGTGATAAAAGCGGGAAAACCCAGGACAAGAAAAAGCAGCAAGGTTTGTATTTTTCCCTGTAAATATCCAGTATGATAAAATAGCTGATAATAAAAAGATAGAAGGTGTTTTGGAGTTCCAACCAGAAGTGTTAAATGTCATGCCTTGGTAATAGACAATTTTGGACATAAGAACAATATAGAAAAAAAAAGAGGGAAATTAAAGTTAGGAGAGTTGCTAAATTGGTGTATGCATGAGGGATAAAGAGAGGCATTTTTGTTTAAAAAATCAGTGGGATTGTATAAAAATGTGAAGGGACTGCAAAGAAACAGAATCACTTGAGCACAAATGATGCTAGATTGGTTTTGGAAATCCTCTTTGCATCTTATGGGACGAGTGTCCTTTATGTGCATAAGATTACCACTACAACAGCAGGAGACACCGAGTCCTTTTATTGAAACATTGAGTTCCTAAAATTTTGTACAGCCACCCCTTTTTAGGTTGGTTAATAGCTGTTAAGGTTTTCCAAAAACTAAAAGCCTTGAGCAGTAGATAACTTTAAATCACATATGTGTTGGACAACCTTTAATCTGACAGTTGTTTGATTTGAGCTCAAAACTATTCCAAAAGTTGTGTGTTTGTTTTCTGTTGTATTTCTTGGGGTTTTTTTTTTTGGTTTTTTTTTTGGTTTTTTTTCTAATTACTACTTTTAACAGCTCTGCTCCAGGGAGTAGTCTGGCTCTCTGAGCCATAACTGACATCTTTCCTGTGTTAAAAAGGGCTAAATCAAGGAAGGAATATAAACTGTTTGTCACCTTTGCAGGCCGATGATTTGGGCGATATCGCAAGCTGGCCGACCCCGAGCGAAATAGCAAACAATGAAGTAAGTGTCCTGTGTAATCCACAAGATTATTATTAATGTTTTTGAACCATATTGGCTTATGTGCTTAATACTGTTCCCCCCAGAATGTGCTTGGGGTGTTGTAGGGTTTCAGTAGAGGTTTTGTCAGTAATTCAGGACACTGGTGTGTGCTTAACTGTCTGCTCTGGCACTGGAATTTGTTAGTGGTGTGCCACAGACATGTACGTTAAATAGTGCCTTATTTTTTAACTCTGCTGTAGAAAAAGTTTCGTTTACCTTTCCTGCTGTATTCATCTGTTTATGCACCCATGAGAAGGCCTCTGGAGTTGGGAATGTGCTGCCCTCTCTTGTGGCTCAGAGTGCTTTGTGCCCGTTGCCTGAACTCGATTTAGTTATTCTTGGTTATCTCATTCCGCTGATATATTTTTCCCTTTCTGGGTTTTCAGTTAACACCTATTCTGTCAAATGATCTTCCTTTCTCTTTATTTCAAGTGATAAGTGCATAATGCATTTTAGACCTCTCTGATGCTATTTAAAACAAGAAGAGAGCACAGATTATTGCAAATCCTGAGGTGCCATTTCACTGTGCTGTAGCTCGGCAGCAGCATCCCTGTGGTGCTTTTACTGTGTTCTTGGTCAGGGAAACCACAACATTTGGGTTCAAGAACTTGCTTTTTGCAGCTGAAAGTGCCTAAATTCATGTAGTGTCTGTAAAAAAAAGTAATGTTTGATATTGATACTTAGACTTAGTTTATTTGTCTAGGGCAAAGCTTTGTGTTCAAATTAATTGTGGCAAAGTACTGCAGTATCTACTGTGTGTATGCCAGCAGGTTCAAAGCTGTCTCCATAACAGAGGAAAATTCTTTCTCTTTAGCAGGAATGTCTCAAAACTTCCCATTTTGTAGGTAAAAATTATATCTGATCATAAGATAGTTTGTGTTGGAAGGGACCTTAGAAGGTCTCTTAGTCCAACCCCCCCAACCCAAGTGGAAGGGACATCTCATTTTCCACTTGACCGAGTGAGCTTCATTTAGCATGGCCTTGAATGTTCCCCAGGATGTCCCAGGGACATCCAACCACCTCTCTGGGCAACCTGTGCCACTGTTTCACCACTCTCATTGTGACAAATTTCTTCCTCTACCTTGTCTCATGCTCTTTTATTTTAAAGCCATTCCCCTTTGTCCTGTTGCTACAGGCCCTGCTAAAAAGTCTGTCTCCCTTTCATAATCCCCCTATAAGCATTGAAAGGCCTTGATAAGGTCTCTCTGAAGCCTTCTTTTGTCCAGGCTGAACAATCCCAGCTCTCAGCTTGCCTCCATTGGAGAGGAGCTTCAGTTCTCTCCCCATCCTTGGCCTCCCCTGGACTCTCTCCAGCAGGTCCATATTTTTATCTTGGAAACCCCAGAGCTGGAGGCAGCGCTGCAGGTGGGGTCTCACCAGAGTGGGGCAGAGGGGCAGAATCCCCTCCTTCCCTCCCATTTTTCTGTGAGCCCAGCTTTTTAAAGATAATAACTCTGAACTAGTGAGAATATTTCTTTCCTATAAAATAAATTTTCATGTCTGAAATCATGATAGTTGTGCACACTGCCGTTTTACATCTTCTTTTAAAACCGAAAAACTTCCTTAATCTAAAAATTCATTTTATGCTCTTGCCATGGTAGCAGGAAAATAAAACTATTTAAAAAGAGACTTTACAAAACAATTCTTAAAGCTCACCCTGCTGAAGAGGTGAACAAACAGATAACAAAAAAGGAATTTTAATAGCTAAAAGGAAATGTGTGCCTCCTGCTATCAGCAGCTGTACTGCCAGAAATAATTACCTGTGTCTCTTACAGTGTAAGACTGTAAGTCATAGTAAGAAGCCAACAAATAGAAGAGAAAAGGAGGAGAAATCTGATCAAAAAAGCAATAATGGCATCAAGGACAATCTGGAGGCAAAGCCAGATGGTCTGGCAGACAACACTAGTGAAGATGAAGCCCAGCCTAATAACCAAAGGAAAAAAGGTGAGTTTGGGCACTGTGTATGCTGCAGTAAGTCACTGTTGATACAGCTGCATCAATTCCAGCTGCGTGGCTCGAGAAAACGTCTCATGGTTTGCCTTTGCTGGGTGAACACAGGATGTATTGCTGTCTGCAGGGAAGCCTCAGGGTTTGGAGTGTTCTGTTTGGAGTCAAGTAGGAATTCTGGGGGAAAAGCAGCTGGTGCCCTGTTGATGGTCCTTGGAGCTCTGACAATTTCTGGAAGATTCCATTGTAGCTGTACAAGCCATTACTGTCTCTGGTACCTTTGTTTCCCTTCATAGGTAGCACTGTGTTAATTTAACTTAATGCATATGTGTGTGTGTCACTGCATATACACCAGCACTTCAGTTTTCATGCTCTACTATTAGCTTGCACATTGAAGTGATCATTTGAAGACTAAACCACGTTATTGACTTCCTTTTTTTTTTTGATCCAATCTGTTACACTAAAAGTGGGAAGCAAACCTGATCTCACTTGGTCAGGAGTTTGGAATAGGCTGGAGAGAGAGCAGGAAGAGTTTCAAGATCAGCTTCTTTTTTGTCTTGCTTCTCCACTGGTATTTTTCCAGATCCTGAAGACCTTTGCTGTTCAGATTTATTAATTTTCTTATATACATATATATATATATATATATTTAAAAAATCTATGCTGCTTTTAATTTTTTCAATCTAAGTGGAAATCTAAAGCAAAGCATTCCACAGGTAAAACATGTTTTTCTTTCCCTCTCCCAGTGCAGAGAAGACATTTTATGTATTTACTTATATTTCTTAACCACAAAAGAATGGAGGCCACAATAGCAATCAGTATTCTAGTTAAATAAATTGTTAGTGGATATTTCAGGCCAGCCTGCAAACTAAACAAAATAAAGCTTTGCTAGTAATTTTTGATAAATGTCATGAACTTTGAATATCTTGAGGTGAAAATACAGTACCCACAGCTAAATTCTCAGGAAAATTTGTATAATTTGAGACTGAAATGGTTATTGTGGTGGTTAATTTTAAATGTTATTTTTTACCTCAGTGTTTCATATACAGGTTGTGAAATTGTATAGCAAGGAATTTACTGTCTGTATTTAACTCTGACATAGCTGTAAATTCTTGATCATGAAGCATCTAAAAAGCCATTAAATAAGATTTTTGCCTTTATTTCTTATATTTGATGCTTAGGTGAGGTTACATTTCAGTTTTGGAAATTCTTATTTATTGCTTTTATTATTTAGTCATTTGTAGTATCTTAAAATTTCAATGTTAAGCTTCTCCTGCTTTTTATAATTTGAAATTAACTGTTTCTAGTTTCGCAAGAAAAATTCTATGGAGTCTCTTCAGGAGCTGAAACCTCGAGTACTAGTATAATTAATAGTAAAATATTAACTTTTCAAGGTAACAAGCAGAAGTGGGTGCCCCTTCACTTGGACGACGTGAGGTCAGACAGTCAAGACAGAGCAGGCTCTCGAACGAGCTCCAGATTTGTGCTGGAAACAAACAAGTTGATACCTCATAACAACAGAAGGAATGAGGCAAGAAGTAAGTAGTTCTCTGGGTCTTGCTGTTGGTGGCAAATAAAGTGAAATATCACATGAGCAGCTAGTTTATATCCAAAGTTAGCCCTTCCTGTAGTAGGTGACACCTGGTGTTTGTATTTGCCAGCCACCAGCAGCGTGTGTGTTCCTCTCCGTGGAGCCCTACACAACCTTGTCCCACAATTTTACAATGCAGAAAGTTTGGAAAAAACCTCAGAAGGTGTCTGCTCAGTGCTGCCCTGCTGCTATTCCCGCAGCTTGTTGCTAGCAGAGCAGTTTCTTGTGGAGCTACACTTTGAACCCTGCCTTGGCAGTTCTGCTGACGTTGTTTTTCCCTTCGAGCTGGACTGATTCCCTCAGTTCCCTGACCTATTTCCCAGCACAGCTATGCAAAAAGCTGTACTAACACCACAACTGGTGCTGCTTCTGGTCCTCAGGTGTTGTGAACACAGTGGGTTAGGTGGCAGAAATCTCAGGCTGAGTGAAAGTTTGTTGGTTTAAGTTTTAAAATGGCAATATACATTCACAATTTGAATTTTTGCTCATTCTAATAAGTACTGGATGCTACTGGCATGGAATTTATGGAGTCATTTTAGGAACATAGATGTAAGAGTTTGACCTGGATGTCTGAAGGATGGATGGGGTGGGGGGAGGATTTTTACCAGTTATCCCTTCCTTCTGCAGTTTTTTCTTGGGATGGTCAAATGACTGAAAACCACACACGTGCAGATTATAGTCTCTGTAAATTCAGAGTCTTATTTGACAGGACTTGAGTGCATGAGCATACACATGTGGTTGTAGGATTCACTAAAAATCATTGCTATACCAAGATTTTTAAATCAGTTTTTAATACATGTCTTTAGCCAGTGCTTTGGTAAATTTAGCATGTTTCAGTTTGATCCAGTAGGGGCTGTATCCCCAGGCATTCCTATGGCAAAGTGGTCTCCCTCCAAGGAAATTTTTTTCCTATCCCAATTCAGCTAAGGGGAGGGGTGGTCCATCCAGAGGTTTGTTTTTTTTCCCCTCTCCCAAATTTGCCCGAAACCAGGACACCCTGGCATCTGAAAGACTATCCAGTTACAACTTGGAGAAACTTTCAGCAAAGGTGACCCACTGAACAAGGAAGTCTCTGCGAGTGTTAGAAAAAGAGAAAATTAAACCCTCTCTCACTCAATTCCTCTCATGAGTGAAGTGGGAATTGCAGCTGTCCCTAAGTTTTGGGGTGGGTGAAGCCAAGGTCCCTGGGGTCTGGTTTGGACAGTTGCTGTTGTGTGGGCACAGTCAGGGGAGTGTTTGGCAGCTGCTGCTGGGGACAGAAGAGAGCCTCTCCTGTCCTCAGGAGATGGGCAAAGGGACCCACTGCACCCTCAGCACATCTGCAGGTGACCCCAAGCTGAGTGCTGCAGTTGACATGCCTGAAGGACAGGATCCACCCAGAGGGACCTGAGCAAGCTTGGGAATTGGCCCATGGGAATCTTGTGAGGTGCTGCCTCTGGATGAGGGCAATCCCTGGTATCAGTCCAGGCTGGGGGGTGAGCAGATGGAGAGCAGCCCTGTCCAGAAGGACCTGGGGGTGCTGGTGGAGGAGAGGCTGGACATGCCCTGGCCATGGCACTCACAGCCCAGAGAGCCAAACGTGTCCTGGGCTCATCCAGAGCCCCGTGGGCAGCAGGGGAGGGAGGGAGGGAAGTTCTGCCCCTGTGCTCTGCTCTGGTGAGAGCCCACCTGCAGGGCTGCATCAGCTCTGGGCTCCCAGCACAGGACATGGACCTGCTGGAGTGAGTCCAGAGGAGGATGATCAGAGGGATGGAGCATCTCTCCTGTGAGGAAAGGCTGGGAGAACTGGGTTTGTTCAGCCTGAAAAAGCAAAGAGCAAAGGCGTTGGGCTGACCTAATTGTGGCCTTCAGTACCTGAGGGGAGCCTGCAAGGTGGAGAGAGACTAAAAGAGCATGGAATGACAGGATGAGGGGGAAAGGTTTTAAAATGAAAGGAAGTAGGTTTAGATTAGATATTAGAAAAAAAATTACTGTTAGGGTGTTGAGGCCCTGGCTCAGGTTACCCAGAACAGCTGTGGATGCCCCATCCCTGAAAGTGTTCAATAGCAGGTTGAATGAATCTCTGATCAATCTGATCTAGTGGAATGTGTCCCTGCCCATGGCTAAGGGGGGATTGGAACCAGATGGTCTTTACAAGTCCTTCCAAGCCAAGCCATTCTTCAATTCTGTGATTCCTGTCTCACTCCAGTGAGAGTGGTGGGAGTTGTCCACAGGAAGAGACTGAACTGTCATGATCATTCTTTCCTGCCCCAGGCTGATCATAGGTGCTGTGACCTCTGAGCTGGCACCAGGGTGTCCAGGTGCTTCAGAAGCATTTGGGATTGACTGCCAGTCCATGCATTGCCCCCTTGCTGCTGAGCGTGCTGCCTGACTCACCCTCTGGCAGGGCTGGCAGGCCTCTCCTCTTCCCCTCCTGCAGCTCCAGCTCTTGATCACCTCAGCTGGGCCTGTGGATTGCCTGGGCCCAGGCTGCCAGCTCTGGTGGCATAAGGGATTAGGGGCAGCAGGATGTTTCACTGTGATTGCAGGGGTTCTGTGGGGTTTTTCTCTTCCAGATTGGCGTCGGGACAGAGAGAAGAGGGACGACCATGACGAGGTGTGCAGCGTGAGGAGCGAGGGCGGCAGCGTCCGAGGCTTCTCCCGAGGCAGAGGAAGGGGGAGAAGCAGAGGAAGAGGACGAGGCAGAGGAAACCCCAGCAGTATGCTAAGAAATGGATGCTTGGCAAAAAAATTTTCAAAACTATGGTTATAGTGTTGTTGTTTTAATTTTCTAATGTTGTTATTTTATGTTCTCTTTTATGTTGAAGTGAACTTTGACTATTCAGTTGGTTATCAAGAACTATATGGTGAAGGAATTGACCAAGTGTTTCAGCCTGAACTTAACCCTGGTGTGATTTATTACTATGGTGATGGAACAGGAATGCAGATGTATTCTGTGGATGAAGCACTTCTCAAGGAATATATAAAACACCAAATGTAAGGAGATTGCTTAATGTATAAATATTTTCAGAGATCTATTTAAGATAAAATAACTCATTTCAAACAGTGTTGAATCCTTATTATCCACGTCAAGTTGGAGATTAAGGCATTTCAGCTTAACTTTTTTGGCCACTACTAGTGTCAGCTCGAATTTATTCACTGGTGGGATGGAAAAAACTTTAGTAATGGGGAGGAGTTTTAGGGAAGCTGTTTCTGCATCTTGTGCTGTAGTCTGGCTCTAACTTGTTATAACTGCTTTATTTATGGAACACAGCCCTCTTTATGTTGTCATGTAATTGAGATATGGATGTCTCTGAGCTTGTGCTTTTGAGTACTGTTGGTCTGTTTGCCTGTAAAGCTCTTCTTGGGTAATGTTTCCCCTATTTGCTCTCAATTTCACTTTGAGAAATCTTGTTAGTTTGATGTTTTCAGTGTGTTTCACCTGAAACACGTAACTGAGAGAGAGGGTGGTTTTGCAATGGTACTTGATTTTTCAATAATCTGAAATGTTTACTTTCTCATGTATACCATTAGGCAATGAGAAACCATCTGGAAGACTGATTATCACCAGGAGACAAGTCAAAAAGGGCCTGGAAAGCACTAGTTCATTTTAAAGAGACAGTTTCCACCACTGGCAGATATTTCATCCTCTGTACTTGCATTTCTCTGCGATGCCTCTGTGGTGGTTTTTGATTGCCCTCGTGTTCCCTACAGCAACTTGCTTATTTTGTTCTCGCTTCTTTTGTTACAGTTGACGCAAAAAGGAAGAGAAAAGCCTCTTTAAAGGGCAGAAAGTATCTGACATGTGGCTGTCAACTTCAAAACTTCTATTGCAGTCTTTTTTTGCTCTTGCTGCCAGGCCCCTATGAGACCTGACAGTGGACATGTGCCCCCATGTCAGGACAATCGGCCTTCACTGTGCTCAGACAAGTGGGGGAGGAGCACAGCCACTCCACTGTTGGCCACATTTCTGGGCATGCAGTGTAGAATCCAGACCTCCTAAGGTAGGACATGACGATGTCCCCCTCTGCTGAGAAAATTGTCAGTTACAGCACTGGTCACACCTGACTTGTGGGTATATTTGTATTCCCTTTTGGCACCGACAGCTTGGCAGGTGTTGGTAGAAGAGTTGGCGTGGCTGGATAACCACAGCCACTGGTTGCTTTGCTTGCCTGGTGTGAACTCCTAAGGCATTTGGTTATGGAGTTTGCTTTCCATAAGAGGGAGATTCCTGAGCAGATTCAGAGCAGAACTTCACTAGTTTTATTCTTCCTAGACTGAAAAAAAAAAAAAAGTGTTTTTTATTCATTCCCTTCTTTTGTCACATTAATAATCATGGGAAACAGACTTTATTCATCAGTTACCTATTATTAGCGTCCAAATTGGGGTGGCTTTGCCTTTCATAATTTAGCTATAAAATATTAAAGTGACTTTGCCAAAGAAGGAAGTATATACAGAATAAAGATACACAAAATCATTATGTCTCAGAGTTCCTATTGGAGTCCAAGATAAATCAGGATATATTAAAGAAGTGAGATGGAATCCTAGTGGATGAATAAATTTTAAGTTTACCTGCTTAATAGAGAAAAATCTTAGACACTGTCCAACTGAGGTGATGTGTAATTACAGGAAGTAACACGTTGCCATCAAGCAGTTTATGCTTGTTCCAAGAACCAGCTCAATGAACAAGAGAGTGATATTTGTATTGCATACAAAAATATCTTCTGTTTTTAACCACAGGCTGAAGTTGTCAGTCTGCAAAGTTCCAGTGCTTAGCAGCTCCTCATTCTGCAACACTCAGCAGAAACTCTATTTAAAAAGTCCTCTTGCTTTAGAAAATAAACAAAAGTTCAAACATCAACTCAGGAATAAGGAAAGGGACTCAGAGGAAAAGGAAGAAAAGAAAAGCTGGAGGGGGTGTTTGTGTTTAGGTTCGTCCCTCTACTTGGAGCAAACTTGTGCATTGTCTTCATTTATCATTAATGGTCTTTCACATTCCTTTTTCTAGAGTGATGGACATCAAGTGAGGCAGTTTGAGTCAAGTTCAGTCATTGTCCACTTCTGCTTGTGGAATTTTTAACTAGGTGAATCGTTACAGGATTTTACCTTTACTGTATGATTGTAAAGGTAACACTAGGAAAATGTTGGTATATGGCATTTGTGCTTGCTTATCTTCTAGACTGGGAGGGGAAAAGGAACGTAGCAGCTCAGAACAGTAGCCAGGATATTCTTGAGAGAAAACTATCTCTTTGTGCCCAGTTGCTTCACTGATCATACTTGGCTCTGAGTAAGAGCTTAATTCTCCAAAAGCCTTGTTCTCTTCTCTGTTTGCTTTGATTTAATAGCAGTGTTTCCATTTGTCCTGTCTTGTCCAGCATTGAGACTTTTAATTCATTCTGTCTTGGAGCTGAGTGTTGGTCTGAGCATGGTGCTGATACCACCAAGGTCTCAGGGTCGATCTCTGCATGGGCCATTCCCTTGGGAGTTGGACTTGAGGATACCTGTGGATCCCTTCCAGCTCAGAATATTCTGTGTATGATTCTGTGTGTTTCATAGAACCAGCTTTTGCTTCAAATTTCTTCAGCTACAAAAAATTAGAGAAAGACATGGTATCAACGTGCTGCTTGGGTCAGTGATGGCATCAGAGTGCCCTGCTCTTGGAGACTGGCCTTGATCCCAGCTTCAGTGGAGAGACTTGTTGTTAATTCTTTGGTGAAAGTAGAATGATCTTTATTTACATTTGCATGTGCAGCTTTTTTCCTCAGCATTTTAATACCCTCTCATTTTCTTTTTGTGCTACCTCTATTTTTGCCATAGAATTTTAACTGCTTTCCATTAAGTCTTTCCCTACCTGCGTTTTTCTGAACCTGATGAGGAGTTAGGATTCCTTGGATGCACTGTGCAAAATCATGGTATAATGTATAAGCTCTGTGAGAGGCCTAGATTTTAGCTGTCCTGTAAATTGAGGGGGTTTTCCATTCTTTTTCATAGGATGTTTTCTCATTCCCTTGCTCTGTGTGACAGATCATGATTTGAATTCCTTACTTTTTGTCTTTACTAAGCATGAAACATCTTGACACACGGATTATTTCCTAGAGCAGCTTCATTGTTGAAAATTTGTCTTTCTGCTGTTTGTCCCTTGTCTCTGTGGTATTACCAGATTCCTGAAATGTCCTTGTCCTTCAACATCATCTATTCTTTAAGGCTTTTTTCCTCCATGAACTGTTATGCCTTTTTGGCATGGTTTCATGCCAAATACAGCATTCCTGGTTTTGCTTTCTCCTCTCCCCACAAGCATGCTTGGTGATTCAGGGTATTTATCTGTGCCTCAACACTCAGATAGGATACTTGAGCCTTCCAATGCACTGGAAACTGGGACAATAAAAGATGCAGTTCAGGATGAACTGGTACTGCTGTGTGGGACATAACTTATGCTCTGACTGTAAGCAGTGCTTGTCCTTCATCTCTATGGAGGCCAAGACAATGTTGTTCCCTCCTGTCCATGTAAGTAATGAGGGAGGAGGTGGGTGAAGGAACACTGGAGTGTAGTTTTTGGTTGTGCAAATGTAACAAGGCTTTGATTTTCACCCCTCTGTGCTGTATTGAGTCATAAGTCTGTCTTAACCTGTTGAGCATGCTTGCTGCTCTCTGAGTCTTCTGCTGAAGAATGGTTTTGTGGATGTCAAAATACTCTGGTTTTTTAATGGAAGACTTTAACAAGGTATCTAGGTTGCTGCTTTAGGATTTTCTTTAACTGTAGAATAAGCTCAGGTTTGTATGTTTTGTTCTGCAGTGAGTATTATTTCAGCACAGAAAATTTGGAGAGAGATTTCTTTCTGAGGAGGAAGATGGACCAACAGGGATTTTTGCCTGTGTCACTGATCGCCAGTTTCCGTCGGATGCAAGCTCTGACTACGAATGCTGCACTCATTTTGGAGGTAAAGTCATTCAGAAGGATGTATTTCCAAAGTTGCCTGGTTAATTCTGTGCTGCCATAGCTTCATAGATTCAGGGCTATGAAGAAAAATTCCTGTTTGTAATGACAGGGATTCTATAAAGAGGCTATAAGTGGCCAAGTTGCTGTTTTGGGTTTGGTTTTTTGGGGTTTTTTTGATAACTTTTAATGTTATAATATGCTTGCCACACAGGCCCTAAAGGACAGTACAGAAGTTGAAACTGTGGATCAGAAACTAAGAAAAAGGGTTGATCCAGAAAAGTGGCCAATTCCAGGTCCTCCTCCATGCAACCTGCCTCCAACTGACTTTTCTCAGCTCATCAATTGTCCAGAATTCATACCAGGCCAAACTTTTGGCTCACATACTGGTAAAGGATTTATTTTACAGAAACATAAGTTTAGGACTGTCTGTCTAGCTTAGGAAATTTGTCTCCTGATACTATTTCACAATAGAAGTTGTACTGTTAGTAATGGTTTATTCAGCTGCTCTGCCTGCCAGCCATGCACTTGCCAAGTCACATGGCTGATGTGAGGTAAATAAAAATGTCTCTTGTGTGTTATGGCTGTGACCATTCTCCAGAATATGGAATGGTGGGCTACAGTCCTATGGAATTAGTAATCTTAAACTAGTCCTAAAATCTGCTTCGTTTTTGTGGCAGCTAAAAGTTTGCTCTTTATTTGGGGCATTCTTGTTTTGGACGGGAAACTCATTCACATTTTTAATAGGGAGATGCATTTGTTTGCTGACAGCCCTTGGCAAGGGAATCTTTTCCTAAAATGTTGGCTGAAATTAAATGGGAAGAATGAAGATGGAGTTAGGCACCCATCCACAGAGCTGGAGAGTGACACAGAGAAAACACAATCCTAATGATGCTGCTCTTTTTTTTCTCCTCAACAACACGTAATGTCTCACAGGCTATGAAGAAACTTTCTGTGGAAATAAATGTTTATAATTAATTTCATTCTGAAATCTTGAGTGAACTGTGAAAAGCTGTCTCTTAAAAATGAAAAATCCTTTGATCAGTATTATATTTATCTGGAGAGGTAGAAAAATGGTAGCTGTGGTTAAAAGAAAGACCAGTGAAACTATTGAAAAACAAGCAAAATAGAACCAGAGCACTCCACAGCAGGAACTGAACTACTGTTTTCTATTGCTAGAGTCTGCACCAAGTTCTCCAAGAGTGGGAAGCCCACTGAGTCCAAAGGAAGATGCTGAACCAAGTAATTTTCAGACAATGTCTAAAGGACTGTCTACAAGTTTGCCCGATTTGGACTCTGAACCTTGGATAGAAGTGAAGGAGAGGCATCGTGCATCCACTGTCAAGCTAAAGGTAAAATCAAAAACCTTTATGCTATGTTTAAATAAACAAATGCAAAACCAACTTTGAGGTTACACTGTAAACCAAGGTTTAAACATCTTAACCTATTGTGATGCTTGAGAATGCAGTAAAGTTTGGAAAATCATTATCCAATTCAAATATAAAACCTTTTCCAACTTAGGAGACTGTTCCTGTACCTGATCAAACACCAGATCAACACCACCCACCCCCACCTGCAGAGGAACAAGAACAGGAAGAACTTGAATTTTTGTTCGATGAAGAGATGGAACAAAATCAGTGTCGGAAGAATAAATTTACTGATTGGTCAGACAGTGATTCTGATTATGAAATTGATGATCAGGATGTAAACAAGATTTTAATTGTAACGCAGACACCACCGTACGTGAAAAAGCATCCTTGTGGAGACCGCGCTGGCAACCGTGTGTGCCGTGCAAAAATTACATCAGAACTTGCCAAAGTCATCAATGATGGCTTGTACTACTATGAACAGGATTTGTGGATGGATCAGAGTGAAAATGATGCCCTGATGAAGGTAATTCCCTTTAATATTTGACTTGAAAACCATGCCTATCCAAACAGTTTCCAAATTAATTTCAGCCTTCTGCTGTGTAGTTGTAAAATGCTACAGGAAAGTGACAGTAATTTGCAGGTCTGCTGAATTGTCTTTACAGTCAAAAGCAAACCCCAGTTTTCATGCCACA
This sequence comes from Thryothorus ludovicianus, assembly GCA_013397245.1. Taxonomy (NCBI): domain Eukaryota; kingdom Metazoa; phylum Chordata; class Aves; order Passeriformes; family Certhiidae; genus Thryothorus; species Thryothorus ludovicianus. The sequence continues at coordinate 61,966 of VZTB01005925.1, read as the reverse complement.
GACCTGACCAAAAACACTAAATGAATATTTTTTGTAATATTTTGGAGATGGTTCAAGTTTCCCAATGTTTTCTTGTTCTGTGAGTAGGTTGTTTCATAACAACTGCAAACCCCTGCCCAGAGGGGAAGGGGGTACGTGTCAGAGATGAGGTGATGAGAGGGAAGTAATACAGTCATTTTAAAGTAGTTTTATATTAAGGTTCTGTTTGCCTTGTAGTTTGTTAGAGCAATATTTAGAATTAAGTTAACCAAACACTGAGTGGCGAGGCAAAGGGGCTTCATCTGTGCACAAAGAGGGGGAAGTAGCTTCATGGGCAAATGGAACATTTCTGTGTCACCTGCAAAAGCAAGGTGACAAAGGTGGAAATGGTTGTTGAGAGTAAGAGCAAGAAATAAAGGTAGAATTTAGAATATGGATTAGAATGGACCAAGAAAACCAGCAAACATGAGGAGGGCAGTGAGAAATTGCAGAGTGCAAGAGAGATTATTTCCTTTTTTGTTGTTTTACTGACGTGACAATGATCTGATGAGGTTTTTCACACGCAGCGTGCACATGTCCCACCTGAGACAGGGACGTGAGTACTTGTGTGCCAGGTCTGGTTTGTTTTCTCTTCATGAAATGGATCTGTCTCTCAGGATGGTATCTATTACCCTGCTTTGCATTTACAATTTGTTTTCTCTAATTCAGCAAGAGATTGAGAACTTTAAGAAGCTAAACCTCATTAATAAGGACGAATTTGTTAGACTTGCACCAGAAGCTGGTGATTCAACCCAAGAAGTTCCTGCAAGACCTCCAGGGTTACAGAAGGGTAAGTATGAAAGTATTTGCTTTTTAGAATCTCTGTAATAAAGAACAAGTCTGTAGGTGTTTTGAGTCTTTCTGCCTGTGCAGTATTTTAATTTTGGTTCAGTCAGCAGTCTGAGGGAGTTTTTTCTTTGCTAATTTTTCAAATTGTCAACTGTTCATGGGTAGCGTGGTTTCAGCTGAATGATGAGAAGCTGGCGCTTGTTCTGCTTTGTTGTCACTCTCCACCAGCACCAGGTGCTCTTGTGTGACTTGGAATTTACAATGTGTAAAGTTAAACCGAAGCTGTGAAACGTTTTACAGAAACCAGCATTTTTATGGGGTATAGGGATGGAAGGCAGTGAGATGAGAAGAATTTACTATTTGTATCATACCATTACCGAGCAGTCACAACGTCCACACCTTATCTCTTGTGGTATTTCTGGGTTACATGCCATTAGCATCTCTAAAGTAGCTCAGTAAAACCACCTCACTTTCTCCTTCCTGCCTCCATATTTAGCAGAGGAGCTGGCCTGTAGTTTCCTAAGTGCTGAAGTACCTCTGACAGCAGGAATGGCTCGATCGCTGCCAACAGCAGTCCCAGATTCCCCCCGTTTCCACCCTGGCTTCATCCCACGAACACCTCGCACCCCAAGGCTCCAGGATCCCACCAAAACGCCCAGGTTCTACCCTGTTGTTAAAGAAGCACGATCCTTTGATGTAAAGGTAAATGGAAAAACATATTTAAAAAAAAACCCCCAACAAACAAAATAGCAAAAGCCTGTAAAACTCATGTTTGTGCATACAGTTTAACAAGAATTAAAAGGCAAAAAATTAAGTGCTTGTACTCCTGTTGCTTAACTCCAAAATATTTACGATATTCACTTTTTAATTTCTATTACATTCTCTTCGAGTCTTCTTCCTTGGAAGTCCTTACTAAAAGAAGTGTAGTGCTTAAGATTTTTGATTAGTTACATAAGACTTCAGGTTATGAAACTGTGGTCTTGTGACTTTATGACTTGGTAGATAACAGAATAGGAAACTTTTAGATCTCTGTTTTAAAAGGGAGAGAAGGAGTGAAGTCAAGTTAGGGAAATAAATCCTTCGTTTACTTTCTTAGGCTCCAAGAAAAAGAAAAACGCGCCACAGTACAAATCCTCCCTTAGAATGCCACGTTGGTTGGGTGATGGATTCCAGAGACCACAGGCCAAGAACTTCCTCTGTGAGGTAAGTGCTGTTGCTGTTATTCAAAATTTATTTGCAGATAGCTCTCACTACTACTGGAGAAGCAGGCAATTTATAAATACAATGGGAACAAGAAAAGAATGCTCAAGAAAGACAAAAATACGGAATTTTTGTCTTCCAGCTGTCTGGAGACAAGCTAGGCAAATGGGTGTTCAGTGTTGTTTGATCCATGACACAGCAGCAGTAATGTTACTTGAGGCACTGATGCTCACTTCAGTGGTCATTTAAAATCAAGCAGTACAGTAATGTTTAATTATTGTCCAAAATTGTTTTATTTTCGACATATTAGCACAAAATCTGATTTTCTTGAGGTGCACCCAAACCCAGATGCACTGCAGCAGCCCCCAGGGTGACTGGACTTAAGCTCTTGTGTAGGTCAGGGTGGGTGAAGACTGATTCTGCAGAAAAGCTCTGTTTACAGGACACAAATATGATGGGGTTTTTTTCCAGCAGTTCCAATGCCTCACCTTCAGAAGGAGCTCCACTGGCAGGTTACGGCTGTACTCCAAATTCTCTTCCCAAATTCCAGCACCCATCTCACGAACTGTTAAAGGAGAATGGCTTTACTCAGCAGGTGTACCACAAATACCGGCGGAGGTGTTTAACAGGTAAGCTGCTCCATGCACCTCCTGAAAGTTTGAGAAGCTTCCAGGTGTTGTCTTATACTTGTTTTCATCTCATTGTTCCTCATCCTTAATTTTTCTTGGGAAAGGCAGGCAAAATTTATTTGGCACCTCTTTTTTAAGAACCTTGCTTTCCATTTAACTTTACATTCCCTGACAAAAAAAATCACCCTCAAATGTGAACTGAAGTTACCAGAAGATCTGGTACATTTTTTACTAAAACTAAGTGGTTTTGTTCTTCCCTTTCTTTTTTTCTTCCAGAGAGGAAACGGTTGGGAATTGGCCAGTCCCAAGAAATGAACACACTTTTTCGTTTCTGGTCCTTTTTTCTGAGAGATCACTTCAACAAGAAAATGTATGAAGAATTCAAACAGCTTGCTCTAGAGGATGCAAAAGAACACTACAGGTATTTTTTTCCTGAGGGCTAACCATTCCTTTTAATGACTGTGAAGTTTATAAGCATCTGCAGTGAACTTTAGTTTCTTAAATTTTAAAATTTAAATTCTCAAATTTTAAATTCTTAAATTTTTAGCACTGCCTTTGACTTTTTGCAAATCTTTAAAATAGCAGTTTTTATAAGTTGTTTTAATAAAAAAATCAGTATATAATTGTGCTTTGCAGATGAATAGCTGGCTGTACAGCATTTCCTGACCCGTAATGAGTTCTGAATTCAACAAAATCCTGTAACTCGTTGACCATGCTTGACAAGTCAGTTCTGTATTAACACTCCTCAGATTCTTCCTTCTGTAGGTGAAGACATTCTTAACCTCTTTTTACTTGTTCAAACTGTTTATTGCCTAACAAAAATACCAGAAAAATGACTACAAAGGAAATTGTCACTGCCCTTCAGTTCTTTGATATCTTTCCCTTCCTTCCACCCAGTTCCCCCACCTCTCTTTCTCTGAGCCAAAAAGACAAGGTGGATTTTTGTACCTCTCTGTTCTCTTCAGGTACGGCTTGGAATGCTTGTTCAGATTTTACAGTTATGGCCTGGAAAAGAAATTCAGGAAAGAAATATTCGAGGATTTCCAACAAGAAACAAAGAGGGACTATGAAGCTGGTAATTATCACAGGCCTGTCACTGCTCACACTGTGGTAACATTAGCTGAATATAATCCCAATTCCTTGGCACTGACTTGTTAACTAACCAAGAGCAGCTTTAAAATAGCAAAACTTTATCTTCAATTCTCTTAAAAATATAGTTACCAGTGAATAATTAAGTTTATAATTAAATTTGACCTTTGTAAAGTGGTAAAATTATCATTTTCTTTTACTAGGTCAGCTGTATGGACTGGAAAAATTTTGGGCTTACCTAAAATACTCTCAGCACAAGACTCCAGCTGTTGACCCCAAACTGCAAGAATACCTGAGTAAATTTAGAAGACTGGAGGACTTCAGGGTGGATGTAAGTTCCAATGCCTATTTTAAATAATATTTGGTGTACTAATATTTATTTTCACTGCAAAGTAATCTGAGAGCAGTACTTGATTTCATGAAGAGGCAGCCTGATAAATTCTAAGGGCTTGATCCTTTCAGTCCTGCAAGTCTGCGGAGAGGCAAAAATACCTGGCTTTATGGCAAAACACCCCTAACAGGTTACCCATGTTGATTTTCAGCCTCCTATTGGTGAAGAATCTGGCAGGAGGAGACCAGGTGAGGATTCAGGGCATCGCAGACATCAGTCCAACCCTTCAAAAACACTTTGCAGCAGCAAACCCACCGCCGCCTGTCAGTCCCGGGCGCTGGGAAGCGTTTCCTCTGGGAACACTGTGCAAGCCTCCACGGGCCCTAGCAGTGCTGCCATCAAATCCATAGAAAGTGATGTCCCAGAAAAATAGACTTTGGATGAGCTCGTGCCCTCGAGAATCAACTTAGGCATCACTCCCCTAATCTGGAGATCTTCAAGGCGAGGCAATCTCTACTACGTGATAGAAAACGCATGGAAAGACAAAGGATGGGATTCTCTTTTTCAAGGGATGTAGTTCCAAAACACTTGCCCTAGGAGAGTTGCTCTTGGTTATGGGATCATTGGAAGGATGCTAGGGAAGATTCTTTGGCTTCAGTATTGCTTTCCTCAAGCTTTTGTTTACAAAGAACTGCATTCCTTGCATATGCAAAAAATACTTCGAGGGATGCCTTACATTTCAGCTCAGATTTCTTAAAAAAAGGTATGATATATACCCATGTTATTTACTGTGCTTTCCTTACCTATATTTCCCCCTTATTTGTATTCTACCAAAGCAAAAAAGATTACATTATATGTAGAATATTAAATGGAAAGGAAGGATCTGTGTGACTGGTTTGCTTTCAAGGCTAACGTAACAAGAAGTATGTTTTTTTTGCAAAAGCACACTCGAGAACATGCAGCTGTATAAGAAACTGCATTTCTGGATTCTATTTAAAGATATAGTTTCTATTTTTTTCAGGGTCTCCATAACTAGTATTTTATTAAGTATGGAGTTTGAGTGGACATAACTGGGATAGTTTTGCAGATATTTCCTTCAGTGCTGATTCTTTAATAACTCAAGCAACAGAAAGCTACAGGGGAAAATTAAGCTTTTGATTTCATAGTGTCTTAAATTAACATTCAGTATCTACAGTTTGTGCAGATTGTTAAAATAGCCAACTATTCATACTCTCGGCTTGAGAGGTGTCTTCATTTGAATTCTCTTATGATTATATGAAGTCTAGCAGGAGAGGCATAATTTTGAGGGGTTTCTTTCTCCATATTTCAAGTAATAATTAGTTTGGAGGGAAACGAAGTATTCCTTGTAAATTTTAATTTTTACTTGCTTTGTTTTACAATATCTGAATGAAGTTCTGCTTAAATTGTGCTCGCTAAGCCTGAATGATTTCAAACAGGTCTAAGGACAATTTCACTGAATGTAAGTTATTCGAATATAAATCCATTTTTGTAGCTGAAAGAGAGGGGATGTTTATAACCTGTCATGTCTTACTAACTTCATTACTTTTGTTTTTTAAGACTCAAGAAGAACCAAGTGAATAACTTCTCTTCCAGGGGTAGGTGAGAGGAATTCCAATTTTTCATTAGTTAACTGCAGAATTACTTCAGTTAACTTTTAAAGTTATGAAGTGATGTCTAGCACAGATGCCTTAAACTGACTGCACAGCCATGGATGGAGCTTTAAACTAACAGCTCTCAGAGGTTATAATGAATCTGTTAATTTCTCAGTCACTGTCCTGTGAATCTCACTGAAACAAATGATGGATGTTTGCATTGAAAGGAGTGGGTGGTAGCAGTGACTTTCCCCACAGTTTATACCATTTCAGCACAAAATTCAACCTTTTGTCAGTGGCCTGTTCTGAATAAATTTAAATGAACACATATTTGAAGTAAATATCCTATAAATATGCTGAAGTGACACATCTCAATCCTGTGTTTGATCCATGCCTTTTGTTACCCATGAAAATAATGCGAATGTAAATTTGGATTAAAATTGTATATACAAGTAATAAATTTAAGGTATTTCAATTTTGCATTGGAAAATGTGCAGATTAAGCTTTTAGTGTGTGTAATTTTGTGATATCTTGAAAAATTTTATAAAAACAACAAAAAACCCTAACAGTGTTGTATATCAAGTTTTTTCCCCCCCAGAAGTGTGAAGAAAACCAACTTGAAAGGAGTGTAATGCTGTAGATTTGCATGGGAATTTGTGCTGTGCTGAAGTGTTGGGGAAACCAACAAGGTAAAGATGGAAGTGCTTCTTGGAATGCAAACCAGCAATCTTCAAAAGAAGAGTCAAAAGAAGATTGATTTATTTTTATCATATGATTGGGTATTTGTCAAAAATACAACAGGTGAATGATAAACATGGGGCAAGGCAAGGAGAGTGTAAACTTGAGTTGCTCAGGGTCCCTTTACTGAGCTGGACAAAAACACCACCCAAGTCCATCCACAGCTCTGGCTGCCTCTCAGGAGTGCCCCTTTCACTTCCCATGGGCTTGAATCTTCCCTCTCTTCCCTTGTAGATAGTGGAAAAAACAATCCTGGCATTGCTGATGGTTTCACTGTCTGGTTTCAGGTGGTTCATCACCTCTCAGTTAACTGATGGGCCTTGCTGCAGGGCCATAACTGGCCATGCATAGCTGTGTATCCAACATCCCTTCCCATGCCTTTTGGGTCCGTTTATTCCCACCTTAAATCTGCCTTCAGACTGGCTGTGTTCTAACAGTGGTCTATGACTGACCACTTGGCAAGTCTTAGACCTTGTCTAAAAATTCTCCCATGTGCTTGCTGAAGAATTTCTAGGTTTGTATTTATTTCTTCTGTTGACAAATAACCAGACAAACACTCCCCTGCCTAAAACCAGATTTTTGTCATGCTCAAAATACTGGATTCTAACAGCATTTTAAAACAGAAGATTCAAGCTGGCTCTTGCTCCTGTTGGAGACCAGATACCTTCCTACTTCACTGAGCAGCAGTAGCCTGGCTGTGTTTTAACATGGATTTGGATTTCTGTGGGAGATAAAGCATTAGGATGGATTGAAAACAGTCTGTATTCATGGCAGCCTCCACGTTGCAGCCTTTTCTTCAGGCCCTGCTGAGGTGACAAACAGCACTCCCCTGGCTCCAGGCTGAGAGGACATTTCAGAGTAGCTGAGGATCTCCTCCTGACAAATGCCACAGCTGAAGCGGGCTTGATCTCTCACTTCAAGAGCTTTGATCTCTGCTGTCTTCACTCTCTGTGCTCACGGGATTTCAGGTAAACAACCCTTCACCTGCATTTCAGCCAGCCCTGGCACACAGGTTCCGTCAAAGAAGGCTTAAACCCAATCTGTGAGCACCTGTTAAGAAACATTCACCTTTAACCAGAAATTAGAAGCCAGGAGAAGGATTTGCTTTCCATCTGTAAGCAACTCTGCAAAGCCAGTTGCATTATTACTCACCTTTAGGGGGAAAAGAATAAATAGCCAAATCTTTTGTACTACTCCATACAGAGGAACAGTACCTCTTCCTAGAGGAAACAAAACCCCACAAACTCTTACTGTGTTGTCAAACAGAGTATTGTCAGAGACTGAAAGCCTATGAAAGGTTTAACTGCTCCCTGCCCTTTACAGCAAAGACAGTAAAATCAAACTGATTTTGCAGGAAGAGAAAAAAGTTAGAAAATAGCTCAGAACTGAGATATTTTAAGTAAAACAACATCCACAGCAGAGTGCTAAACTGATTTTAAATGCTGTGTTCAACTATAAATGATAGAAAATTTAAGCCTTAGTCAAGGAGAAGTAGATCTAGCTCAATAAAAAGATACAAACAAGTACAAGCATGTGAGATAATTCTGTAGTCCTTACTGGAAATTCAAAATGTTCAGATCAAGAAACATGGCTTTTTTTTTTTCTTTTTTTTTTTTAAATACCAAGCCAAAATGAAACATTTTTGGGAAGTGCTGTACAAAATGAGGCAGAACTGTCAAAGCAAATGATGACTAAAACTAATTTAACACCAAGTCTATCCTAGGAAAACAAGTCATATATTAAACAGAGAGTGTATTTTTTTTCTGAAGATAAGACAGTCTTCCATCAAGACCCTCATGTTCCTTAAACAAAATCTGCCACAGTGTCAACATGCCTGTCATTTTACCTAACAGTGAATTTTGACCGAGTGACACAAATGCTATAATATTATAAATAATTATAATAATTGCACTGAAATTTGGAGGGATCTGATGTTATGCTAAATTATGCTGTGTGTCAGCTTTTTATAAATATGAAAGCTACAGTGTACTCTAAAGCCCTTTTTTTAGGTTTTCAGCTTTAGATCACTAGTGACTTTGTGTGTAGGATGGATGAGGTTAATTTAAATCCACTAGACACTGAGATTTAGTCTATACAATGTTCTACTGCCATGGGACAAGTTTTGTATGCTTCATAGCTACCATAAAGGTGCTTCAGAGTAAAACTTATCCTTTACCCACCTTGTTGTTCAGCTAATCCTGAAAGTTAAATTTTAAGCATTGTCCTTCAAAAGCAATTTTAAAATCCCAGCAACAGAACTGCATGTAACTTCACAGTGATTAAGCTTCACTGCCTCTCTGATAGCGAGTGAAAGGAAAAGGCTGCACTGGGGCTAGTAAGTCACAGCAGATACAAACTACTCTGCCTTCAAATGTTGCCTTTCTTTCACCTGCATCAAGCAGATACCAGCATGAGGAGCAGCTAATGCTACAGCTGTGCCAGATGCAGCAATACCATTTTCTGCACTGAGTGAAGAGAAGAGAAAGCCACAGCAAGTGTCAAGAACTTCCAGCTAGGACTCTGTAAAGTAGAAGCTGTAACACATACATGTATTTTCACGTGGATGCCTGGGGACAAACAACTTATCTAATTGGGATAGTTGGGCAAGCTGCCTTTTCTTGTTCCACAGCTAGACAAGCTGAGTGCCAAGAGGAGGTGCAACAGCCGTGCAATAGCTGAAAGTGAAGGGCATACTGTAAATGTAGTGCAAAACTTTTTATAGGGAGACTTACTTAAAAGAAAAAAATTCCTAGTGAAGCATCCAGATATAGAACTGGTGTTTGATTACTCCCAGCCCCTGTCCTATGCAAGGAAGCTTTTATTTATCCTGTTGGTTCCCACTGCTCCATCTAAACCACATATTTCTGTGGTTAGTTACAGCAGCATGCCCAGCAGTTAGATGATTAGCAGACACTCAATCCAAGCCTGGACACTGCACTGTTGCTCAGCTTATAAGGACGTGACTCAAGTAGAAGCTGGTGCTTGCTGAATTCACACCTCCCAGGAGTGTCCAGCCTCTACAGGAGCCTGCAAACACAACTTCTGTGGAGAAACAGCTCCATTTCTGTTACTTCTTCCATGCCAAAACAATTCCATTTCAAGGCTGGAGATGAAAGAAAGAGAATTCACTCTTGGCCTTCTAGGACACGTGTGTTATACACGATTCCACAGAGCTTTTGTTTATTTGTTTCATTTACATCAATATGAATCTCTTTCAGTCAAATAGGAATAAAAAAAAGTAGTCATCCCTGGAATTTCAGAGTTTACAGTTCAACGGAATGTAGTATATATATAAATTGTTACTGTAGACTTAAAACAAGTGAAATCTGCAACCAGAGGTACAAACATAAGCCAGGAGGCTGCTGTTCTTGTCCTGTTAATGCCATATGACATAATCCTTATACTCTATGGTGCACTAAATGCTTTATTTGTATCCCCTTCAACCCCCCCATAAATTCAGTGGCATAGGTTTAGTCCCTTAAATACAGCTTACCTGAGTAAGTCTTCGAGATTCCTGTACAGCTGGGACTTGGAAGGGAAAATAACTCCACCAGGACAAAGAGCAGTAGTAACAGCAGTGGCTGCTTCATCTATCTATCCAAGACTTCTCCCCCTTTTTATTGCATCATATTCCAGCTCTGCTTAACAGCTTCTAGACAAAGTCTGACAGCACATGTGGTATTGTACATGCTTTATTAAAATGGTACTCGTATTTACAATATCTGCAGAAACAATCCCTCCCTTGTCTTGCATTCAGACAGACACACACACAGACACACGCGCGCAACGCCCCTTCACTCTACGGGGGTGTGAAGGCTGTGCTCCCAAAAGTTAGGCAGCTTCTGGAAGAGGAGGAAGGGAGACTTTTTTTTTGTGTGTTTGTAATTCCTTAAAAAGAAGCATGGGAGTATGCATTTGGCCATCACAATGCTAATTTAAGTATATGTAGTATTAACATATGGCAGTAACACTGAGTGCTCCTCTTTTACATTCTATACACAGAATGACATCAAGGTTTTCCAGTCAACAGAACATTCCAATTCAGTCTCACTGCTGCTTGTAGTGACTATGAAACCGCAATTTGGGGGCTGTCCCTTAAAACAATTCAAGTCTGTGTAAGCGAAATAAGGCACAATTAATACTTGATTTGATTTGATTTAGAGGGTGGGAAAAAGGGGAAGAGGCAGGCTTCAGATAACAGCTGTTGTAGAAGAAACTTTTTTACCCAACCCTTTTGAGAAAAGGATGAATTTTATCCCCATCCTAATCTACATGGACTTCTCTTAGAGAACTGAAGTATTCTGCCAGGCTACTAACGCCCACATACAAAACAAAATTGGAAATTCACATTTTTAACACCGGCTTCAGTAGTCTCACCTACTGATGCTGATGTGGATGAGTACATCTTTCTTTTAATGCTGAAGGAAAAGACACACACGAAACAAGATTCAAACCTTCCTCTGAGCTTGAAGACTCACGTCTTTTAGAGAGCTTGTAAGGTACACTAGTTGAAGGCTTCAGCTTACTGATAAAAAGGAATAGCATTTTTGCCTTTAAATCCCTGGCCCCTCTTCACTAACGAAGCCTAACCAGACATTACAAATAAACTGCAACAAAAAATTTGGCAGCACAAAGAATGTCTAGTATTCAAATCTTCATTTGTGAGTATATTATTTTCCTTGTACAAAACCTGTTGAATGTTTTTTCGCAGCAGATGAACTGTACCCAAAGATGCAGGACATTCTGTGATGGGGAATAAGAGGTTGCAGTTCCGAAGGCCCCTGACTTTGGTTGTTTACAAAGTTCATTCCTGTTTAGTGTGATCCTTGGTATCTTCCTCATCTGTGTATTCTGATGGTTCTTCCCCTGGTTTTAGGAGTCTACCTACGTAGTCATATTTTTCTGAAAGAGATTTATGATTCCATTACAATTAAATACAGCTGCATTTGCTTGCTAGCCCATACTACTGCAAATTTGCTTTTTCTCCTCCTACACACTACAGTTCTAAATCTCAATCACTGAAATTGATGGTAATTTAGCAGCAAGCTCAGCCTCTTAAAGCAATCTTTCTACCATTACTTTCTCTAATTCTGAGTATTTTGTTTCCATTATCCTCCAGCTAAACAGGTAAGATTTATCACCCAAGGGCTAAAAACCGCTGCTCTTCAATCCTTCAGCCTGTTTTGATTTCAATTATTGTGAAAAATTATTCCCCCTCCCTCCAGAGGCATACTTCCATATTTGTCAGAAATTATTTCAAGACAAACTCGTTCAACCCTTTATGTTAAAACAACTCCTAGTCCTAAGGATAATTCCACAGCATCCAAAGCCAACAGCCTTGAGTGGGAGTCCCAGCTAAACTGATGAGATTTGGGAGTGAAACTCTATGGCAAAGAGCTGAGAACAGTTTTCCCTTATAAAATGGAAAGGTTAAAAAAGCTGTAGTGACATAAAGTGAAAGCCTCTGTGGAAGATAGGCCCTGGTCTGGCCTTAACAAAGTTACACTGCACACACACTGGGGGGACCTCGCTGCAGTCTACACCTCCCTTAGGAGGGCACGAGCAGGGGCAGACACTTCACTGTGGTGACCAGTGACACAACCCCAGGCTGTGTCAGGGGAGGGTAAGGCTGGCTACCAAGGAAAGGTTCTTCACCTTCAGAGGGTGGCTGGGCACTGGCACAGGCTCCCCAGGGTCACAGCACCAGCCTGACAGAGTTCAAGCAGTTCAAGTTTGGACAACACTCTCAGGCACAGGGTGGGATTTTTGGGGATGGTCCTGCGCAAGGCTAAGAGTTGAAATTGATGATCCTTGGGGGTCCCCTTGGACTCAACATATTCTGTGATAATATTACTGTCGACACCTCTTTAAAAGCCTCCCCAAGCCCAAATCAGTCATTTTTATTAAAAGCATTTCCTTAAGCTGATAATTTGAGAATTTACCTTTAAATTGCATTTCCCACTCTCTTACACTTTCCATCTGTACAGCATTTAAGTCCGATAGGTCATCATATTCATCTCTGAGTGCATCTTTATCTAGACAGAAAGTTGCTAGTCCCCTGGAGGCATCTCTGCCAGCAAATATTCCATATGGACCCTCTGAAAACAAAAAGACAAAATTGATACCTTCACATCTTTGTTTATGGTGACCAAATCTCAGTTCTTTACGTAGACTGCCAAAGCCATACATTAAATTTCTGCAGTGATGGGAAGAGCAGCAGTTTCGATGCCATGGCTGTTTGACATTCAACAGCACTGCAATTCAATCTTTAATATCACTAGGAGATAAAGTCTGCTGAGAGAAGCAGAACCAGGAAAATAGCTTTGAAGGGATATCTGGAAAAATTCCTATCAGTTGATGCAAGCCAGTTGATGCAAATTCCAAAGGGACCAGAGGCTGGAATTCAAAAGAAATACACTTCTATTAAGCAACACATTGAATATTTACAAGTAGGGTATGAACAGAAGCAAACTGCATAAACACCTTAATTAGAAATCCATTATTATAAATAAACAGAACTTAAGTGGGCTATTTAATGATTTCACTTCACTTACAGAATCATAAAGACTTTCTACATATTTTGTAACATTTCTTATTTCTGAGGAAATCATCTGACTTATTTTGGGCAGCAGATCGCCTCTACCCTTAGCCTGTAATCCTCTTGAAAACAGCACAAATTGTCACATTAAGAATATAAGGCAACTGCCTCCTCTGTGCTTTTTGACCACTTTAAAGCAGCACAAATATCCCAGTAAAATTTTGAGCAATGACTGTGAAACATATTTTTACCAAGAGAAATGGATGATTTGTAAACCAATGATTTGCAGGGTAAGGTTGGGAACTGGCTTTCCCAAATTTTAATTAACTGAAAGAACTTTAAGCATATTGTCATCTTAGATTTTCTTGACCTAAAACCAAATAGCTTAAATTCAGATCAATTAAAAAACCCAAACCAGTACCAAAAAATCCCCAAAACCACACTTTAAAATCTTCTGTGCAGCCTAGCACCACAGAGATACCCATGGTTTGCTACAGAGTGGTCCCTACCTGGGGGTAAACAGGCCAGAACCCTTCTCTGGCTCACCTCTCAACAGTGGCTGTCAGCCTGAAGAAAAGGCAGCACCCACGGGCATGAAACAACACAAGCAAGTGGCAACACACTGTCCTTCACTCCATTTATTGCCTGCTGCAGCACCTCAGAGCTCTTCTGCACCAGGAGGAGCCATGGGGAATCACTCCAAAAGGCCGGCTGCTCCCAGGCCACCACACCTATCTGCTCCTGCTGGGCACTGCCTCCAGGGCTCACACAGGCTCGAGGCAGCAGGGACAATTCCTGAGTGGGGAACCCGAGTACCACACGGATTAGAAGAAACTGTGCCCTCAGCAGAACTGGTGCTGTCTCTCCACCCAGAGTGCTTGGCATTGTAAGCTGCTTACAGTCAAACCTGAGAACAGAAGGTAGTCCTGTGTGCCAAAGACAATTCCCTCGTCTCTCTGGAAATAAACCAACTGATTTCAAAGCACAATTTCACAAGAAGTAGATACTAGAGAACAAACTATCAGCTGGAAGTTTGCACGGTACTAGTCTGACCATAATGATGAACAGCATCTCTGTGCTCATCCTTTCAGGTATTTAGCTCCAAGAACAGCATTCATGAGAACTACCTCAGGGATCAGGGACTACAGCTACAGTACTTCAGGGAAATTAAGTCAAGAGGGCCAGCTTTCCTATTTGTATCCTGAATTAGGTATTTATTTGAAAAGCAGGATTTAGAGATTGAAATCAATCCTATTCCAATGCACTCTGCATGCTCAGTCACTTCCACAGGACAGGCTAAGAGGCAGCAATGACCAGCATCTGCAACACAACACAAAGCTTCTTCAAACAAAAAGTCCTGCTTCAAGTAAAACAGCAATCATTCAAGTGATCTCGTTTTTGATGTTTTGAATGGAGAACATGGGAGCTATAAACAGCACTTACAAACACTACACTAGTAAATCCTTACAAACAAGTAGAAATTGTTACTTAGTGACCCCACCAACAGTATTCCATCCCCAGTTTTTCTTTTCTTGGAAGAGTACCAAGCAAATATATCCATAAATCCTACTATTTGCACAAGGTGCTTTCCAAACTCTGGCTAATCAGAGAGTAGCACCCTGCTCCACTTCCCTTCTATCCTGCATTTAGTGGTTTATGGAGTTTCACAGCACCTGCTGAGATGCCACTTCTTGGCCCACCAGCTTGATTCCAATTATTTATATTAAAAAGAGAATATTTTATCTGTATCAAGCACTGAACAATCTTAAATCTCAGTAACACACTTAACTGAAAGCATGAAAATTTTTGGAATACATCAGCTTGCATTCAGATTAATGGATGCAAAATTTCTGCAAGTATCCAATAATCTCAGATGCTACTACACCAGTATCTTTTTTCTTTCCTAAAACTGGATTTGAACTTTAACATTCCAGAATGTTTATTACAGAAGCATTCAGAAGTCACAGAAGAATCATCAATCCAGGTCCAAGCACTCAGTGGAATGCTAACTTGTAAAAACCAACCTTTGGACTCAGTAGACAGCATTTTAAATTCCAGCTCTGCAAATGTAACTTAGAAATGTGTTCTATTCTTTAATCCTATACTAAAAGGTAAATATTGAATTATGATTATTAGTAAATGGTGCAAGCTTGACTTCACCTTGGTTCCTAAAGCACAAGTTCAGAGACCCCAGTATAAGCAATCTACTTCAAGATTTAAAGCTTCCATTCAGGTGCTTCTACACAGAGTTTAACTACAGTATTTTATATTAATACAAAACATAAAGGTCTGAGGTTCTGCTCTAAGCCCTAGTCTATTACTCACATTTATATAAAAAAACTGGTGCAACAGTCTGAAAAAGCTATTTTGCATATTAGATTTCACTGCACTTGGAGAAGTGTCCAGGAAGGTGCCAGCACATAAGATCTTGTGGAGAAAATATCTTTCAGGAACATGATTGAGGCAGAGACATCAGTGCAATCCCAGACACACTCCCACGGAGTTCTTCCATGGCCTGATGCAATTTGCTCTGCAAGCCCTACCCACAGTCCTTCTTTCCTTTCCTTTTGTCTGCCCACCTATTTAGCCTGGCTCCTGCTGTAAATAATTGATTGCAGCATGACATGACAGACATGCTGGAGAGAGGGCAGGAAGAGCTGCTTGTAGCACAGGTATGTAAACCCAAGCAGGTTTCTGAGACCGTATGACAAAATTTCAGTGGTTTTTTTTAGGTTTTTTTGGGTTTTTTTGCTGTATCCCCAAATTAGCCATTTCACAGTCAGGTATGTCTTTAAAAAATTCTCCTCCCACTCCTACTTGGCATAGTACAACAACAAGAGTCAGGGATGTGTCAAAACCGGGTAAAATACGTCTGCTACACGGTACTTAGTTATATGGAGGTACAAGTCTTCCATAAAGGAAAGCTGTTCCTTGAAGAATGCTTTTCTTCCCATCATGGCTTTCACATTTCAAGACCTCTGTTTCAGAGCCTTTGTTTATTTTAGCTCTGACACCAGTTATCACCTCACATATTTGCCTGCCTATCTCCACATCTGTACCTCCACGTTCATACACTGCATTTCCCCTGTATAAAGTCCCCATCTACCTCACAACTCCACCTCGTATAAAGTACACCCTTCTCTAAGCTACAGCACATGCAAAACGTTGCTACCCACCACCTGCAGAGCTTCACCTCCTTTCAGAACCCAGTTAACAATTTAGCAGCCTCAATGAATTTGACATCCTGGTCAGCCTGACATTTGTCTTTATTCACAAAAAACTGGGTACATCGAGAATTGTTAAAGCCTCTCCAGACCATAAAAATGCATTCAAGATTTCTGCATCTCCTAGCACTGTTTTGGTTCTCTAATGAAGATTTAATTTCTCTTTGCAGACAAGGAAAAATCTATTCAACCTAAAGCAACATATTAAAAAATTTTCAACCATGAAGTTTTTATTTGGAAGCACTACTTCTAGTCACTTCCTCCAAAACAGGGTAAACTGGATCTTGGAACAACACACATTTCAATTTTCAGCCAGTTTGGCCAATAGCTCCCCCAGCAAAACCTATGCTGGTATCCAACTTCAGAGTCTATTCCTGGTTGCCAAAGAGACTCCCTGAGCACTTCAGTGTGGTAGCAGTGGAACATCCCAGACTATTACTCCAATAACAGTAACAAAGGTGAACGTTGTACACTGAACTTTGGATCACTCCAAGGGGCAGCACAGGGAATACACCACAGATAGCCACATGTGGACTTTATAGCTAATGAAGTGATAGGGGAGCTGAGAATTGTATTCATCTTCACAAGATCCATGTGATTTCTCTAAAGAAGGCACACAGGTTAACAACAAGGTTCAGTTTTGAACCACCAGCTTTGGTTTCTTCAAGTAGTCAAAAAGCACTTCAAAGCAATCACCAAATATGCATCTGTGGGCTCCATACAGCTACAAGAAATAAACCCCAGTTTTGTCTGAAGTTTGGATACTCATGGACAACACTTGTTAATCTGCAGACAAGAATAAGGACTAAGCTCCCCTTTCAAGTGAGTTAGGGCAAAGGGAGACAGACTACAAAATTATTAACAACTGCATTATTCTATCACTTTGCCTATCACTTTGCCTAGTTTTTCCACTTCAAGCTGAAGTGAAACCTTCACTGGCTGTTACAAATTTTCTGTCTGAATCCTGACACGTGTTCAGTGTTGCATCTTTCATGAGAGAATGAAAAAGCTGAAAGTTAGAGTAAGCCATTTGGAGATGTAGCTTGAAAGCAATAGGTTTCTAATAACATTTATCACTGGGAATTCAAGGTGACATAATTTTAATTTTACTGCTCCAGATTTACATGAAAGGGAAGATGTGGGTCAATTTCAAGTTACAACGTGCATGGAAACCATGTGCTCTTTGGAGTTACCAATCCTCATGCTAAGGGGGAGCCTCTACAGATATGAAGTCTACATTCTAAGATGGGAACTGCCCACAAACAGGGGTCTAAACCTGACTCCTCAGGCACAAGGCCAGAGTCTCACTCTCTCTTTTGCTTACTTGCTTTTTAACTCTGTGAAAAAAAAAGAAGTGCAAGAATCAATGACCCACTTTCAACGAAAGGAGCAGACAACAAGCACCGGTAAGAGAGCCTGTAGGCCAGCAGTCAGGAGCTTTCTGGAAGATAGCTGCATCCTTGAGAAGGACCCAGATTCCACATCTTGGTTTAGTGAGAAATCTTCTGGCCACCACCTTATTTTCTAATAAGACAAGCAACACTGGCAAGGTTTTTTTGTTCAGTGAGGGTGATGCTGCTGTGTACTGGACTTAGCACCTTCATGTCACTAACAGTGATGTCACTATCATCACATTTCATGTATCGTGCTTTGAGCACACCTGCTTGATCAGGACCCTCAAATGTCAGGTGACTCAACTATCTCAGAGGTTTCTTCCACCCTAATCAATTCTGTGACTGGAAGCCAATTAGTTTAAATAGGAACTAGGAATTTACACCTCTTATGAAACACACAGTTGTTCAAGTTTTAAGGAACATACTGAGGTTGTGAAAAAGGGAAAAAGAAATTTAAAAAAGAAGAGAGAGAGAACTGACAGACACTCAAAGCAGAAACAGAGGAGGAGACAGTGCTGATCTTCCTGTAAAAAACCACTTTACTGCTCCCCATGAACACGGCCTGGAGGCTCAGAACAACCTCTACCCTGGTAGCAAAGGCACTACTCCCTTTAACCAGAAGTATGGAAACAATCTCTCAACAATATGTGTTTATACACCTTTTAGTTTTACTGCTTCTGGCTGGAACTCCACTTCTTTATCCAAACACTATTTCTCTTAAAAGCTTAATCCCAGAGTGAGAGACCCTTCCACTACCTAGACAACCAAAGTGCTGACAAACATCAGAACCACTGAGAAGACCTTTCTCAGTTTACAGAAAACATTTCTTTCCCCCAGTCTTATCCTCTGTACTTATCTGTAACCCCCTCAGCCTGTTGTGTTCTTAAGATAAGGCCACCCTTAACAGCATTCTCCAAATACAACATATGCAGAGTCCCTCCTGCAACATTTCACTCTAACTATACCCTTGAAAAAGATGTATGGAAAAAAACCACTGCCATGTGGTCAACAGAGACACAGCAAAATTTATGGCACTCAATTACAAAGAAAGTTTAACAGCATCAGATTATTTTTATACAAATTATCGGAAAAAATTACGCCTGTTTATTACAATGGAATAAAGGCAGTTTTCCCTTCATGGAAAATGAACTATGATGGAATATTTTTTGTGGAAGGAACTACCACTATCTAATCTATTCTTAGCAAACTTGGAAAGTCAGAAATCTTCATGACATCGTTAAAGACGAGCGGGATGAGAAATGAGTTGACAGTGACAACACACTGCAGCAAAGGAAAGTCGGGAAATTGATCATTTTGAGATCATGAAACATTAAGAACCACGAAGTGACGTGAACAGTTGCATACTCAGGGTTGCACATAATCTTGCTTTGTCATGCTCAAAGACACGTATTTCTCCTAAATGCACAAAGTATTTACTAAGTTAATCAAAACCTGTTTACAGCACAACCTTGGCATGCAAATTTAATTGCTAAATATTAAGATTTGCTGACAGAAAGTACACTAACTCTTACAACGCTCTTCTACCGACAATACACAACCAGAAATCTTGATGCAAACAAACACACAAAGTTCAATGTTGCAACAAATGTAAAGTAAGAAACTGCCTCTCACTGTAAGATATAAAACCACACAGAAGGTATTAATGATAGACCCTAAGTCATGAGATGTGATTACAGATGGGAAATCATCCCAACAGAGGTTCTCTGACAGTCTGGTTATGTGATATTTTTAATAGCAAACCACTAATTGTTTACCTTATTTCTTTTGGAGTTTGTGGATGATGAGGGGAAAGGCAATTAATTAGAATTAATAATCAGTCAAAGCATTCTAGGTCACTTACTCATCTGGGCAGAAGCAGAAGTGGAATTTAATATACCTAAGTGAAGTCTAGAAACAAATGGTGTATTTGCAGGACAGAGGAGCACTTTGGAAAACAACGTAAAGTTTTAATTTAAGAGTTCAATGTAAGCAAAGTGGTTTTTGGAGGCACAGACTGTTACATGTGCAGTGTAGCCTTTCTTTACTCTTATCTAAAATACATTAAGAAGTACCGAAGACTTACAGGATATCAACGAGAGAAACTGTGGAAGGCTTAAGGAAGACATGAGAAAAAGAAAAAAGAAAAAAAAATTGGGGAACACTTGGATTAAATGTTCGAGAAAATGAAGTTTTCAGTCAC
This sequence comes from Thryothorus ludovicianus, assembly GCA_013397245.1. Lineage (NCBI taxonomy): Eukaryota > Metazoa > Chordata > Aves > Passeriformes > Certhiidae > Thryothorus > Thryothorus ludovicianus. The sequence continues at coordinate 42,203 of VZTB01005925.1, read as the reverse complement.
AGCTGTTTGAAAGGAAGGCTTCAACACTCTATTATTATTTAAAAATAATGGGCTCTTCAATGAAATGGATCAAAGTATAAAGAATTCACAGGACAGAAACTTAAAACAAGAACTTTGAATGAAATCAGAAATTTGATGGAAACTTTAATGGAATCTCAATTGTTGGACAAAAATCTGGACTAGATGACAGTTTTGTGCATTTTAAACTTTCTGCTATGAGCAGAAAAAAAAAAAAGGAATACCTTGGCATCCAAAGTACACTGAAGGAGAAGAACCAGACCTTACTATGAGGACATGAGAAGCCACCTGAGGCAGCCACATTACTCAAATTTAACCCAGCCCTCCAGACTTGCTGAAGGCTGACAGGAGCCCTCAGCCACTGCTTCCCACTGCCTTCAAAGCTGAAGCACTCTCTCTTCACATCAGTCCCTCAACAAACTACTAAAAGCTCACAGTCAGAGCCTGAAACATCAGCAAAGCCAGTGTCCTCAGCTCCTTCTTCTGTTAAAATTTGGCCACACTTTGTTGGTATGCTTTGCACTTCCCTTGCCCTGCTCCAGCTATGAGACATAAAATTTCCATGAGAGATGCTGTGGACATGTGGCTACTCTGGCTGAAGCCTTTCTGAAAAGATCTCAACCAGCTGTAGGAGACTTTTTCACCTGAACTCTTCTCAGGTTTGTAAGGCCTGTAAACTACCTACTAGTATTTTTCTTTTCAGCCACAAAACAGTCACAAGAAAAAAATCCCCTGTTATGTATCCAAAGAGAGAAACCACGTCAGCAGGATTCAAAAATCATCGTGTTTGGCAGAGAACACACAGCTGATGATGCACTGGTTGAGCTTTACGTGCAACATTCCACGTTACAGATCTGATAGACGAAAACGATGTCACTTCTGTTAGAAAAAGGCAATCTTTCACTACAGGGACAAAAAAATAAAAAAGCCTTTGTGCCTCATGACAAAAAACTAGAAGCACTGCTTTTAAGGAAACCAGCTGCTACCAGTTATCAAAAAGCAGACTGATGTCCTAGAACATTAAGTTTTAGCTTCTTCACAATAACAGGCCTCCAAAGGTAGACAGTGTGAACCACTGATGGTATCTGGAGAAGAGAGTCTAACATTTAACTGGAGTTTGATACACAAAGGGAGAAAGTGAATGTTTAGATCACGGCTCAGTATTAATTCACGGAGCACTCTGTCAGCTTACTGGTGGTTTAAGTTTCATGCAGCATGTGCATTACCTGCATTTTATGTCAGCACACAGGTCTCAGTATAAAAATCCCTAAATAAGAGAAACAAAAGAACTAGCTTGATTAAGTGTCACAAAAGCTGCAGCTCACCAGGCTGCATTTTCTCAGCTTTACTGGTTAATAAACAACATAAAGCCTGGCAAGGTACTTTGGATTCCCCTGTGAGCTTTTACATTACCCAGCCAAAAAAGCATTTCAATTCAATTACAGCAGATTCACTTTCTGCAACTGGTATCACAAACTTTGAGCGTAAAGTAGTTAAAAAATTCTGGCCCAGTTCAACCACAGAACTGCTTGTCCCTTCCCCGCCAAGAACCAAAGACTTATGCTAGCTTTAGAATTTTCTTTTTGTAATTTTCTTTTGGTAACCTCAATTATTAAGTAATAATAAATGATTACTTAACTTGAACTATTTCCTGGGGGAGTGGGAAGCATCCTCTCTCCCCTCCACCCCTCTCACAAGGAAGATTGCCATGCCTACTATGAAAACTCCTGCATAGTTTGATTAGATCAAGTTTTCCACACCACCATTGTTTAAAGAAAAAAATTATCAGCAGTCATAAACCTCATTTCCTTTGGCATCAGTCATGAACACAGTGCTCACCAGTAAGTTTACCCACCTCATTACTAAGAATGCTGTTTATCATGAGAAAATGTGATGCAGTTTCACAGTCTACAACGCGAATATAAAACCAGAACCTTCTTTGAAGCTTGCTTTTCAGAACCTCTGAAATACACATTTCCTCTCCGAAGAGGAGTGCTGTCTGTCTGTCTGTTTACGAGACTGGCTTGATTTCTGCACTCTTCCCAACAGCAGCAACATCCTAGTCCCAGAGCTCTCCTTGCCTACCTCTATCCTGACTAAAAGTCACCCTCAATATGGCAGTTACACCTAAATAAATAACCAGCCGCTGGGTTTCCTCTCCTGAGCCGTAAGCGCTAGAACGAAGAAAGCACTGCTCAGCTGCACTTGGAAAACCTACTAGAAAAGACAGAAGGAAAAAAAAAAAAAATAGAATTAACCACGGCACATCCAAATCAAGGCATCTGCGAAGATGACGGCTGCCTGAGGGGAACCCGGACCCGCTGAGCATCACCAATGTAACACCGCCGGTGGGGCCCAGGCCGGGACTGCCCCCATCCCCCCGCCGTCTCACCGGGCCCGTAGAACTTGCTGCCTTTGGTCACGTCGAAGACTTTGCCGTTGACAGCCAGGAGGATGCGAGGGTTGCGAGCGCCGTCGAACTCTCGCAGCTGCTCCAGCGAGAAATCCCGGCGCTTCA
>VZTB01005925.1:1580-39336 GCA_013397245.1 Thryothorus ludovicianus | reverse complement strand
GCCCGCCGCCGGGGAGACACCGTCGGAGGCCGGCGGGGCTCGGCCACCGCGGTGCGGCCACGTCGCGCAGCGCCCGCCTCGGCAGCTGCTGAGCGAGCGACACGTCTGCCCGCTCGTGTGACACAGGGCCGGTCCGTGAGGCGCGGGCGGCTCAGGGGGCTGCTTGGTGCCCTTCGCTGCTTAGGGTAAACGTGCTCTTCCATCTTTGGCTTGCTAACAGAGGGTTGGTGCACTAGGATCACCTCCCGTGCTGAGAGATGTGTCGCTGGCAGCACGTAGATGGCTCTCGTTTACCTCGTTACGTACTACCCGTGCTCCTCGGGGCTGAGTTTGCTCAGTTAACGTGAGGAGAAAGACTTCTTCAAGGTTTTATTTTTTCCCAGGGGAGAGATGCTGTGTGTAGGCCGTCTCAGTAAAAAGACACCTGCCGGGAAGACAAAGACCTGGAAGCAGAGCTGAGCCCTTGTGCCCCTCTCACTTTGTGAGCGTGTTCCCAGCCTCATCGGGTGGTACCGAAGAGCCCCTCTGTGGGTGTGTAACAGGGCTCAGGGAATGTAAGCCTGGCTCAGGGAATGTAAGCCTGGCTCAGGGAATGTAAGCCTGGCTCAGGGAATGTAAGCCTGGCTCAGGGAATGTAAGCCTGGCTCAGGGAATGTAAGCCTGGCTCAGCAACTCTCCCCGCGGCTGGAACGTGGAACGGGGAATACTTCGGACTTGAGGAACGCTGTTACTCCACACAGCTCCTTGGTGCTGAAGCATCCCTGCCTAATACCAGCTTTAGGAGTAATTCACAATCACGTAACTCACTTGGAGAGCTCAAATGTTTTCACAAAGCTAGGAAGACAGTGCGAGGAAATAACATTAGGGGTCCGTGGCATTTTCATGAAGCCCTGAGTTTTCAACACCCTGTGTAATGATTAGGTGTTTAATCTTCTGCCTCTGAGCCGGTTCAGTAATGACTACCTCTGTGAGGAAACAGGATAAAGTTCTTGCTAGTTAAAGACCTGCAATTAAAATACTTATCACTATTCTCCTTAACCCAGCAGGCTCTATTTATTATATGTGTAAGTAAACACTATTAAGAAAGTCCTTTTATCTGAACAAGTCACAGCTTGATTGTGGTTAACAACAGCTTTTATTACAGAGATATAACATGTTTAAATTGTCTGGGCACAGCTATGGTGCAGATCTGAAAAAGTTGCAGTCTTATCTCTGGCTTTTCTTCCCTCTAAAGTTTTAATACAGATTTTCCCACATCATCTTAAAGTGGTGCCTTGACTTCCTTTTTATTTCAAAGATGGGTTCAGAAAACAAAAACAAACGGTAAGAGATGTGAAATACTTTTACCCATCTTCCTAGAAAGGTCCTGCCTCTAAATTCATCCAGAGTGGCTAAATCCTTCTACGTGTTTCTTTGAAAACCTGTGGTTTCCCAATGCGTGAATGTGGTGGTGTGGTAAATCCTGGCAGGAGTACTTTAAGAAATCTGTGTAGCAACTCCAACTGTCCTTTTAATCTTCATTTCTTCTGTTCTGGGTGCCTTCTTAAGAGATTATATTGCTGCCTGGGCTTGGCTGGGACACCTTGGCTTAGTTCTGTGAGCCATGGTGGCTATTTTTGATCCCCAGATAAGAGCTGGAAACCAAGAGGAATTCCAGGAACCCGCCCTAAGGACATGAAATAATTTAAAAGACCGCATTTAGAAGAGTTGTGCATGAAAGAATTTAAACACTAGAAAATAGACAAATGCTAAATAAATCTGGATTAGACCATTTCCAAACCTGTCAAATTTTGTTACAGTGCTGTTAGCTTGACCTGCCAAAGAACTGCCAGGAAACCGAGTTTCTCCACTATCACCTTTTCCAGTATTTCTTCCTTGCCTGACTGGTTTGCCAAGACAGAAAGTCTGTCCCTGTACAGCATAAGAGTTACACAACTGATAAATGGTCTCCAAAAGTCTCTCAGCATTGCTGTGCTGCTTCTGCTGTTCTTCACCTGTGCATCTCAGTGGTTATTTAGGTGTGCACAAATCTTACTTTGATCTAATTGGCAGCCAGCTGTCGTAGATCCTGATCCATGATTGGGAAGCCCAGGTATAGCTAATGTATATAATTGCTGGTGTCAGGGGAGTAATTGCAGTGAGGTGATTAAAGGAGTGAAAGGAAAGTTGGGCACTGTGGGTTATCTGTAGGGAAAGAACCCCTCAGAATGTTTCAGATTCTGAAATCCATGCACAGCTACTTCATTCACATGGATTTGATCTGAAGAGCAAACAAAATAGTAATAATATATACATACGACAGTTTCCCATAAAGTGCTTAGAAAGGCCTGAAAAAATGTATGAAAGAAGTTTCTAATTACAGATGTTACAGCTTTGGTTGTTTTTGAGTAATTATTTAATTTTATGGGGTTTTTTTTTTTCCCCTGAGAAAATTTCAAGAATACCTCGAAAGTGAGTAACTCATCATTATTCACACGCAGTCTCACCTTGTTCTGCTTCCTCATCTTCTGAATAACTAATCCATTAGGAGGTGAGTGCTTTGACTCAGTGATGCTGTTCACTTTTTCTTTTCTTATTACACTTAAAACACTGCTTATTACAGCCTCTGGAAAGAAGACAACTCAGGGAAAAGCACAAGAAGAGTGCAGCCTTACAAACAGAAATTGAACTCTTACACCAACCACTCTCATGGCTGAGGCCTATTTTCCATTGGCTTTGGAGCTGAAGAGACATCTCTTATCACACAAGGACAGGCTACGTTCAGGATAGATTAGGAGGTGGACTGTGTGTGAAGGAATGTAGGGATTTCTGAGTAAATTTGGAGTCACAGAACAATCAATCAGCTCCATTGATCTGGGGAATTTTTAAACCCACCTTAATGTATGGAATGCACTGACAATTTTGTTTTAAGCTGATACAGCTTGAAAACACTGATGAGGTCAATACAGTGCTTGATGTCTTATTTCACAATAGTACCTGCCTGAATTCCTTTTCATATTTATTTTAAGTTCTACATGTAGGCCTAGGAAAAACTGTTTAATATCATGTCTTATAATAAAGGATTGCTGAATTATTCAGGAATTTCAGTAAAATATTTGAAAATGCAATATGGACAGTCACATAACAGAATTCATACTGGCCCACTGTTCTGGTTTGGGCTAGAAGAGAGTTAATATTCTTCAGACTTATTGGTCTGGGGCTCAGCTTTTCATTGGTAAAAAATCAAATGTTATTTCTTAGTCTTTAAAAAGGGTGGTTTTCATTTTAACTCTCTCTTGGGATTATCCTTGTAAAATGCCATTGTATTTACATGTGCATACTGTTTTGTTGGCCGTGTCTCAAGCCAACATCCAATTTTTTTTTAGCCCTGTCTGCTACAGTGTTGGTTTTTCCTGGAGAGACTGGCTTCTGTAAAGGGCAAAAGCTGTTTGAGCAGCTTACACAGAAGTTTATGGCCTCTCTTCCATTCCAAAGTCCCCCTCATTATCGAGGAGGGAGAAAGGTAAATACACAGCCAAGTGTAAATGTGTCATAGTAGTGACCTATATATTTTAAATAGGCACCATACATACAATTAGATGCCTTTTCTTTAGTGTGGTGTCACAATCTAGAACTGCATCATTCACACATCAGGCAAACAGATTGAGATGGAGTTGTCATGATAATTAGACCTCTTCATTGGACAAAGCGTGTCAGGGTTCAAAGTCACCAAAAACCAGTCTGTCCTTGTCAGTCTTTTTTTTTTCTCCCATTTGGGAGGGGTGTGTGTGAAAACTGCACACGTGTAGCTCCTGTTTTTTGGCAAGCAGTCATAGCAAGGAGTAAATTACTGAAGTCCTCTGTGGCAAAGTCCATGTTTATTTCAGGTTTTGCCCTTTGTATTTTTCTATTTTTGATGAGGAAAGGGGAGGAAGCTGAGGAATACAGTCAGATTTTGTTTATCAGATAGGATTATTCACATCAGCAACTCATCAGTAGCTTTTGCCACTTACTAATAAATACTATCTACGAACTTACTACACAGCCAGAATTTTGATTGGTTTGATTAATAAGGTGAATTTTGTTGGGTAATTTCTGTTCTTAAGACTCACATTCACTGGTACATGGTACTGTCACCAGAGTCTACAAAACCTTTTCACTGGCTGAAAACATTCCTGTACTGGAACACACCACCTTTTCATTTCTTAGACAGCACAACCTTTGTGTTACAGTTTGTAAACTGAGGCCTTTATCAGAGAGAAGCCTGACAACATTTTTCTTTGAAATCTCAGGTCAACAAATCCTCTTTTATCTGATTTTGCAGGTACTCAGAGAATGGAAGGGCCAGTTAGAAGGCTGAGCAAAGCCACTGCTGCAGGTAGCAAGGAACTGTATCTCATCCCCAGTGACACTCCTGTGGAGATACACAAGAGGAACACCAAACTCCTAACTTGCAGCAGGTACAACAGGAACAAAGGATAAGAAACTCTGACAACAGCATGAGGAAAAATGAGGGAAGAAGGTACTTGCTAGAAGGGCAACCAAGAGTTTTCAGCATCTAAAGTTTACATGCAGATACAAATTTTGTGAAGACTAATTACAGGGTCTCTGAGCAATAACTTGCATAGTATAGCACATAAAAGTTATGACAGTACATTTATAGAGTTTATTTTCACAGATTTCACTTTAGCTTTGGTCTGCCAAACTCTACTAGGTAGTTAAAACCAGGATTTTGTTAGCTGACAGAAGGTTTGATGGCCTTGCTCTTAAACATTTCTGTGTTTGATATTGTTTGTTTAGATGTTTTTGTTCACTTAATCATAAAGAAATGAACATAATTTCAGAATTTTCAGAATTTTTGAAGGCGAGTAAAGCAACCAACCTGTAAGATCATCTACAACAGCATCCTGTGCTCACAGAAAAGCACATGCCAAGATTTATGTTTAGTTTGACATGTCATCTAACAAAGCAATCAACCCAATGGAAACCTTACAATGATTCTGGCACTATAAAGCCGAAATTTATGGCCACCTAACCTAAAGCTTGTTAAAGAATAAGAACCATATGCCTCTATAAAGCCACATAACATACAGGCATGGTGGTTCCAAGCCATTTTTCTGGCACCCAAACCACCCTATCTACCAGCAACAAACTGTTCCCTAAAATTGCCTTCTCTGAATACACAGTCTTTCTGATTTTAGTCTTTCTGATTTCTTTTCAAAAGCATGGATGCTTCCCAAAAGTGCGAGTCAGCTCAAACAAACTCCTAGCAAAAAGTTTACAAGATCCAAACCTTGTCAGAGTCCTCACTTTCAGTTTATCAAGGGAAGGTGCAAAATGAAGTAGGCTACAAACGAGTGTGAACTGTTGATAGCATAAAAGGAAGTGTTGTCCTGCCTGCCAAAGCCATGTTCTGTTTCAACAGTGGCTGAGAACAATATCTGCAGGTCTCACATTGTCTGGGACTTGCTTCTAAAATAATGTCAGGAGAAGGTAGATGAGGTTGACCCAAGTATATTAACAACTGCTGATCCACTGCAAGCAATGCCACTGGTTCTGAACAGGGTTCCAGTTTGTCCTTTCAGTGCTTGACACTGGAAAATAGTGATTTTGACATAGGTGTGACCAAATTCCTCTAGACATTCGGAACTGGACTTACATTTCTTCTGGTGTTAAATCTTCTGGGAGGAAAAATTAGGCCCAACAATTTGAGAAGAGACAACCATATCCTTTTGGGAATAATCTAGATCCTGTGATAAGAGTAGTGCAATTATTGTACATGTAATAAATACATTAAGTATTTAAAGATTTGGAGGACAACTGGAAAGAAGAAGAACGTAATTTTTGTGTTTTGTTATGTTTTCTTGACTGTACGCGTTGGTCTGAAAATATCTGAGGCTAGATTCAGAGTTTCTAATTCACAAGTGAGATACACTAGATACCTTGCAAACCAATGGTCATTAAAACCTTTTTGCAGGTAAGTAAATCATACTAAGAAATTAAAATGGGAGCCCTTCTCTTGTGTTCTGCACTTACCTGGCAGGCCTGTGGGTGACTAAATAGAACACAAGACAGTGGAAAAGCAGGCTTAGTGTGTGTATATCCATCTGTTATCTCTATACCCCTCTGTCTTCCTTTTGATTTTGAGTAATGACCAGGACTAGGCTGAAAATGAGCCTAGCTGAAATTGAAATCCATGTTCCAAAGAGGCAATGCAATATTATAATTTAACCATCTGATTGTTAGAATTGGAAGATGGACAGACATTCCACAGAAACAGTCTGGAGAGAGTCAGAGAGGTTGTTTTAACACCGCTAAGGATTTGGGAACTTTAGTGTTAAAATCTGTGTTTGATGCAGACTTGCAGAAGAAATTTCAGAGCCTAAACTCTTCCTCCAATGGTAACAGCAACCAGGTAGTTGTAGTAATTTGTGCTGGAAAGGGATTCAAGTATGCAGAGGTACATAGGAGAGCTCAGACACAGCACAAAGCCTGTGCTGGACTATGAGGTGTTGGAAGTCAGAGTAACCTGTTTCCTCTATTCCAGTGCTGTTAATGGCTGCCAAGAGGTGAAAAGTAGCCCAAAAGTACACGAGTTTGTCTCCAGTGCAGATATACTTAGTAGCAGTCCAACATCTTTATTGCAGAGCACTCGTATTGCAGAGCATCTTTATTGCTGCTTTGCCACGTGTGAGTTAATTTCTGTACAGACCATAAAGCTACAAAGTCATGTACACCAGTGCTGTGAAAGGGACATTGGTACTCTCTGGAGATCATATTTTTCCCAACTTGAAGAGTCATTATGCTATAGTAGACTCATTCCACAAAGTATTTGTCAGGGAGATTTCAAATATATTTTCAAATATCTGTACTCTTTATTTGTACCCATTATAAAGTAATTAAAACTCAATTAATATGTAGAAGAAAATGAAGCAATGTAAAGCTGTGGTTCTGCAGGAAGTCATATGAAATTTGTGAATCTGGGATTTCCTGGCAGTTGAAATTTGATCTGAATTGGTGTGAGCACACTACATTTTTACCAAATGAGCCGAAGCATATGTGACATTGTTTATTCAGGGTTTATGCCTGCTTATCCAGTTGAGCTGGATAAATTATGCCTGATCCTGCACAAAGTTAGAATGGTCCAAACAGACAGTATCTCACCTGATAGGACCTCTCCTGGGACAAAATTATTTCTTCAAGATATTTACAATCACATAGAATACCACCCTAATATGCTATAAACCCTGCACAGACCTTAGAAAAATCTGCTTCAAGTCAAACCATGTCTATACTTGATTAGCTGTAAATACACTGACAATTTTTTTCTCAGAGGGAAAGAAGAGGAAAGTCACAAATTCACATTATATTTTACACCTCAGGCAAGTACAGAAATGTCCCAGAATATGATTTGTATAGAAATCTTGAGTGTATTCGTGTAAATGTAAATAATGAGGTGGGAAAAAAAAGAGTCATAGTGATAGTTAGAAACATAATTCTTGAAATTATTTGGTTAGGTTTGGCCCCATGTTGTGAAAGGAAAAGGATTTGATTTTGTGTGTCCCACTATGTTTCATCTTTTAAATATGTAACTTCTGTGTCATATTATGAATCTGTAACATTTCGTTCTGAAGCTGAATTGTCATGACAATAGTTGTGGGAAGTGAAGGTAGCAAACCAGAACATTATGGTGTGAACTCAATGATTTTTGAGATCTCCTAAGCTGGAGGGCCAAATCCATCAGTAAGTGTATGCAGGCTTTACCAGTTTAGATATAAAATTGGCTGAGGTCCTGTATGATTTTTATTGGGATTTTGTTAATTTTCATTTAAATTTAATTAGAACTTACTTAGTTATTTTTGCCACTGCACCAGTGTCAGTCTTTGGCCAGGAAATGTGACGGACTGCAGTGCAACATTCAATGACAGTACTGCTTAGCCTTGTTCAGGCTATCTTGGCTACCTGTTTCTGCCTGCACCTGTACTGCAGCCTTTACTGGGCTGGAACAGCAGTTTTTTGGGTGCTTGCTAGACCAACCTATGGAACAGATTTGACTGAAGAACAGCAGGGATTATAACAGCTGGCACTGTTACTGATTTTTTTTTTTTTCCTCCAAACTACACAGTCTGTGAAAACAAATGGAGCTGGGAGCTTAGAGCAGACCTTGCAAAAGGACATGAAGTGGATGCACTCATATGGATACAAGAACTGTGCAGCATGCACTGGTATGCATTTGTTCTGGTATGACTGCATCTGTGCCAATGGTGCTGGTGTAACAGTTAATAAAAATATCCTCCTAACTGAGAGACTAATGCTAATAAAACTTTTACAGGTAAAAGACCCCTAAAAATTGGAATCAGTAATCAACAAATAACATACCCATCTAATGTAAACATTGCATGCCCAAGTAAACGAGGATTCCTATTATGCAGGTCTGAGTTTTTAGTGCTGTTATTCTACTAAGCTAGCACTGTGGGAGGAGGCAGAAGTTACCTTTTAGAAGTTGAAGAGCCATGTTACCTCCCTGCATACGTTTTGGTGACCTTCCAAAATCAGTCTTGGTGCAACTGAAGCGTCTTTAGCATTCTTCCATCACTACCACTTCCACCACTATTACCTCTTAAAAGCTTGTGTTTGTTCTCCAGATGGGACCAAGTTGTACTGAGAGATTGGTATTTTTTAACCCAGTCTCCTGTGGAGGAATAAGCTGGGCCCCTGGCAGTGCACCGCTATTCAACTCCTACAAAGCACTCCCATCACTCTCTCCAGACACAGGCTTGGACTCCAGACCATTCTGATGTAATCTGCACCAGCAATGCTACTTTAGCTGCAATCACTTTACATTATGTGCAAGTACTAAAGATATACAAAAACTTAAAACATCCTTTGGGCTTGAATTTTGCAAAAAGCTCATCAACAGAAAACACTTCCAGGTGATAGCTGATGAACTATACCAAGTTAAGGGCTGGTGATACATAGCAGTTTGCTGCCTATGAGGATGCTTAACCCAAAAAGTGATTTATATATTTGACTTCTACCAGCAAGAGGAACACCTGCTGTGCTTTTTGTGATTCCAGTACACTTGGGATGGAATGGATCTAGCTGCTGAGCAGCCTATATTATAGAGGCACTCTCTTATACAGGTATTTGTGGATGCTCAGAGTCTCAGGACTGACCACAAATCCTAAAGTAAAGGAACTGCTGAAGATTATTGAGTATGGCTGGCCTAGATACTCCAAGAGGATCCAATCTCCTTGAATCATAGGGCCAGTTAATTTGGGGTAAACCAGGTGGGAATCAGAGTTGTGAAAGAAAAAAAGCAACAAACAAAACTATGCATGTGATTTCTCCTGGTGCATTTTCTTGTAAAATAATGGCAAATTTGTGTAACATCACACTCTAGGAGTCAGAATTTTGCTCTGCCTCTTCTGTACCCTTTCCATAAATGCTATGCTGAACTAAGTCTTCTTTCTCTTTACATAGAAAAGGCAAAAGTACAGGGAAGACTAGAATTCAAATGCATTGAGGCCACTTGTCAATTGAACTTGGTCACAGGCCCTGGTGCAACCTTCCATTAGAACAAAAGATGTGAAGATATCCAAAAGGAAACCTCACATGTGCTGGGCCTTTATCAGAATTCAAAATATACAGGATATTTTAAAAAGACATTGACAGTTTACTCTTCCATTTTGGGCATGGACAATATGGGAGAGAATAGTTAGTGGGATGTGACTGAGGAGTATACCAAGGGATTTTTGGTATGCAGAGACTTAATTTCTCAGGAATTGAAGTAGCCCTGTGTTCCTCCACCTTCCTGTTTCCCTTCCTCTCAGCATCTCCATTGCTGTCTGGTCTTCTGTCAAAGAAATACTCTGGCTGTGAGCTGCACTGTAGAAGAATTTATTAAGAGCCATTTCTCTTACTATTGTAAGATATTGAAATATGATGTTGTGTACACACGGTATTTATTTTAATTCCTGCAGCTTGGTGCTCTTAGCATGTCATGTGTACAGGTTTTGTATAGGTCTAATTTAGCCTTTTCTAAAAACCCCATAGCTCTCACATTATACGAGTGAGGCAAAATGCACAGAAGCATTTTACACAATTTATAATTATATACAATTGTTATAATTGCTATGCTGTTAACTCCCAGTGTGCTTAGATCTCATTGCACAGCTATGATAATGACATACCTAACTTAGGCTTTACCCACAGATGATAGAAAAGGAATTTCCTCAAATGAAAAGTGCTTGGAAAGGCTCTAAAGCAAAGCAAAACCATATTCTGATTTCCTGGGTAGTTCTCTTAAGGTCTCTTCCAGCCTTACAGAAAATAATAATATTGTTCTTATATATAAGTACTTATTTTATTTCTTTTTTTTTTTGTTTTGGAAAGATAAGTTAAGGCCTTTTACCTATCCTTATCCTCCTGAGTGTTTCCTGAATTGCAGTTGAGTTTCCCTAATGTCAAGGCTTCCCATAAGCTCTGTACTCTTATAAGAGATACTGAGAAAGAGTGAGAGCATTTCCTGTGCTACAAACATACTGCTCTCTCCCTCACTACTCTGATGCAACTACTAGCAGTAGCTAATACTAGCAGAGCTATGGGCATTTCCTAATTTCCAATTTGAAACAAGAGGTGGGAAAAGACATGTAATCTCCATTATCAGGAAAGAGGCTCAAAACCTTTGCTGCTATTAAAACTGAAAATGAACAGAACTGTTCACCTTTCTGGTATTGTTTCTAAACACTGAGCTTCTCCAAACCACCTGTGTTATCAAGTGCTTACCTGTCATAGTTTAGTGGGGAATTAAAATTAAAAATAAGGGGTTTTTTTTATGAACTCAAGAGCTTGAGGAAATGTATTAGTGATAAAAAGGATAGACTGAGGCTTTGCTTTTTTTGACTGCTTTTTGGGATTGTCTCTGAGCTGTTACTTAGTTAAAATCCTTGGAGCCTCATCAGTCGTGCACTCCTTGGTGACTCCTTGGAGAATTGCAGACTAATTAAATTTGAAGGGATTTAATAATTTAATTTGAAGGAATCCTGGAGGTCACTTGGTCAATCTCAGACCAGAGCAGGGCCATTTGAGATCAGATTGACTAGGGCCTTGTCTTGCTGAGTTTTGGAGTATGGAGAGTCAAGAGACACCTTTGGACAACCTGCTCCAGTGTTGGACTATCTTTGTTTTGATTTTTTTTTTTCTACAGTAGCTGTTCTGTCTGTCCTACAATCCATCTGTCCTACTATCCAACCTATGATCAAGACCATTTTAGGAAGTTTGTCTCTTCGGAATCTGCTGCACTTGTCTGTTCTTCAGGTCTTGGACTCTGATGTTCATGGAGCACAACTGGCAGGAAATCTCGTGTCAGGATACCATATGCTTGGGAATCTTTCTGGATTTTAAAAGCAGAGAGGATTTTGTGCAGTGCTTTGGATAAGGTCTTAGTATAACTCCCGCTGAGCAGAGGAGCACCTTTTGTGAAGGGTAGTCAGGAGGGTTAAGGTTTGCACTTTGGTGGAACCCAAATTTCATATGTCTTACTTTTGTTTTCTCTCAGGCTGGTGTTTCGCAGTCAGGTGCAAAGAACCAAAGTCAGGTGCTGTTTCTCCAATCCCTGCTTTGCTCCCAGAAGGGCAGGCAAATTCCCTCACATACACCAATAAATGATTACTGCTGCCTCAACTTATTGCAGTACATAAAGTTGTGGACCATGGCCCTGGAACTGGCCAGTGCACATGCAGGTAAGCAATGCCAAGATGGCCAACAGTGGATGTATTGTTCTGTGCACACTTTTGGCAGCAGCAGCCTGTTTCCAGGCACTGCCAGGACCCACCTCAGCTGCCAGCTGCTTGTTCCTGAAACCCTTTCAGCTGTCCAGCACAGCTGTATGTGTTTATGTTTGGGAACTGAATCATGAGACTGATTCAGGTTGAACTGACTAACAATGGTTTGGTTTGGTTTGGTTTTTTTTTGATAATTTTTCTCTAATACCTGTTAAATTCCCTGGGCCTGATTCACAGGGTGGCCTTACAGATAGTTGTGTTGATAAAAATCATATGGCCCTTGAGAGAACAGGACAGGCAGCAAGGAAGGAAAATTTGTTGGAAGTACCTCTAAGTTAATCCTGCTGCTAATGGCAATGTCTCTCCAAACTTACAGCCTTGTGGTGCTGCTGGTGACAGCTGAGCTATTGCTGTTGTGTCCATCTTAGAGGCAGCCTCTGCAATGCTGCCACATCCACGTACTCATGACAATTTGCTCATAAACAGTGGTAAGCTAAAGGTTAAATTTAAAGAATGTGGTGGAAAAGGATGCCTCATAAATTTGTGAAGTTTTTTAAAAGGAATTCCTGGCTCTTTACAAGCACAGTGCTGCTGAATTCGCAGAGCAATGCTCTTCACAGTTGTTGGATAGTATCTGAATTAGCAGTGTATTTAAAACTGAGGTCCTCATTTAAATTTTTATGTTAATCTTAGTCTTCCACTGATGTCACACAAGTGTACAGCAGGAATAATTTTACTGAAATCACAGAGATTGCTATGTCCCTTGTGAAGTAATTTCTACCTGTGTAAAATGCATATGAAATGCTACTAAATCAAGTCAGCATTTTTTATTGTCTTGATACCCATATTGCAGTGATGTAAATTGTTGCAATATGAGGCATCAGTGAATAAAATTGCTTTAGAATAGAAGTCTCGTGTCAGAATTTGATCCCATTTAAGTGTTTAGTGGTGTTGTTTTAATGGAACATTGCAAAATTGAAAAATCATTAGTAATCCTGCCAATGCTTTAGCATTAAAAAGGTCCTATTTTCTATTTCCCCGTAGTCCCTTTATGCCACTCCATTAGTTTAAAAAGGCTATAAAGAGAGCACATTTAGCCACTTGGGAATATTTTCATTTCTGTGTTACTCTTGCCTTTGGCATAGTAGATATGTTAGGTTGTGGCTGAGGAGAAAGGGTCACGGCTGGCACGCCCCCCTTGTTCCAGCTATTCTTGGCTGCTGGAAAAGCTCCTGGGGGCCCCAGGCTGCCAATTCTACTAAAATTGCTGGTAGCCTTAAGACTATTCAAGGAGTAATTAGCTACCAAATGTGGGTAATTGTGACAGAGTCTAGCTAATACTGCTTTTGTCTAACAGACTAATTAAAGACTGCACATACGAGAAAAAACACTTTTCTTTTAAGGATAAGAATTATTAAGAAAGGAAATATGATCTAGTATTTATAAAAAAAAAAATAGTTCTTCTAGCAGGATCCTAGAGGTTTTTGATGATTAATCTTGGAAAATGAAGCACAACCGGAGTTCTTAGATTAAATGCTTCATTATGGCACCCTTTCATACTCTTCTTTGATTTCATTAAAAAAATATACTTTTTTGTTCAGTGAAGAACATTTAAAAATTATTCTTGCCTATGAAAAATCAGGAGTTCTAATTGTGCTATCAGATGTAGTTTGAATTTAAAGAAGCTCAGCTGGAGATTTGCCATCATGGGCACCTACGATCTGTTTCTCCTTCTCTACAAAATGGGATGGGGAAGGGGAATAATCACCTGCTAGCTTGGCAAGACTCCAGCCCTCCATGCATCAGTAGAGCTGTGTTTGCTGTAATTTGTACCTGTGCTCCTCCCCTCTGCTGCCCCTGCAATCAGCTGTGAATAGTTCCATTCCAGCCCCTTTATGTAGTGTGTGTCTTCAGTGGCACTTTGATATTTGCTAATGCAATCATAAAATCTTACATCTCAGCTAAATTTTCTCTGCCTTTAGCTGTGCTGCAGGCAATAGCAGGTTTCTGAACTGCAGGAGTCCCATCTATAGCTGATTATATTTACTCTTTCTCTACTCTGAAGTAGTTCACAGTTAAAAGCGAACAAGCAGAATGAGATCCTTGCAAGAGCAGCAGATTGAAAAGCAAACTGTTCCCTTTCCTTCCTCCTGTCCAGATAAACCAGATTATTTTAGAAAACACTTCCTTGGGTTCTGAGATGCTACAGTGTCACTAATATCCTCTCAGCCAGCACTTCCCAGCCACCAGCAGCCACCTGGCGACCCTGAACATTCTCTTTCATCTGTAATACTTCTCTCAGATACAGCAAACAACTTGCAGTGTTCTGCCTTGTGAACTGACCCCCATATGCAGACATTCTGCATAGTTCAAATCAGACTGAATTCCAGACATTTTACAGGTAAGAATACAAGTGTTACTTTATTATGGCAGCTGCAAACCCTTTTGAAAGCCAGCTTCAAAGAGCAGCTGATACAGCCTTGTCTCCCTGTTTAAATATCTTCCTACTCCATGTCCTGAAGGTGGATTAGAAATAACATATTGCAACTGCTCTTCATGATCCAGAAAAAAAAGAAAACAAAGCTCTGTGGCCTGCTGCAGACTTCAGCTAGAATGGGCAGTTTATGATTGTCTGGCTGGAGGTCAGCAGAGTTTGTGGCTAATACTTGCTCTTTCCTTCTGTATCCTCTCTATTGATTTGCACTTGGGAGTTCATCTAAGTGAGGTGGCCGGCCTTGGTGTGAGAGTTCATGTGGCTATGGGAGGACATGGCAGCTCTTTGAGCTGAAAATTCAGGGTGACTGAATGTCAACTCATGGAAAAGCTCTTGGTAAAGAGCAGCTGCCACATTCTGGCTTAGCAGGACAGTCCCATCTGAAAGAGTCTTTAGGTGGCTTTGCTTTTGAGGTTGAGGATGAAAGGTCTGCGCGTGATGTCTGTGGAAGGATGTCAGAAGGCCCATGACAAGCAGCTTGTTTCAAGCAGTCTCCTTGTTTACAATCTTTATAGCAGCAATTCTCTTTCCCTTGATATTAACAATTGGAAGCATCTTGAAAATGAAAGGCAATCATTGCAGCCCAAAGTAAGGGAATAAAAGTAGAAATTGCTCTGTAGCCTCATCACTTTTTGTACAATTCAGGGAAGAGGAACTCAAAAATAGGAGCGGCGATGTCTGTACCTTTCCAAAAAGTCTGACAGCTGATTGTTGTGAAATGTGGAACATATTAAATTTTCTTTAGAGAGGGTGTTCTTATATGTTTGATCTTTGTATATTGTCAAGCCTAAACAGCAAGAATGGAGATTTAGTCTGTGAAGCAGGTAGCAGCTAACAAGATCTATGTGATGTCCAGATATTAGAAAGACAAAATAACTGATGTAGGGTTGCCTTATTAAGGTTTAGGGCTGGACATCCTTAGGGGGAGGTTAACCAAGCTTGGGAAGAAGGATGTACCACTAATAGAGGACACAAAGAAGGCAGAATTCAGAGGCTACGAGGATGTTTGGCAGAACCCCCAAGATAAGGAAGAAATTAATAAAGCCGACTGAGCAATCATGCTGTAATTAGCTCCAACTGGGTCAAAATTAATTCTGGCAGGGGTAGATCTGTGGCCACCAACACATAGACCACCAATCCAAGAAACACCCCGACCCAAAAGAGAAAGACTGAGCATGCAGACTAATTAGCATTACAAGTGAGAGAATCATTAGGCAATAGAAGATAGAATTACTAATTAATGAGAGAATTATGTAACTTGTATCCGATGAACATTAATCCCCTTGTTTGCTAAAGTTGTAAATTATAAAAAAGTTTTAGTAGTTGGTGTGCTTCATTTGTGGAATACCACTGAGCACCCAGGCTTGTGCAACTCTGAAATAAATAATCAACATCTCTTTTGAGTCTCTAATTGTTGGCTTGTTGCACACCGGGTAACGAATCCAATTTGTGTGGACAATAGTCATTTTAGAAATACCTGTCATTGTTCATTATTATTCACATAAATTATTATTCATATAAATATGCTGAGATGGAAATTTGGGCTTCTGTAGCAGTGCTAGCTTGCAGTAGGAACTGCAGGGTTGATAAAGTAAATGAATGTGAAGTAAATTAAATGAATAATTTAATACATGATAAAGCAAATTAAATTAATAACAAACATGCAGGTTCCACCTAGATGTATGAAAAAACCCTAGACTTTTAAAATTTTAGAGGACAAATCTGTGGTCCGGGTTGGAGTTTTCATTTTGATTTTAATTGACAGCAATTAGCTGCTCACACTTGAGAAAGCTAAATATTTTTTCCCCCTTGTTCATCTGTAGAGCTGTGTTTCCCATACCTACAGTTGGGCATCATATCATGAGGATGAGTTCCTTCTTTGTTTCTTTTTACAATGGAGGATCAGTGTCATGCTTTCCATCTTGCCCAATGAGCTTGGAACTGTTTTCCCTTCAATTAGCACCAGTATCTGACCATTCCCTTTGCTCCAGCCCTCATCCAAGAGCAAAATGTTAGCCTGATGATCAGAGCACACCTCAGAGAGCTTTGTGTTTAACTGTGTTTAGCCAAGGAAGAAATTAGGCCAAATTTCCTGCTTCTGACCAAGGGTTAATCCCATTTTTGAATTGGAGTGTTATCACCATGAGCAGATCCTTCCAAACAGAGATGGAGGGTAGGACAGGACAGCTGCTTTCCATGATTGTGCAAACAGATTGCCTTCAGCTGCCTGTGAGACCACAGGTACAGGCTCTAGGTATTTCGGGGGAGAAGTGTTTCTCTATTTTTAGATGGAATAGCATTGCCACTCCAGTTTATCTAAGTTGTCTGGCTACACAATGCTGCTATATTTAGAAGTCACTTAGTGCAAGGATAGCATCTTACAAAAAAGGGTCACAGTGCACTTCTCTGTTCTCTTAGTATTGAGTTTTACAATTTATGCCAGATCACTCTATTCCTCTTTAATTACCATACACTTGAATGTATATTTTCCCTATGTAATTGTGGCTTCCATTTCCATCAATATTTGTCTCCAATGTACCTATAAAGACCATTCCTCTGATTTTCAAAGTCATCATTAGCTCTGAGGTCATCCAGAGGCTCTGCATGGCGGAAAAGGAAATGCATCCTGGTGCATGAAATTAGAATACATATTGGTACATACCAATGCATATTGGGACATGAAATTAGTACTCTGCATTGTCCTGCCCACTCCTTTTCAAGGAATCCATTCCCTTATTAGGGTTGGATTGGCTGGCTAATGAGGGTGGATTTATGGCATGCAATCTGCACATCAGCATGCATTGTGAGACTCGCATTTCTGAGGGGAAATACACTGCATAACACACTTCCACATCTGATTGTCATGAGTTTAAATGAAGAACCAATTTGTAAAAAGACATACCTCATCGTAAAGCAGTGAGGATTAAAGTCAGGCATGGATAGTGTGGACATAGGACAAGGAGAGACTGAAGAACAGCAAAATAAGGGTAGGGTTACCCTGGATCAGGACCTGCTTCATTGTGCCTATGAACTAAAATTGGTCAGCTCTGGATACACGTTAGCTATTGGGGAAACAAATCCGTTCTAACCAACCTCTGGCTTTGGAATCTGATTATCCACAAATAAAAGGAACTGTTCTCCAGGATAGAAGGTTTATCAATTTTTTCATGTATTTTTCAAGAGTTGCAAATTATTACTTTTTCTTTCAAATTTCTTCTTTTTCCTTCATATTTGCATGGGAATTTGCTCTCAATGAGAAAAGGCTATGTGTTTGTGGTATCAGAAATTAAAATCTGAACTGTGTAGAAATGTGTTACAGAACACACAGAAACACATCCTGGTAGTCTTTGTACCTTTAAAAAGCTAATCTGAAATATCAGGAGATAAGAAACACCTATCAGCATGAGTGTATGTAAGCACTTTGGATTTCCAAAAAATAATTTGGCATGAGGTTTAGACATTTCGAATGGCGGGGTTGAGCACTGTAAGCACTATTATCTTGTTACTGCCTCAGAATGGCACGCATGAATGGCCAAAGAGAAATCAAAGCCAAATCTCTAAATTTTAAGAGTATGCTACTCAATTTTTTTTGTGTGTCAGTGAAAGTACACAATGTTAATTAAGCGAGGGGAATTCGTATTGAATGTCATATGTTGTCCACACTTGCAGTGTTCCAAGCTGTGCTTAGCCTGTGCTGCGAGTTAATGTATGCAGTGGCACTGCACAGAGCAGGTGGGAATCCACAGGCCTCAACACAGAAAAACCAGGCAGCCTTGGCAACTGTTCTCCTGATATTTGGCATTTGGCTGTAACAGGACAGATTTGCTATTACACTTTCAGGTGTGCAGTAACAGGAACTGACTGGTTACTAATTTGGACAATTTTAGTGGTGCATCCAATGCAAATAAACCAATTTACCAGACAATTTGTCAGTAAAAAGATTCTGAGCTTTGCATTGGCTTTGTCATTTGTGAACCTAACAGCTAATTGCCTGACAGAACTCTACATAAAAGCAGCATTATAGGTATAGATACGTACTTCGTATTTCCTAATTAGAGTAAATTGAAAAAATTGTCATAGAAGTAAAATAATGAGATTATCCTGCAATTCTTTGGTTTTAGAATTTTAGACAAATATTCTGTTCATATGAATAAACAGTTTGGTATTCAGTGGTTCACACAGAATAAGAAATTGCTGAGATTTTCTGTCTGAAGGAGGACCATTCCCAAACTGAGCTTGTGTCACTAAGCAACTTGAATTGTAACATGTAATTTAGAAGCACTTTAAAAATCTAATTCATGTGAGCCAGTCCCCCATTATACACCCAGTATCATGTGTGCTGGAGGCTTGATAGACCAGTAAGGCAGATGATTCACTTGATTTGCTTATGTAGGTGGTTAGATTAGGGATGCCACTAATTCCATAAGCTCTGTCTACATCTCCCTGTGTCATGTTTGAATGCTGCCCCACCCATTTTACTGTCCTAGCTTGGAGCTGGCAGCTCCTGGTGCCACCTACCTTGGAAGGAAGTCTGTGACCTAATCTCTGTATGGTGGAAGATTCCCAGGGCAGTAGCTTAGCAAAGGCTTTCCAAATCAGCACTGGTATGGGAAGATTGCTGCTTGGTTGGTCTGGTGTGGTTAAAAGGGGACCCACACCTAGTTCCAGAACAAGGTCAAGAAATTAAAGGAGGTCAGAAGAAGCCAAGAATAGCAAGTTATGCTCAGGGGCTTCACAGGGGAAAGCATTCCAGGCTGAGGTATGATGTTTCCTGGGAAGATTTTAGCAGGGAAGTGTGCACCTGTGACATGACACTGTGTAGTAGGAAGAATAGGGAAGGGATCTCATTGCCTAGTGTGTGGTATAGAAGAACCTGATTTGTCACAATTTTGCTTCTAGGCAATGATATATATCAAGCAGCTCTGGAGTCTCCGGCCCCATTCCTAGTCTCTGACTCAGGCATTCAGTATTCTTGTAGCCTGACTTCATTCCTGCAAGATTGCTGTTTCTGTAATTGTCAAAAGGGGTATGGTGAGAAGTGGAGTGGGAGAGAGAGGAGCCTGGAGCCTGCAGTCTGCAATGCCAACTGTGGGGCTTTTATGCCAGATGGTATTCCCCCATCTGAGGTCAGGACAGCATATGGCATTCAGGAGTCCTGGCATGCCGGGGACTGCATGCATTTTGTGCCCAGTGATGGGCACCATGGTTATTGTAAGTGTAAGAGGTGTCATTCCATCCTGTTCCATGATTTGTGTGATGATTGCAGGCAATTAATTCATGGATATCAGCGCCTGACTTAGAATGGTCTTAAAGTGCACTCATAACTTTAAATGTGGCTGCTCAGTTAGTTTCTTTGGGCCCTGTGAGTGGCTTTGTTTGCTTTTCCAAAAAATAACAGGAATTTAAAAAATATCATAAAAAGCAGCAAAACCAGTGAGATACAGAGAGATTTTTCTGCAGATGTTTTATTATACACAGAGTTGCTGTTACACACAGTGAAGAAATTAATTAGGCTGGGAAGGGGTTGTTAGTTGACAAATGTCTGCAGTTTCCTTTCATGTTCTGGAAGAGCACTGAAAGCAATAGACAGCAGCACTGAACCTGACCCAGCCTTCCTTGCCTGTGCTTTTTTCTCACTGTGTCTCATTCATCCTGGCTATAATAGACACCCAGTAAGACTATCCCATGCAATTAAAGAAAGAGTCAGAGGACGTTCACTCACTACACAGACTCTGCATATGACCTTCCCAACACAAAGACAGAAGAAATCCAGACATGCAGAGTTAGGTTTGGTGCCATTCTAAATTGTTCGGGACAGAGTGAGGGCAGACAGACAAAATGACAAAACCACATGATCCCCTTTTAGATCCTGTAACTGAGTATGCCTGCAGAGGGGGAGTGAAGGGGCCATGCCTGCCATTGTCACTGCCCACAGGTTGAGAACTGCAGCTATGGGGAGTTTTAAACAACAGCTCTTCATCTTCTGAGCTCATACATCTACACTTTCATTCCCCAGCTTTACTTAGTTCTACCCACAGCAACCCTATTTGCTTCCTTGGAGATGAATTTACTGAATTTTCCTGCCACAGCTGATACCTACTGCTGCTCTTACCTGCACAACAGAAGAACACAGTGAATGGAATCACATTTGTATTTTATCACTGTTAGATACACGGAAATGGTAACTGGTCTAGAAAAGTGCATTAAATTAGTTGTAAAGCAGTTAAATATAACACACAAAATACTCAGCAGTAATTTTATCACCTACAATAAAAAAGGAAATAAAGTTTTTATATTCATGAATGACCACACTCTTGATGCAGGGCTTGTTTTACACCTACTATGCAGAGTAGTAAGTTTCTATTCCAGAAAATGGTAAGGGAGCTTAAGCAAATACTGTTCTGTCTTATTTGTAAATAGCATGAGCATTTTAAAGTAGCATAAATTTAAAAAATTAAGCAGTATTTAAAATTACTATGATCTGCTTCTCTTTGCAAACTGAGCTGTCAAAAAAACCCCTAGCTTCTTTTCAGTACAATTTGTAGTGTTTTTACCCTAAAACTTTAATGCCAAATAATCACATTTTGAACTGACCTGTATGAAACCAATTTTCTTATCACTCATTTCAACAACTTTGTTGTTCTTAAACTAAATGTATTGAAAAACAAGTACTCAATTGAAATGGAGAAGCTAAAATTCCTGCTTGTACCTTGCTCTTGTAGGCTGAAACCCTCTTTTGCAGAAAGCTTCTCTTGGCCAGAGGGGAAATTTCTTGCCAGTTGCTCACTTAATTGTGCATCTTGTCTACAGTCAAAAGGTTTCACTGGTTCCCTAAGTCCATCCAGTGGTTGCATATGGGAATTGCATATTTTCAAGGGTAAATGCCAATTTTGTACAATTTCGTTTATTAAGAAGTGTAGTTAATGCTGTTACTGGAAATAAACATGAACTGAAATGTAGAATTGGAATACTCCTGGCCTTTGCTGATAAGTAGATACCTGTTAAGAATCCTTTGAATAATACTGGGAGTTGATTTGTTATTCCAGCAACAGGAAAAAGATAAAAGTTTATGATTATTTATTAGTGTTTAAATTAATTACTCACTAGAACAAGGAACAGAAGCCTGCTGAGTGAAAAGTTTTAGCTCATTTTCATTGTGAACCTGAGACAGCTGAGGACATCCTGAATACTGGCTCTTATGAGTTGTCCTCTTAGATCTCATGCTTGGGTTTATACTAAAGCAAACCTCCATGAAGTTACACCTTTTCTTTATTAAATATGTTTTTTGTCAAATGGCATAAGGTACTACCACAAGTAATTAAAAATCTGAAAGTAAAGATCTGAACAGTGTGTTCCAGAAGTCATATTAAGAATTTATACACAAACTATTTCCAGGAAATCCTGCTTAAGTTCAGTGTTGATGGGTCATCAGACTAAATCAGGCCAGCTGATTGTTTGAGCATCTGTGATTAGTTGCAGCATTTCCTCTTGATGATGACAGCAAGCCTCAGTGCCTTGAACCTTAATTCTAACATCACTTCCATTATTGCCACCACTGTTGGGATTGCAAGTGTGGAGAATATCAATGAAATATTTTTACCAGTTAGAAAAAGTCAATTTACTAAAAGCCTTTTAATTCTCTGTTCTTAGGAAACGCAGGCTTCTAAAATGTTCACCATCATTACTAGCTTTTTTCTTTCCATGAAAGTAAATGTATCTTTAATTTTGCCTTCCAGAGTGAATACATTATGATACAGTGTACAATTACATGATAGCCTATAATTTGCCTAGGGGTGCCCTGCTTCAGTTAGTGCACAGGCTGGGGAGGCATAAATAGAGAATGACTTCTGTAACACCAGTCTTTTTAAAAAAAAATTAGATGCCTTATTTTTCCTATCTATATAAATAGATTTTACCCTAGAAGGTTTCAGAAGTGTGTCTAAGATACTTTGTGCATGGTGAAATAACCGAATAACTGCTGCATGCTGTGGTACAACAGTTGCAGAAATATAATCCTTTCCAGGGTTTTGCACATTTCAGATCTTCATTATTTTCAGTCTAAAATTGCCACTGCTGAGGTTGCTGTGGTTGTAAACTCGAGCAGCTTCTCTTCAACAAGAGGTCTGGTTCTAGTAATAGAGTTTAAAGTTAGAACATCACAATTCTTTCCCGCTGCATTGATTATTATAGAAATAGAGAATGTCAATGTTTTGTGGATATAATGCAACTCAGTCTTTTCTGCTACAGAAACTCTGCTTTCAGGTTTGGATTTATTTTTTTTATTTTTTTATCTAGGGCCACCATAAATTTATACCTTATTTGATAACCTAAGTACTTCCCAGACCTGAAAACAGAGTCCTGTATTTAAGCCCCATGGCACTTTGAGTTAAAATAAGGTGTCTGCAGAAAATGAATACAGAAAGCATCCAGCTCATCTCTGGACCCCACTCTAGCAGATTTTGCATATTTGGCTGATATCTCAGGGATTCACCTTCCTCTGTAATGGTAAAGAGCTGAGTAACACAGAACCACTGAATGAGCTCCTGCTTTTCCTTTCTGTAAGCTGTGACTCTCAGCATGTTTCTAGTTGGAGCATAACATAGGCTTCCTTAGAGCTGGGTGTTTATTTTAATACTCTGTGCTTGACCAGGCCTCAGAAACTGTCCTTATAATACTGCCTTTGTCCTGTTCTTTCTTACAACCAGAGTATCAGTTGGTTATTTTATTTTATTTGCATTTGCCACTGTTGGATTTTTATTATTCAGGTGTAAATTATGGCTATCTCTTTTACCAGAACCAAAAAGACTCTGCTTCCTAGCACATTACATTACAATAGTGTTGGGGGTTTATTTTTATTGTGAGATAGGATTAAAAAGGAAAGAAAACAAAGCAAATTTGAACTTGAAAACGAACAAGAAAAAATACTTCATTAACAAAGCTAAAAGAGGAAAATTATAATAATGAGATAATCAGAACCAAGTTCCAGATAACCTTTCTTTTTTCCACTGACAATGCAAAGATAAAACCCACGACTTTTAGTCAGTTTACTACCTTTAAAAAAACAGTCTTAACTTCAATTCACCTGGGGAGAAGAGTTTCTCTTGTTGTGCTATAGAGACTTTTCCCACAAGAAAACAGGTTTTCTTGTAGTTTTGTCACGAATGAAAATAACCGCCCGGGGAGAAAAAATTATTTTTCTGCAGTGACAAAGAACATTTCTCTTGTTATAGACTACATTACTTTTTGGGGTATTACTTTCAAGAATGAGCTACTTTAGTATACAACAAGTTTCTTATTTATCTCTAGGAACAAAAGTCTCTTTACTATCTTCTTAATTTCTCTAATTCCTTTAAATTTCTCCTTAAATCACAGTAATATTCCTCTGTTTCAGCTACCAATGTTTCAATTCACAGTTGTACCCAAAATTGCTACCTTCCCCCAACACATTTCATGCGTCACAGAGAAAATAAACAGTCTAATATCTTTACCATAGCTTTACAAAAGAATTTAAATTTAAGTTCAAAATATTCTCTTCAATCCCTCCATTCAAAAGCAAACTTCTTCTTTACTGACCTCAAAGGTTAAGTTTTATCATCGATTAAAACAGTTTTTATAGAGTTTCACAGTGTTGAAAGGTTAACTCAATCCAGATTTTGCACTGAGAAGAAAAGCTTGCTGCCAAGTGGTTCTTCCTAGCATCATGTTGACTTCGCCTTGCTGAAACACTGAAACTGGAGGAAAAAAACTGCAACTGGGGTTTTTGTTTCTTTCTCACCTGCAGTAAAGTTAGTTCAAAGTAGCTGAGTAGACAGAGTTCACTGTGAGCCATACAAGAGAGAGAGAGAGAGGCTGTGGCTGCGGGCACCATCTTGGCTGCTCCACGTGTTTGCTCCGACCCTCCAGCCACGTGGTGGTTCCTTTGTTCCAAAGTTGCTTTTAGTTTCCGAGTCCTTTCTGGCCTCGGGAAGCCTGGTGAGTTCCTGGGTAAATAGCAGTTCTCTCACCACCCCTCTGGGAAAGAAAATTTCAGCCAGGTCAGAGAAATCAAATCAGCCCAGGCCCAGCCACTCTGGGCTGAGCAGGGCCGACCGGGACCCTGCCAGGCCCGGGCCCTGCCACCTCCTTCAGAGGCCAGAAGTGAAGGGAAGTGCCCCCTCCTCCAGTGTTTTTCTTTGTTTCAAGAACGTGTCTTTACAAAAAAACGCAGAAGCCTCATTGGTTGAATTGAACAACGCCACCCCACAACAAATAGCTACAAATCTTTCCAGAGGTGTCCAGTATATTGTTTTGATTGTATTTGTTCCTTTAAATATATAGGGAACTATTTTCCTCCAGAAGACAAGGGATAAACAATTATTTCTGATTTGTTCTGAGCTCTTTACTGGGGAGAGAACTCAAAAGGTATTACAGCTTTTCTTGAGGCCATAGCAGAGCCCCTTTTTGTACTCTGGCAATTTCCATTCTTTCTGTCTGAGGAATATTAATACTGCAGTATTCTTCTCTTAATGCTGGACCTGCATTTTACCATGTTCTGTGATGTGGCTTATCAATAAATCCCTTCAGTGGGGAGTTGCAAGCAAAACTGTGGAATTTACAGATTTCAAAAATTATTTTCAAATCAGCCATAGTTTTTTAGGTAAACAAAATGAAGTTGATAAGCACGTGCATACTAAATTCTTCCTATGAGAGTTCAAAAAATTTATTAAGTGTATGGGTTTTTCTCACAGTTTGTCAGGTTTTGTAGTACACCCTTAATGCTGCCTTCAGATGATAAGTTGTTACAGAGACATTATAATGGAAAAATTTGTGCTGTTCTAGTTTCTCTTCCGAAGGTCTCCAGCAGTTCCAGAACTCATGAGATTCATTGCCTACCTGAATTTTGCCCTTTCACAGCAACTGCAAACAAGAAGAAGCAGTTTTCTGGGATGTGTAGGCAACCTCCTTTTCTAGAGTAAATACAAATTAATTATTAAAATTTCTACTTTTGGCATACTTCTCATTAATATGTTCTTACTGAATGGAAAGACTTCACTGTTGTATGTGTATTTAATTCAAAGTTGAGAAATGCAGAAGTAAAGAATAAACAAAATTAGAAGCTTTTTGGAGAAAATAATGGTCGCAGAATTGAGTTTACAGGTCAGCACAAAGATTAAAGGCTTATGTTAGTCTGTCATAATTATGATTGGCCATTTGTTCTTATGAATAAAAATAAAATATGACATTTATATTTCTGAGGTCAGATTTTCTTTCATCTTTTTCTAAACCAAGCAGTTCCAATCTTTTAAATCTTCCCCTGTGCACGACAGGGGCAAATTTAGAAAGGATTGTCAAATGTCAATGCAAAACTGAGTTTTTCAAATTCTAAAATAATTTTTAAAAAATCTATTCAGGGTTTATAGTGTTATATTCCATATACTTAAGTCCAGGGATCTATTTCAATTATATTTTCACAGAGGTTTGTCCAGTTACTATTTGGTTATGAGGTTAGAAGTTAGTTTAGAAAATTTTTTCCAGGAATATTTACAGTCCATCTGTTTATGAATGAAGCACAGGCTGAAGAGACAGCATAACACAGAGTCATAAACTGGTTTCTAATTATTTCAGTTTGGAGTCTTGCTCCTGTAGGGTCCTGCAACTGCTGGCTCGTGGACGTCCCTTGAATTAATCTCTCAACAAAGCTGGAGGACTTTCGAGTACCCTTTAATAGTATTTTTTCTGGGCAACTTTGTGTCAAAGAGGATACAAGTTAAAACCAAAGGAACTAAAATGGCTTTGAAGCAGACGGGCTGTCTGTAATGAAATGGAAGTGGGATTGTTTTAACTAAAGAGAGTTTTAATACAGTGAACAATCTAGAAAAATCTTATTCCCAGCCGAGTACAAGAAAGGTCCAGTGGCATTTGATTTATTTCTGCTCTAAGGCCTAGCTTACTTCTGAACAAGTGATAAGAGAAACTGTTCTGTCAAACCCATTTAAAAACAAGATTTTGTTCAACATGAATAATAATGGATTCTTCTATGGATAAGATTCGAAAATTATTATGTTTTTATGTAAGTGAGGGAAATAATTAAGAAAACCAGCAGTGTTTGTGCAATCCTCAGATGTTCTTGTCATCTTTGTACTCTTGGTTGTATCTTGTCAGGCTGGCTTTTCAATACTTTTGTTTCTATGGATAGTATTTAGAAGGCAGCTCCTCTCATTTTTGCTGCACCGTAAATATTTTTGTCCAGGATATTTTCAAGCCTGACTGGAGCGTGGGTACTAACATCAGGGTGTAAGGGATGCATGTTGGCTGCTGTGCATACATTTGGTAGGTCACCCATGTAGAGAGTAAATGACAGGGTTATAAATACATGAAGAGTCTCTTGAGAAAAGATTGAGTGGTTTCTGATGTCAGCAGAGCCCTGAGATGAATTTAGTGTCCTGCTTGTGTTTGCTGTTTTTCCATATCCTGTGAAGCAAGGCTCCTTTATAAAGAGCAAGAGAAAGCCCATGGTATTTAACAGAGAACTTAGACACTAAAGTGATGACTAAGAATTTACAGGATGTCTTGTTCTGTCATGGCCACAAACACATCCATACAATTGTGTTTCATGGATGTAGCTCAAACAGAAATTCTGAACCTATTAAATATAAAATATTTCAGTTCCTGTCTCTAAGTCTGTTGTAATTGGATATTACAAAGAACAGTCTTGGACTTTAAAATACTGTTGGTATAGAAACTGAAGTATAAAAACAGAACAAATGTTAGTACACTACAGATTTAAACAGACAAATTAGGAAGATAATGAGTATATATTATATACTAAAGGATAATAGAATAATCTGTTTTCATGGCAATGCAACGGAAAATAATTTTAAAGACAAAGAATTTAAGATTTCTGTAAAATCAGTGGTAACCAAGGAGGAATAATCTCAGCCAATGACTATCAGAAAAAAAACCAAATTGTTCTTGAAGAATTATCCATAGGCTTTAGTAATAAAATATTGTATATTTTGCAAATTGCACTGCAGATTACTCTGAAACCTGCAGGCAGAATCAGTGTGACAATGCCCAACTGTATTTGCTTCTGAGTCAGAGCGGGAAGAGTTGTGGTCTGAATGAAAAAGACAATATCAGAAAGTCCTGTGTATGAGCCAAAGCTATCCAGCTTAAATTCTGTCACAGCAAAGAATAACTTTATTTCTATAGAAATACCTGTTTTCCACATTGTGCCTCATAGTAATCCTAAGAAATCATTGTGATGGCATTGAAGGATGTTGCATGTTTCCTGTGGTTGGTCTGAAGGAGCTTTAAGCCTGTAAACAGCATCATTTGTTTCAGAGGTTAAAGGTCTGGACCAAAACTAAATGTCTGCTTGGATCAAAAGCCTGTCAAAATATCTGACATTTCAGTGTGGGGGGAATCTATGCAACAGTGAAGACCACCCCCAGGCAGAACTACCTTGGTACCACAGCTCAATTGTGTCTTACCTGCCAATACTTATTTGAAATAACCCAATAATCTGTCAAAATCCCATAATGTGTTATCTCAAATCTGAAAAATTAGCTAAAGACAACTGTCATTGGGAGGATGTGATTATTCTGTGTTCCCATCTTTCCCTATCCTTTGTAAAGTTCTATAAAGCTAGAAAATATTTTCTAGTATTGCTACTAAAATATGTCGTCCTGGCAAAAACCTGGGTACTATGACTCAGCTGTGATTTTGAGGTGTGCATGGAAGTAAGTTAGAGGTTATGGGATTACAATTTAAATGCTTTCTTCATGTCAGATCCTCTGTGGTGGTAACAAAAATGCTCACTAGATTTCAGGCTAAAATGTGAAATAAGACTAAAAGTAATGGCTTCTGTGTGACTACACAGCTTCTTCTTCTGACAGTAAATTTATCTCAGGCCTTAAGGAAGTCTAGAGGCATTGAGAATTATATTTAACATATTCCATATGTGCAAAAGTGAAATAGAAATTTAAAATACATTAATTTCAGTCACGGATGGGATATAACTCTTTAAATATATCCACTTGCACCCTGGACAATATCTCATAATCCTGTAAAATTTCTTACTCTAAATGCAGATGTTTTCTTAGAGCAACCATGTAGAAAAAAATACCATTCCTTT
This sequence comes from Thryothorus ludovicianus, assembly GCA_013397245.1. Lineage (NCBI taxonomy): Eukaryota > Metazoa > Chordata > Aves > Passeriformes > Certhiidae > Thryothorus > Thryothorus ludovicianus. The sequence continues at coordinate 10,961 of VZTB01005925.1, read as the reverse complement.
TCTCTTGGAAATCTAGAACAATAACTCACAGAGTAGAACAATAAATTAGTTATATCCTGGCAATGTTATTGGTTGAAAAAGGAAAAAAAAACCTTGCAAAACACAGGTTTGATATTGCTTTGATAATGCAAAACCTTGATTGAGCACATGACTGCACTGTCATACCACGCTTGAAATTGGCAGTCTCAGGTGGCATTGAATACAGTCCTCTCACTAGGTCTGGCCTGATGAGAAGAGGGCTCTCAACAACTTTCACTCATCTGTTGTAAACTCTTTCTCCAACTGGGCTTTTTTTTCCTCCACTAGATTGCTTTTAAAACCCAATATAATAATTATGTTAATATTTCTGGAGTGAGGTGCATTTCAGAGAAATGCACTGTACTGTACTGAGCAGTAATGCCCAAAAATTTATCTGTATAAAGTATTTAATCATATATATTAGGATAATATTTTAAAATATATATCTTAATGAAATTCGGCTGCAGTAAAAAGGAATAAAGATGCAACAGGAAACTCCTAAGAACTTCAGAGTAGACCAACTTCTTACAAGTGTTTATCTAAAGGAAATTAGTTATAACAATAGAATCTACAGGTGTAGATGAACAAGATGAACACATCTAATTTTTTTCCTCTTTCACTTCAATACATTTGGGAAGATCTATGATGGAACATGCCTTCCACTTTCCCTCTTAGTGGAAACTGATGAAGCATTTGGCAGGATCAGTTACTTTAAGGTGTGATTTCCTGCTGGAATAAGATCTGGAGGCCAAAGGGGAGCTGAGGACTTTATTAATCTTCCCTGGAAGTAGGTGCAAGAGATCACACCATAGGACATTCTGTCATTGTCAGCTATATGTTCCAAGAATAGATTAGCATTTTAAAATCTTACTGAGGCTGACAACCAAGCCTTTCCTTTCCTAAAAAAAGGGAAAACAACCTTCTCAAGCCTGTATTTTTGTCAGAAATTAAATAATTGATTTATGAAGAATGTTCAAAAAAACAGCTTGAAATGATGTCGTACTCATAGATTAAGGAATCTTGGAAATACTACATGAAAATCTGTGGGTGAAGTTGGTTGTATTTTGTTTGTTTTGTTTGTGTGGTTTTGTTTTTTTTAATGGCAACTGAGTCTAGATCCCTCAATGCAAAAGAGCAATAGGAACAATAAGTGTCAAGTTTTTCTGTGTGTCTCCCCAGAACATACATAGGAGCTTTTTCCTGGAGCTGAGGGTCTGAGTCTCTTGTTCTCTGTACTTGGAGACAAAGGGAGAGGAGAAAACATTGATGGTATATCCTGAGACACAGGTAACTCACATCAACCATGGAAGAGCAAAAATCAAGATTTTGATTTATCCAGAGTAGGAATTCAACAAGGCATTACCCCTACAAAATTACTAAGTTTTACAAATTAGGAAAAAGTGTGAATTTTCTGTCTTGGGTGGATTCTTTTTCTTGGGTTTTTAGTGGGCTTTTTGTGCGTTTTTTGGGTTTTTTGTTTTTTTTTTTTTTTTATGAGAAGGGGCTGGTGGGACATAGCTGTTTTAGAGGGAAGTGAGTAGCTAAGAATCCTGAAAAAACATAGGCCCCTAAGTGCTGCTGGAGGGCAGATATTAGATCCTCTCCTTTTTTTTTTCTTTTTTCTTTGGACATCTTTTACTGGTAACTTAGGTGTCAGTCTGTTAAGCTTGCTGGTTTGAATGCCTGAATTTTCTGTACTTTATGGGGACTGTGGACACCTCTCAAGAAAGTGAATTTTATTGTAACACATGCATCAGTGATGAAAGTAAGCCAGGGTAATTTTTTTATACTCTAAAAATAACTGAGTTTGCTCCACAAAATGAATTGCCAGTTTTTGTGCTCATTCAGCATTTAGCAGAAAGCAAATCCAAGGCTTTCTAAAAAATCAGGTGTGAGAAGTTGTGCAGAGCTCTGCTACAATTTGTAACTATAGGAATGTGAAAAGTTTTAAGCCCTGGTGTCATCTGATATCACAGACTGTACTATTGCAGAGTCTGCTGCCAAATCCTCATCTAATCAAGGCAGATACATTTCTTTTAGGAGAAGAGTTTCAAGTCATGTCAGAAACAACAAAATAAGCAAAGCAGTGAAGGAAATTGTGATCTACCAAAGAAGACAAAGTAGTTCTTATTCTGGATAATACTTTATTATAAAAGATTAGATTCAGATTGGGTGTTGTTTTAGTAGTTTACTGGTTGATGAGTGATGCATTTATTTTTGGGAAGTATAGTAATTAAAAGCTTATTGAACTGACAAAATAATGTCTGTGCACAGCCAGAGTGGGAATTCAGAAGCTTCTCAGATTACATTTCCAATGATAGCCTGTGAATTTAAATAATTGTAAATCAAAATTATTTCACTTCCCATTGGAGCAGGATAGGGTCATTTGGACATCACTTCATCAAAAACAAACCAATGATATATTGTCTTTCTCAGGCCACCAAATTTGTGAAATAAAAAAAAAATTCTAAGTTTTTCTGGTACCTAGTTTACATAGATATTTTGTGGGTAAACGAAATATTTTTAACTGCATTAAATATGAACAATTGTGCACAAGTAGTAAGAGATGATAGTAATTGCATGGAAGGACTATATTAACCTCTTAAATTTCTTTTATTTTATAAGGGTTTCTTTTTTCAGCCTTTGTTGTTTAGAGTTACTCATGACTGAACTTCAGGTTTTGTGCTTACTCTTCGCATGTTTTATGTCTGACCTTTCTGGAGTGGTCACATCCCAGTTTCATATCCATGTTGCTTGAAAAGTCCATGAAGACACTCAAGGATAAATGTAAGCAGTGGTCATTATTGCTTGTAGGTTGCTTGGAATGTTCTGCTACATCAGGAGCAGAGCAGATGAAATGGGGTTTGGTTTCTTTCCTGAAACACTTGTTCTGTCTCCATCTTCCTTTCCATCTTCCATGTCTCCTCTGCTTTCTGCCAGGAGTTGCTGTGGCCCAGGAGGAGGCCCTGTGCCATGGCAGGGTGTTGGGACACCAGCCCTATAGCTCCAAGCGTAAGCATGGACAGATTCCTTTTTAAACTCCAGGGATCTGTCCAAACTGTAGTTTCCTTATGCCACAAATATCCTGCCTTCCAGACTGTCATCAGCTGGGAATTGTGGGTGATTCCTGCTAGGGGACACAGTGGAATTCCAGTGTAGAGATGGATCAAGTTACTAAAGAGTCTGGGGAAACTTGCTTACCTTCCATGAAAGGAAACTGTTAGGTGAAGGTTCCTCTTAGGAACCAACAAGAGTGTCTCTGAGAAATGCAGTCAGTTAAACAGGACTTCAAAATATTCAATTCATATGTTCTTGGCATATCTTTAGACTCTTATCTATAAGGCAGAAGTTGTTTTTGGAATAAATATATAAAGGTTGTATCATTTAGAAGGTGTGTCCTTCGGATAACTTTTATCCAGACCAGCACAGGGAGAGGAATTGCCTTATCAAGCCCTGGCCACCTGAGACCCATTGGGCTACTCAGGCCAAGTTAATTGGTTCTGGGCAGGGTGATACAGCAAGGCCAGCACCCCTCCCTCCCCAAAACGAGACACAAAGAGCAAAATCCTTTTTCCTGTGGTGGAGCTGCTGTGCAGCTTTGCAGGGAGGAGAGCAGGAGGAGAGCTCCTGCCTCTTAGGAGAGGAAGCAACCTTTGCAGCTGTGAAACCTGAGAGAACAATGGAGGTTGTGTAGACCAGCAGTGACAGGGGGCTGCTCTCGGGGCTTGATGCCAGAGATGTCCCACAGCAGCAATCTTTCCTGAATGGTCTCCTTCTACAATCATCATCACACAGGCATTTTCCATGTTTAATATCTACTAGCCCTCAATGCTATTTCCTTTAGTAACTATTTATGTCTCACTTCACACTCAAAAGTATTCCCTCCACAGTCTGTTATCTATTAGGATTCATTTTAACTGAGGTAGTCACTATCCTCATCTAACGAATGATAGAGTTCTTTGGCCGTATAGTTTAAAAATCAGGATTTATAGTTCAGCTGTCTGAACATAATACAAGATTTTTGACAGCAAAATAAGCGTTTGAAATTCAAATTTTATAAATGGGTTCTTTAAAACTATTTGATGTTAAATGACACTGAAAAAGAACTTTATTACACAAGTGGCTGTAAGACTTTTGAATGCTGTCTGTATTTATACCACACCAATGCAAGAGAAATTATCATTACTTACTGAAGAAATAAGCTCTGTTCTTTCCAGCTGGATTCTATTTAAATCCTAAAAAATTTTTACAAAAGATGAAGATGAAAGCAAAGGTCAGGGAAAGATTTAGTCGGGAAATAGTTGAAATGTGGTTCATGGGATAAATGTTTTTTTATATTGACTGCATGTCAGCTCTGTATTAGCTGTGAGCTTGACAATAACTGATAGAACAACTACCACAATTTCTCTTCTTTTATAAAAAACAGATAGTGCTGTTTGACCCATGCAAGGGTGGTGTTATTCAGTAACGTGGGTGCTTCTCATGCAGCCTCATTCAAGGCACTTCAAGGCAAGTGCCTGTGTTGGTTGATTAGCCTTCCTAGAACACTCTAAAATTGCTAGGAGGAGGAGATTTCTACCACCTAGAGGGCAATTCAGAAGAACGATTCACCACAGAGAACAGAATTACTCTCCTAATGAGTCCCTCTCACCCTGCTGATGCACAGAATACCAACTGCATCCAACTTCCTACTTCATTGTATAAACTGCAGAAAAGAGTGATGACGTCAGGAGTAAAAACCAAATCAGGATGGGTGTATAAGCCTGTAATATGACATATGGAAAATAAGGTCACTTAAGGCCAAAATTAGAAACCTGAAAATGCCTGCTGATGTGGTACCAATTTCTAGGCTTCCTCAAGTGTGCCAGGAGTCTGGTGATACATCACCAGGCATGTCTGGAACTGCTTGAGAAGTGGTAGTGCTGGAGAGGCAGTGCACATTGTGCCTCAATGTACTCCACCTACAGAAACTAGATGTTCTCTCCATTATAGGACAAATTCTTTTCCTCTATTTTAGTGTCAAGATCATTATTAATGATTTTAGTGCTTAAAACCATGGTTTAAAAGTCCATTTTCATTTAAAAGTTGATAACACAGGCATAGAAAGAGCATTTACAGTTTGAAATTAACACTGAATGCAATAGATGCTGCACCTTAACGGGAGAAAACTAGTTTTCACCTGAAGCAATTGTATAATGTAATAAGATACAAAACCTGTTTTAGTTCAGAACAGCAAAAAAAGTTTAACCAGACTCAAATTGGGGAATTGGCAAAGTCAATGCCATATTTATCCCATCACTGCAGCACAGGCTTGAAGTTTCTTGTGGAACTAAATAAGAAGAAAGATCATGACACTTACTATTTTCACTTTTTACTTTATTCCTAAGAGACATTAAAAAAAAAAACAAAACCTAAGTACTAGTGTTAACAGAGTCAAGACAAATTGTATTTACCATTGGCAAAGAAAGAGGTAGGTTGTAACTGACGTCCTATCATTTCTTTTGTTTAATAATATCCAACTACTAAAGAAATCCAGACACAAGTCTGAATGAGTATTTAGAATCAGAAGATGCGTGTACAACAGTGCTGTTGAATGACTGGCCAATAATCAGAGCCTACATTAATTCCAGAAAGTACACAAAAATGATATTCCTTGGCTCCATTTTCAAAGCTGCATTTGGAAAGTTATGCACACTTATCCTGTAACAAAAAGAGGATTTGTGTTGCCAACACAAGCATAGCTTTCAAAATGTAACCATAAGGGTCTAATGCAGCAAAGTAATCCTTGGCTTTTGCCCTCTGAGAAAAAAGAGCAATTTTGCAAAAATTTTTGTCACTAAACTAAAAATATGTCCTGTACCCTGGGGAATCCTCACATGAATATTCTCTTTCTGGCTGGAGAGATGTAAGATCATTAGGGAAATGGAGGAGAAAGAGCAGTTATTGGAGGAACCCAAGTCTGCCTCTTAATCTGTCTGAAAATCCCCAGTTTCCCCACCTTTGTACAAAAGCATTATTCTAGAGTGGCTGAGTTTGTAATGGACCTTCAAAGTTCATCTAGTCTAGCAGCAGGGGCATCTTCCACTAGATCAGGCTGCTAAAAGCTCCATCCAACCTGAGCTTGAATGTCTCCAGGGATGGGGCATCCACCACCTTTCTGGGAAGCCTGTGCCATTGTTTCATCACGATAATTGTGACAAATTTCTTCCTTGTATCTAGTCTGGATCTACCCTCCTTTATTGCAAAATCATTAATTAACCCTTGAGGTACTGCAACAGGTCCTACTAAAAAGGTTGTAACCCCAGAGAAGAGAAGTGAGTGGTGGCTCTGAGTGCTGTACCATTTAAACTGATACAGATTTAAAGTTATAAAAGTAAACATGCTAGTTTACTCTCCTGCTGCCTGACGGGGCAAGGTATTGTCTGTTCTTCAATTTCTATTGCCCGAGAGTAGCACCTTTGGAAATTTTGAGAACTGGTATTTTTCCTTTTCTCCCTAGAACATGAGCTGTGTGTAAATCTTACATGGGAATAGGAAGTTAAGTGAAATTCAGTAACTCATACAGAGAAGTAGAAAACGTGATCTGAAAAGTTTCAGTCTGGGACTTTTCATTCAGAATTCCTGTTGACTTCAGAAAAAATGAAACGTGTGGGTCTTTTTCATCGGAGAAATCAATCCCCTGGGTTAAATATCTGTTGGACTGAATAGATGTTGGTGGCTTTTTGTCTCATACTGAAAGGTGTAGATTTCTGAGGATATTAGTTTCCAGTCTTACGGTTCAGAGCAGGGTTATTGGTTGTTATTATTATTTGTGACACCTATTTTAAAGAAGGACATATTTAATATCTCTCCAGGACAGCAATATCTAAAGATTGCAGACACAAATATTAGTGCTGTTGCAAGTGTTAATAAAACTGCAATAATGTTTTTATTTCAAATTAAACAAGCATAAAGTCTTACATTGTTAAAAAAGAAAATGGCCTAATAATCAAATGCAACAAAGGATATTAAATATCCAATATCCAGATACCTCTAAGTTAAAAGAGGGGAGAGAATTTCCAAGACAGAAGGATTTTATGGAAAAAAACCCACAATATTATGCACTAAAAAAATTTAAAAATGGGGAAAAGGATTTTTTGGAGAAAATGGCCAAGAGGTGGCAGCACACCCTGCCCTGCTGAGTGCCTGGAGCCCTCAGAGGTACTCAGTGCTCATTCCCTCGGGCTCAACAGCCCCTTTGCTTCGAATGCACCCAATGAGATGATGTCCTTAGAAAATAAATCCTTTTGTGGCTATAGCTGGATTTTCTAGAACTACACAACACTACACGAAATTAAATATTTTAGTAGATCTGAAAAATACTTGTTTGATGCTCTGGCATTCTGGGCTGCTGGTTCTTGCTGTAGTCTCATGTGGCATGTTGCTGCACCACAAAAGTTAGACAGATATGCTTGTGGCTTGATTGGCATCAGTCTGGATCCATAACAAAATTTAACCAGATTAAGACTTGCTTGATCCGTCTGCTTAAGAAAACCACAATCTTCAGACAGAGGGCATTCTGGACTCTTTTCCCATGCTTGAAAACAACATCTGAAGGATCCTTGCTATTAGCAGTGGGTTGTTTCAGCATATGGTGAGACATGGTAATAGTTCAGTTCTAAATGTACACGATACAGTTGCTATTTCCTGCCCTGCCAGGATTGTATCTGTGGCACTGGATTTTGCTGTGCTCTGTCACAGCCTGCACAGTCTGGCACTGGGCATAGGTGTGCCCCTATTGCTTTCTCCTGTTCCCTTTCCCTTTGGCCTCCTCACAGGGCTGGGCCCACGTTACCCCTGTGGTTGTGTTTCTCTAATGGACAAGTTCAGGCCAGCTTTTCCCAAGGAGAGGACAGGAAGAGCACAGAAGCACCACACATTTGGTGGGGCTGCAGGTCTGTGTGTCCTAGAAGGCAATTTGGATGTTAAGGAGTTCAGTGAGGGGGCAGTGGGGAAGGGAGAGAAACTCCTTCACCTGAGGAAATCCTCTGTAGTGAACTTAGCCAAAAATCCACACTCTTAGCTGTATCTCCTCATTGATTGCTGTCAGGGTTACAAATGATATCAGTGATATTTTCTGCTGCTGCCTATCATGGTGCAGATTATTGCTTTCACTGACAAGAAGATGGGCTTATCTTACTGAGAACTGCTGTTCTTTTCACTTATACCCTTTACACCCAGAAAATAAAACATGTGAAAAAGTTTCTCTGAAAAACTGTTAAATTCAGCCGTTTACAGCCAACAGTAACTGAGCCATTGGTTATTATCCTCAGTCAGGGGAAGGGTTTATTCTTGTTCTGATGTTGAACTGGTTTAGTGGCTTGCAGTGCTGAAAGGGTCAACTCAATTTTCCCTTTCTCCTGGCCACATATTCCGGTTTGCTTCCTTGTTGCTGATTGTGTATATTTGATCCTACTGTAATCTAGTTCCACTCACTAAACCAGAGAAAACTAACCCAGCAAAAAAGCGACTTGTTCTCTGTGATTTGGAGGGAGCTGACACACCTCTCACAGGGCTCACACGAGTGCTGTCAGTGGTATAAGGAAGAAGGGAGTGAATGAAGGTAGCAGAGTTAACTACATTGGCTCAAAAAAGAAAAAGAAGAGTCATTAGTAAAGCTTATTTTGCAAAAATAGGTAATTAATGAGCACCAAGGTATGCCACCAGTGAAGTAACTAAACTCTGTGCTCTCTCAAAATACTGGTGAGCTGAATGTGCAGGCCTGCCAGACTTTGGTTTCCACCAAGAAAGCCAACTTAGAAAACTCTGTCTCCTTCCCTCAGTGGCTTGTTTCCGTATGTCCTGTGTTTAAATTGCCTGCCTCCTCAGATCTGCCAATATAGTATTATTAAGGAAGCACAATAAACTGGATCACTGAAATGACCTGGCTTAAAGATTGATTCTGTGACTGAGATTAAAAGGCGGGGAAGAAGAGCAGGATCTTAACCTTTGGGTAGTATTAGGTTCTTATATTGACTCAAGGCGGCCATCTTGGGAGTGGCAGACACAGGATCCTGGTAGAAATTGGCACCTCTGCCAATTACTGTCAAAACCCACCAAAATCACTCCCTCCCGATGCGCCACTGAAAGCACAGCCCTTGTCCACATGCCTTCAAACACCGCGGAAAATCGCAGGGAAGTGGGTCAGCTTCATGCTTTTGTGCAGGCGGCTGTGTAGACAGACAGGGTCCTTGCATTTTCCCGCTCTTTTGGCAGCCATCTTGCGAAGGTCAGGCGCTCCGTGGCGGAGCAGCCATCTTGGGAGTGGCAGAGACAGGATCCCAGAGAAATAGGTGCCCCCACCGCGGCCTGTCAAAAACCACT
>VZTB01005920.1:0-11448 GCA_013397245.1 Thryothorus ludovicianus | reverse complement strand
TCATTTCCTGCCAACTTTGATCTGTTTTCTGTCTTTTCCTCTTATGTCTCTGTCCTCACAGCTGATTATTCTGACTTGTAGCTTTTAATAGCTGAGGCCTTTTCTCTACAATTGACCCACAGAATTCTGCTGGGGAAATTCTGTGGCTTAGGAGAGGGAATCCGGAGTCTAAATTTATTGTATCAGTGAGGAAGTGGAGAAACTGATACAATATTATTTTAAAACAACCCACACAAGAGTATTCTGAAAAAAAAACAACTCCCAAACATATTTTCAGTGAAAGATGTGGGTGACATTCAATTTCAGGTGACAAATATTTAACATAGACTTTTCATTCTGAAACAGCGTCACCTTTTCCCTCTGAACAAGGGCAAACCTCTTCTTCATTCTGACTGCAAGACAGTAAGCATTACCTGTCCTTATCCACAATAATTGTTGTTTCCATATTTTATTCATAAACAAGGAAGAGAGGAAAGCAGTTCAAGACAAAGCTAAATGAAAATCATCACTTCTCTTTAAAATACTGATTTAACCTTATATTTTTGAGGTAGCTTTTCCTCAAATGACATCCCAGTTTCTTATTCAAAGACACTGTTTTCCTCTGGAAATTTTCAGTAAAATTCCTATGTTGCCAGTAGCAGAGTGAGCCACAGTATTCTGCAGCTCTTAATTTACTCTGTTCAGGACTAACACAATACACACACACGTTTACGCAAATCCTTCCTGTCTACACAAAACTTCTATCTGTCCTGTTTTTGTTCCCCTTCTGCTCAGCATCTTTCCCATCATACCAACATTTCTGCTGCTTTATGCATCCCATCTCTTTACTCTCACCACACCCATGGGCTGGTTCCTCTCTTCTCCATGAAGTACCTCCATCTTTGCTGGTACAAAAGTCATGGCATTGGTGAAAGAAATTGTAAAAAGAAGGAACCTCATTAAACTTTGAAACCACATCTCCGTCCACAAAAAGTGATTAATTTCTTTACAGCTCTTAGTACCCATAATCTCCACGGTGTCACCTGGTGAAATTTCAGCACACACACTTCACTGCTGCTTGCTGTAAAGCCCACCCTCTGGGATAACACATCTGAGTGGGGGGGGCAATGCCCAAGCAACTTCACCTGGCCAAAGGAGTGAGAATGTGTGAAAGGAGCAGCCCTGCAGGCACCGAGGTCAGAGAAGGAGGGGCAGGGGGTGCTGCAGTGCTGGAGCAGAGATTCCCCTGCAGCCCTGAGTGCTGCCCATGACGAGGCAGCTGTGCCCCCACAGCCCATGGGGGTCCACAGTGGGGCAGATATTCACCTGCAGCCCATGGAGCAGCCCCACACTGGAGCAGGTGGATGTCTGAGAGGAGGCTGTGACCCCACGGGAAGCCTGCACCAGATTAAGGGCACATAACAGAGGAAATTTTTTTGGTTTTGTCATCCAGAGAAAAACGTAAATTCAATTGTGCCAAAACAAAAAATAAAAATTGATCAATATTTTGGCTTTTGTACAGATTTCTGCCCCCTTCAAATTAGATCAGTTTCTAAACAAAAGCATCATTTAAATGTGAAGTATCAGGGTTTCATTTTGAAAATATTTACTGTTTCCTTGTTTCAGCCCTCCAGAATAAGATATTCTGCAATTTTTCTGGAAACTGTCCCATAGTCACAATTTTTCTCAGATTCTGCAAAAAATGAGGTTTGGATTTGTAATATTTTAGCTGACAGGGGTGGGGATGGAGCAAGGGTATGCCTACAACATTTAAGAGTTCACAAGGCCTGAACTTAAAAGTTCACATGAGGCTGTGCGTATATAGATATATATATAAGTAGTGTAGAATTTCATGTCCTAAGTAGGTACTTAGGTGAGAAATAATAGAAAATGTCACTTGCAGAGAAGATTTAAGACTGCTTTTTTTTTTTTTTGAGGAAGACATGCGGAAGAATTTTCTTGGAGGTTGTGCCAAAGACGTGATAAAGAAGTAGCAGAAGTAAAAATGTTGAGAAACACGAAGAATCTCTCTCTCTAGTTTACTGCGACTAAGATTTCCTTTTTGATATTTAACTCTACACTGAATAATCTCTTCTGGTTTTTACTCTCTGAACTCTGCTGCAGCATTTATCTTCACTCATCAGCCTCTCGAGGGGAGCCAATGAACGGAAGGCAGAATTGCTCAGCCTGTTTCCTCAGCGTTTGCCTGGGTTCTCAGCACAGGAAGCTCTGAAAAGTGCTCTGAAAAGTCAGCAGGAGGAACCTCTCTGGCTTTGAGGAGCCAGTCGATTAGGAGCATGCACAGCTAAGGAGAGGCATGGGAAAGGGGGAGAGGAAACACTGACACTGGCTGCTGAGGATGTGCTGGCGGCGAGAAACGCTCCCCGTGACCACAGTTAAGGCAGTGGAGGGATGGATGGAGTGATGGAGCTGCTTGAGCTATGAGAGCAGGAACCAACATGAAGGTTGCTGGGAAGACCGGGTATGTTTTTGTGCTGCTCACCATCACCATGGTCATGGGATTAGGAGGTGAGTCTAACTGGGACCTGTTGGCCATTGGGATGTAAGCATGGGAAATGTGCTCAGCTTGTTTCTTTCTATAAAAAATTCTGTGGCTTTTATTAAGTGCTAAAAATTATGAAGCACAATTAAGACATGATTTCCCAGTACCCAATTCTGCTCCTCTTTTCTTAGTGGTCAGAAGGCTGCCAGGTATTTTCCCTGTGACTTCCTTGTAGGCAACTATGTAGTGACCCTTGGATGGGAATGTACAATTTGTCACAAATAGCCTTTTTACTGAGACCTTCAAATCCACATCATCTGAGAAGCTGAACCTTTTGACACACTAAAAATATGCCTGGGAAAGTGTTTGGGAACTTGAAGCTTTTGGACGTGTAGTTTCTGCTGAAGAGAGGCTGCAGGCACTTTGAAATAGGGCCAGGATCTCTTGTGTCTTGCAGAGAAGTGGAAGGATTCTGATGTCCTGATAGAGGGGAGCAGCTTCTGGAATTTTGTTCTAAGGGGCATGGCCAGTATCAAAATGGGAAAGGCTTTTGGACCAAGGGCAATGGCAGTCCAAATTTTCTGTCTTTTATTGTAGTTGACTTCATTTTAATGCAGTTTAACTACAGCAGTTAGTGTTTCCCACATGCTACTCATTTGCATTTTTAGAGCTTGTGCTCTTCCAGACACCGTACAGCAATCCAGGGATTTGACAATGGAACTAGGGATTTGAGGAGCAGCTCCAAAAACTTAGTGTTTCTATATAGGAGGAAAAAGCAGATAGGTCCATGAGACCCAAATTAAGCATCCCACATCTCTGCATAATATGTAGCCTGCATGTGTCCATTCCTGTTATGGTCAGATTGAACTAAACTACATGGACATGAGTTACTTCATTTCACTCGGTCAGAAAATAAAAATATCTCCTTTTTGATATTTTAAAGCAAAACAGGTGCAGTCATTGTTGACAGTGATGGAACAGCCATCTGTAATGTGTTTGGGTGATAATGAGGGATTCTAAATGGTTTCCTCTGTGCTACCCACTGGAAAAAAATTAAGTATTTCATGAACGTTATTAAACTTTGGATCACTAACCTCACAGCAGGCACACTGATGGTAAAAGATCTGTCCCTATTGTCTTGATAAGGAACTATTAAAAAAGAATACTGAGGAACGTGCTCAAGCTCATGCAGATTGATTGTGGTAGCATCAGAGAGAGTCTACAATTCTGAAAAAAGTTGCTCAAAAAGTAAAGGAGTGTGGATATACCATAGGTTGAAGGAAAATAGGCAGACAAAGGGAAATCCTACTGGCAAAAATTATTTTAAAAAATACACTCTGCTGGAAATATTTAAAAAAAAAGAAGTCCAATGCCAAAACGTGGAGGGTTTTCACCCTAAGGTATTTGGATTTTAACTTCTTGGTGTATTAGTTAACCAATTATATTGCTCTTCAAAGAATACAGAAAAAGATGTTCCATTAAAATCTAATTTCATGCCTGAAACCTCTTCCCCAATCTTCTTCCAATAAAAAACAGCCTACATTTGATTGGAAGTTTTTAGCTAGCACTGCTAAACTTGTTTCCTTCAGTATAAGGCTGGCTCTTCTGAGCACAATCTAGCAGCAAGGGGTTTTTTCTTCAGAGATCACAGGTTAAATGTGTCAAGCTGATCCAGTGTGCGTATTCTGTCCAGATAATTTTAGTCCTCAGTGCTGCATGAAGCTCAGAAAGAACTATGTCCCCTCTTCTGAAGACTAGAGCAAGCTACTCTGAAAGAAGTAAAGTCATGGAAAACTTGTTGCATGTAACCAGACTTTATCTCCATTAACATTTTCCTTAACGTTTCCTTAGCGCGTTGTTTTGTGTGACTGGGTTAGTTTTTACCACAGCAGATGGGGCAGCTCAGAAAAAAGGCTGAGGATGCTTCCCAATTGTCACACCTAGCTCTGCCCTCAGGTAGAGTTGGATAATAAGCTACTGAAGCTGCTGAGGTGTGATCTCTACTAAAAATCCTTTTGTGAAAATCCTTACTAACAGCAGTGAAAAAGAATCAACATTAAGATATTTTTGGTAATGCTCAGAAGATTTCTCTAGTTTAACTAAGCACACACAACACCTCAAGTGGTTGTGTATACTCCAAGGGAGAGTGGTAAGGACAGGCAAGACCTTCCATGAGAAGTCCATGCTTCTTAAATCACTTTTTTTTGAAATAACATTTGCAGCATTTGACTGGGTAAGTCCTGCCTCTGTCATTTATCCAGTGACAATGGATATGTCCAAGTGCTTCACAGGAAGCTGCAAGAAATCCATTATCAGTAGTGAGATGTGATTCCCTGTGGCTGTTCAGCTTTATCAGTAGTGAAAAACTGAAGTCAGTGACATTGCACTGGAATAGTATGAATAAATGAGGTGAATAAAAGTAAAGTTGATTTACAGAGCAACCTAGCTACAGTTCAAGTTTGCCTGCATACATAATTTCCTTGAATGCTACTGCTTTCATTTTGTTTCTTTCCTTAATAAAACCAGTACATTCTTTCCCACTAGTATACTGATGTTTTCTTGCTTTTTGACTCTCTCTGACCTAGTATGTCTCACTGCACCTGTCTCTGTTGCGTTCTAGTTTATGGTGGAATTTTGCTGCAGATACAAAAACATTATAACCTAAAAAAATCTATTATGGTAAACTTACATTTGTCTCTGTTTCACTATTTCTTTGCTGCTCCTTTTGGACTTTGTGCTGCAATTATTCTGACTTCCTTTACCCTAAAAACATCTGAATCCAAGCAGCCTGTTTTTCTCATCCAAATTCTTTATAAAGAATACTGTACCATTAAATAAAGCAAAAATTTTCTTTGGACACATCTATATTTCCATAGTACAATCTCCCAAACATCCTTATGATACTGACATTTTACTTTGCTGTGGTCCAAACATTGAGTGCGTTTGTATCAACTTGTTGGCTTTCAAAACCATGGAAAGAAGGAATTTCAGTCATCCAAACTGACCACGTACTTCATGACTTACAAAGCAAGCATATTTTCTTTAACAGTGTGTGCACTTCTAGAGGTACATGCTACTTAAAATATCACAGCTGATATAATTTGTAGCTAGAGTTGCAGTCTTTCATAAGAAAAAAAGAATTTCTTATGATGCTTTATCTTGGTGTTGAATAAGACAATGCTGGGATGAAAACTGCCATGCTATGGGTAAGCACCAAACAATGTATGACTGAGATTTTAACCATATAAAAGTGAGGTCAAAAGTATGTTTTCACAGCAGTTCCTTATCTGCTCTCTGAAAAGTATGAAAAAGAAGGCACACAACCTAAAGTTTGTAGACAATGATTTATTTTTGTTGAGAATAGTAGGAAAATGCCACTTAAGCTTAAATGAAGAGTGCTTGATTTATTTTATTTCTTCTGTGACCGAGAGTAAAAGGCCCAATTCAGCACATAGAACAAAATAAAAACCAATCTGTATCTGTTTCTATACTGAGAGCTGGAAGCACTTTGTTACACGTGGTGTCACAACACTACTCTGATAGCAATACTACCCAAGGCACTTTAATATCCAGTGCAAATCCCTTTTGCCCTCGTGCATTCCATCTTACATTCTGCAAGGAGGAAGATCTACTTACTTTGCACAGGTCAGAAGTAGTAAAGTTCAAAGTTTACAGCCAGACTATGTGACAGTTTATTAAGCTCAGTGATGATTTATTATCAGCTGAGGATTTGGCCAATAGTGTTTGTTCTCTAAACTGCATGACTGACACATCTTTTAAACACCAACTAATTTCTTTATTTAAGAAGTGTAGCCATCTTTTCGTTTTGACACAGTCATATTATACTGAGACATAACTTATCTATGTGAAGATAAATCATTGAATTGCTGCATCAAATTGCAGGAATTGTATTAGAAAACACTTTTCATAAACAATTTGAGCACCAAAACAAGCACCCATTTTATTGAAAAGGTGGTTTTATACTGATTAAGGCATAGTTCTGTACTCTACTTTCCAGTAGAAATTTGTTGTACTAACTGTTTTAATTATTATGGCATTTTTACCTGCTGAATTTCAGCACACATCTAACATTCTATTCATCAAGATCAACTGGTTCTTCTTGTGTGATATATCAGTTCTTTACACTAACACTGTGTTCTTCCTGCTTTCAACAAGTTTCCTCACANAACACATCTCTACCTAAGTGAGCTCTAGCGTCTTTACATTACCTTCAAAATCATCTGTCTTGAAAGACTGCTTGAAAAGACACTGGAGAAAGCTTATAAGAATTGAAATTTACACACTAGGAACTGGCAATGGCAAAGGTACATTATATTCCACCTTGAATAGGAAGACTGAAACCTTGAGATCACTCTTGACTGCTATCAGTGTCCTCAGCCCTCTGCAATATCTAAAGTTATGTTTAAGCTTGCAATCTACAAAAATCCAGCCATTCTATGAGCACTTCATATATTCTATGAGCACTTTTCATATTGTAAAACCAACGGCAAAGTGTGTGAGGTTACTATTTCTGCTCGAGTGAAACAGCAAGAAAGAGTTACACAGTACTGGTGGCAAGAAAAGTACTGCAAGTAGCATGGTAGTAGTGACAGAAAAGAAATGTGTTAAAAGAAGAACAAAGTAACAATCTGTGTATAAGGAAGAAAGGAATTTCTAAAGATAAGGAAAAAGCTTAACTGGAATGAAATGAGAATAGGACATCTTTTCAAGGAATAATGATCAATCTGGATAAATAGTGTCAGTGTGAAACTAGCAATAAAGGTATAAATCTTTTAATGTGTCCTTTTAAAGATACATTCATGCTGGAAAAGCTGTGATCTAGGTTTCAATAAACTGAGTCATGTGTGCTTAAGTCAGCTATTTGATGTGTTTCTGTAATGAAAATTAAAGTAGTCCCACTACTTACTTCTCACCCAAAGCAAAGGGGTGGTTTTCAGCCTACACTCCATCCTGTGCTATTGTGACTATGTTTTCACAGTCACAAAACTACACTATATAAGAGTCTGTCAGTGCATTAGCAATTCCTATCCTAGTACAAAGCACTTCTATTTTTCTTTCATTCCATTCCAGACAAGCCTGCTGGGTGTCACAGGAACCCTGTGGCAGTAGAAGGGGAAAAGAGATGCAGGACACAGAGTTGTATCTGAACTCTTCCAAGCGTCCGGTGCTGCCTTTTTGATTTTGACTTGCTGTGACTCATATACTACATTCATTCCAAGATACAGTTAGTCATTGGCTGTGGTATGATCATTGTTTCAGTTCATTTTATCTCTAAGTTTAATATCTGCAGGGGATGTAGGAGGAAGATCCATAGAAATGCTCTGGTAAATTGTTACTGTAAGAAACAAAGAATCAATAGGATGTCTGAGAAAGTAAAGCAATCTCTTTGTAGTGCAAAAAACTCTTTAATAGCTAAATTTTTCAAGAGGATGTCATGGAAATTGAGGCAATAAAAAGTTCTGCTGGGGTTTAAAACCTGCTATGAAGAATGACAGAGGCTGGAAATCTTTCGTATTTGAAAGCAACCAAAAGCGCTTTCGAACTGCGTAGCTGTCTCTGATTTTGCAGTGATTCCCCTCAAAAGTTTAGTGGCTTCACAATCAAATGTTCCTGTTTTTAAAACCTTTCTTCTTTTAGTGTGAGAAAGTCTCTGATAAATGGGAGAAATGACAAAATAAGTGATACTGCAAAGAAGCTGGTGCAACTAGATATTCATGGGAGCTCTCCATAACTGTATAAACCACACTGAGAAAAACAGAGCAAAGTCTTTCCCCCAGTCTTTTCAAATTACAGTAATCCCACCATGATTACAATAACCAGCACATTTTTGAAACACAAATGAAAACTCCTCAACCAAGTTTGTTTTCTCATGAGAGAGGATATGTCCATTTTCAAACATAAAAGTGGAATCTGTCAGTGAGTTGGAGTGTGAACTCAATGCACTGCAATAGAGCTTGAGAACCTTTTCAGATATGGCTTGAGGTCTTCTGCAACAGTCAAGGAAAGACAATGGGAGATGGCATAATTAGTTAGATTTCAGAGGCTGGAGTCAAATTGGAGGATGTCAGTTTAAGGAGCTGCTACAATCAGATGAGTCTCTAAGGTGAAACCCGATCACAATGGATTTGCATTCACAACCAGAATAAAATGGTTCAGTCTGGTGCTGTACAGAACTCCCAGAACCTGACTCATCTGCTTTCCCCATCAGTGTGAGAGACAGCACATACTCCTGGTTTCCTGAGCTCTGCTCTGTCTGGCTAACAGAAAAAATGATTGCTGCTTTCCAGAGTCAACTCACTTGTGAAAAACATGACTGAAAATGGGATGTTATTTACAATAAATATGTGACCCTTCATTCCATCTCTCGTGTGCAATGAAATAGTTAACAGTGCTGACATTTAATTACCATCCAGTTAACACTGCACCAAGATGAACTCCATAGCACCTCCTCAAATCACTTGTTCTCTGCAGGCCCACAGAGGATGGGGCCTTTGCTGCACTAATTATCCCCCTTTTTAGCCACAGCAAGCTGGCAATTCAGCTCAGCTGTAAGATGAGATTTCACCTTGAGAGATGCAGCTGTGTAACAATGTGCTGGTTTGTTTCTCAGCCTTTGAGCAGATAAATGCTGATGTGGATGCCATATATCTGCCTTAATGCACTGGTCATAAACCAGTTGCTTATCACAGAGGAAACAGCAGCAAATGGCTTTTAGCCACTTTGCAGAGTGGAAAGACCATTCCAGAAAACAGTGGTGTGCTGAGAGGTCTGAATTTAAACACTTGTAGCACTGAACCTTTTCTCTTTAACGGAATGGAATACTGTGCTGGCATTTGGCAGGGATAGAGCAAATTTTCTTCATTGTAGTTACTATGGAAGTTGATTTGTGCCACCATCATAAGGATCTTTTGAGCAGCACTTAAAAGAGAATTGAAAGATCATAAAAAAAAAAAAAAGCCAAGGCCTTTTCTGATTGTCACACCACCAGTGAGTGGACTGTGGGTCCAAAAGAGCTGGGAGGGAACACAGCCAGAACAGCTGACCCTAACTGGCCATAGGGATATTCCAGACCATGTGGCATCATGCTTAGCACATAAAACTAGGGGAGGATGAAGAAGGGATGCTTGGAGCTGGGATGTTTGTCCTCCCAAGTCACCATTACGCATGGTACAGTCCTGCTTTCCTGGAAATGGCTGAATGCCTACCTGCCCTTGGGATATTCTGTTTTTCTTGTGTGCATAGCTTTTGCTTTGCCTGTTAACCTGTGAATTTTCTCACCTTTCTGATTCTCTCCCCATCCCACTGTGGGGGGAATGAGCGAGAGTGAGCCAGCGGCTGTGTGGGGCTTTGTTGCCAGCTGGGATTAAACCTCAAGAAGTACTTCTGTTTGTTTAGTTCTCCTGGAGAGTAGACATACACCCTCTAGGTTTAGTGAAATTCCCAGAGGAAAGGGGAGATTGTGTCTTCTGTCAGAGCTGCTGAGTACATATCCAAGAGCACGGGCTGGGGCAAGCAGCCTAAGGAAGGTAAAGAAAGCAGATCAGGAGACCTTGGCAAAGGGCTTGGTTGTAGCAGAGCCACAAGAAGTCATGGAAGTGAGGGAAAAGGAACTCAGATGTGTACATGTGAAAAATGTGCAACCTGAGAAGTCAACAAAAGCTTGTGGAGTAAAAAGGAGGACTGAGGGTAAAAACCTGTTCTTTAGGGCAGAGGGAGCAGAGGAGATTTGCTTTCATGTCTTTTGCTTTCATGAGTAAAGCCAGCAATTTTGTGTCCCCTGCAGAACTGTCTCTTTCTGACATATTGATTTATGTTCTAATAAAATGTGCTTTTAGATACTTAGATGGCTTTTGGTATGCCCATAGAAAGAGAAAGCAGAGGATGTCCAACTGAGGTCCTAGCAACATCTTCCAGCTGGAGGAAATGCTAAGACTGAGCCGGAAGGATAGGATAGCCATGAGAATAATTTCTATTTAAAGATCTGCCTTTGTGCTTGGGGTTCCCATTGCTGTTTATGTATTAACCTCTGGGAACATGCATTTTGAATTATTTTAGATTCAAGCTAACTCTGTGGTAAAAACTAGCAAGCTTTGACATTTCTTGAGATTATATTTTACCTTGAAATAGAAACTTCATCAGAAACTTCTATGAAAATGAATTATATTACTCTTCATGGTTTGGAAGCTCCTCATCAAGAATTACTCAGGCCCAGTCCTATTTTGCTTGTGAGTCACTTCAAAGTCACTTCAGAAACACAAATTAACCAAACTTTTAAAGATTTTTGGCAGACATTAACCTTTGTAAAAGAAGTCAAAAGATTATGTTTTTATCAGCATGTACCAAAAAAAGAAGCAAATCAAAGAAGAAAATTCACAATTAATATTTACACTAATGCTGCTTACCCAGACTCTAGCAATAAAAGAGGGCAGTAAAGTGAAGATAGTTTAACCTTTTATATTAATAAGACCTCTTTGCAAAAGTAGGAAGCTGTGTGGATAGGATAAGCAAGAAATATTTTTTACTAATAATGTGCCATCTGGAGAAAATTTTTGTCTTACTAACAGTCTTCTGAATTAAAAACAAGATAGAGGGGATTTCATAAACCTTCAACAAATTTTCTGTAAACCTAAAATTGTATTTAAACTTGATTCAGCAGATTTTAAGCTTTCTGATGTGGTTTCTTATTTGAAGTGAATGGCACCTGATTCATTTAGAGGAGAATATGACAAAAAGGCCTAGCAAAAAGCACCACTTTCACTGCCTCTTTCTTCACAGCCTCAAAGTATGAAAACCCATTCTTTTGGGGAACTTTTACATTGCAATGAGCTGCTTAGGAAGTGCTGAGTTGAAAGACAAGTAAAATGCTGCTGCTTTAACATGTAAATGAAAGTGTACACCATTGAACAGGCACAATACTGTCAGTCTTGCTCAACATTTGCAAATAT
>VZTB01005916.1:0-14445 GCA_013397245.1 Thryothorus ludovicianus | reverse complement strand
GGAAATAAAAAAAACATTACAGGGCAACTTTCCGATTATACCACGATTTAAAATGCTTTAATTTCTTTATACACAACTAAAGGCAGAATGGAAAATCAAGACCGGAGATAACATTTTACGTGTTGTCTTTAGCAGTGAACATTGGAGAAATACCATTTTGTATCATTACAGAGCATTTGTAGCCATTTTTGTGAGAATTTGGTATACAAGAAAACCACCTTATGTTACAAAGACAAATACCCCGTTAGCCGAGAAGGCATTCGCTCGAAAGTTCTCGGAAAGCCCCAATGCCGTTGCGCTAACAGTCCCCGGAAAATTTTGAGATAATAGGGTCACAATCTTCAAATATTTGCAACACAGCTCTTTTCTAGATTATGTGTGCGGCTCTTAAAAGAGCCTTTGTGGTTTTGGTGGCGATGTTTCGAGAGGAGCGCAGCACCTTAGCCGCCGAAGCCGTACAGAGTGCGACCCTGGCGCTTGAGAGCGTAGACCACGTCCATGGCCGTGACCGTCTTCCTCTTGGCGTGCTCCGTGTAGGTGACGGCGTCGCGGATCACGTTCTCCAGGAACACCTTCAGCACGCCGCGCGTCTCCTCGTAGATGAGCCCCGAGATGCGCTTGACGCCGCCGCGCCGAGCCAGGCGGCGGATGGCGGGCTTGGTGATGCCCTGGATGTTGTCGCGCAGCACCTTGCGGTGGCGCTTGGCGCCGCCCTTGCCGAGCCCCTTGCCGCCCTTGCCCCGACCAGACATGGCGTCACCTGCCTGCTGCTGCTGCTGCCGCTGCTGCTGTGAGCCAGCGCCGCCCGCGCCGCGGCCTTTATGCGCTGCGGCCCGACCTGGTTGAGGACTGCGCACGAAGGGGGCGGGGCTTGTGTCCGGCTCCCGCCCTGCCCCCGCTTCCTCCATCGCGCGGCCCGCGAGCAGAAAATTCCGAGAGTTGTGTGAATTTCCCTTCCCCGAGGTACCATGGGTTCGGTGTTTCTGTCGCTTTTCGATGCGTTTCTTGTGCTTCAGATAGCAAGGACAGATTGTCTGTTTTTTATAAGGATTCACGTATTTTTTAAAGCTTCGATACGTCGTGATTGTTTAAAAGAAAAAGCTCGTTCATACAAAGTTACCCTACCCTTTGACTCTCTTAAATTATGCTCTGATTTGATATTTTCAAAGATGTATGTCTTATGTATTTCAGTTTCAGCTGCTTGTATGGTTTCTCCTCTGTGGCTTGTCTGTTTATACAGTGACTGCACGTTTGTTTTTTTTTAATGGATAATATTGCAGCAAACTCTGTCCAATCGTGTTTCTGATAAAATCCACCAATCCTCAGTTTTTTTTCGCATCTTCTCTTCCCACCATCTCTGAATATCTCAAGGTGAATTTAGCAGTATAGATATGCTAACAAAGATTTTATATGTTTCACTTTCATTTTTGAGGGTAAAAATATTCTTTTGGAGAATTATCTTTATTTTCCAGTTCAGTGGTGGCATAGACAAGACCTTGAATATTTTTAGAGTGATTGAAAAATTAAATACTTAAAAAGAAGGATGTTTTTGCATTTCTCAGGCATTTATTAATTCTGGGTTTTCTCTTTAGCAGAGGAAAATATTCTGAGATTTTCCTATTGAAATCAGTAAGTATTTAGCAAAAATTATTCAGTAGATCATTTTAGACCTGGACATTACCGGGAAGGATAAAAAAAATTTCCTATATTGATAGTTTGCTGCCCTCTCATGGACGTTTTTTATTGCTTGATAGTGATTTGGTTTTTTTTGTTACTGGCTGGGCAGCTTTATGTAATGTGCGCTTTCATGAGGATACAACAAAAGATTGAACAATAATCAGTCTTTCTTCCCACAGAGCACAGACAGAGACGTTGCACCTGATAGCAGAGAAATCCCGGTTCAGTGTACCCTCAATCAATGACAAATGGAAATGATGGGACCTGCCACAGGTTCATGCACCATCCTTTCAGCATGGGCCCAAAAGGAAACCCAGATGGGGTAAGACAAATGCCAAAACTCTGAAAGGGACATCTTAAAATTTAAAACCTCTAACAAAGTCTCTGCTCCACAAGGAACTTGATAGTAATCTTGTCTGGGCTATGAAGATACTTTTGGAATGCAGTGGGAATGCAACGGCTCAGGTAATGGTGTTATCTTTCCTAAGGCCAGTTTGCTCCTTTCAGGGAGGGAATTTCAGGGACCATGACTGGACTGCTATGGGAGACCAGGCTATCAGGAGAAACTGGGCACTCTGTAGTCAACTCCTCTGTTGCTTCCAGCAGATTTTGGGACTAAGGTAGGTTTGTACTGCACTGGTAACGATACACTTGGTGTCATGCTTGCAGCACGTTTTCCACTCTCTGAGTACACAGGCCAGTCCCCAGGGCGTTTCCAACAGGGCAGTTTAGCACTACCTGCTGCAGAACTCGCTGAACTTACTCTGCTGTGAAAATCCAGACCTTCAGTCTGCTCAATCAGACTTCAGGGATTCTGGCTCTATCAGAGGTCTTCCCTAGGAGCTGTTACCACTTGCAGATGCCTGCCATGAGGCTATCACAAAATCCTGAGCAAATCACATACCTAAGCAGCTTGTCATAAATTGTCCAGTTACATAAAGTTGAGATTTTCTTTCTGCTTTCTTTTTTTTTTTTTTCTTTTTTACTTTCTTTTCCAATGGAATAAAATGAAGGCAAAGCCTCATAAATGTAAATCCTACTCCATAATGAGTTGCTTCTGCCCAAGGATCTTTTACTACATATAATATTTCCCTCTGTCTCTTGCTGTCTGCTTGCTTTGCAAATATCAGAAATAATTTGGAAAAGGATTGTTTTTTAAATAATTCTTGTTTATAGCATTAGTTTTTTAGTTCTGGACAGAAATACACAACTAATAAAGGGGAGCAAGTTTTGAGATGAGTTCCCACTCTTCTTAGCTCGCAGCTGATTCTAAACTATACATCAAATACCACTTGTTCTGTGAGGTCTTCTTGATAAAATTAAACACCATCTTAAGATCCATTGAATCATTTCCATTGGAAGACACATTCAAAGATCATACAGACTTACATCTGTGTTGCATTAAGAGTATAGAAACTTGTCAGGAAATTGCATTCCAGCTAGTCCTCAGAGATCAGAGGGGTTGAGTGCAGCAGGCCTTAATTTCTGATTTCCACAAATTCAGCACTGCAAGCCTGGTAGTGTCAAATGAGAAGCATGAGCACAGATTCACAAATAGTGCAGTTTAACAATTCAGCTCTATAGATCTGGTTGCATTCAATAAGAACTACCATAAACACAGACTGGAGAGTAGTGTAGTTTATTGAAGCAACAGAACTACAAATTCAAAACTGCCAGTGCTAAATGCACTACAATAGAGCTCCAGCAAGAACAGTAATGTTTTGCTAACATGGATGTTATTGTTATTGTTATTTGAAGAAGCTTGTTAAGAAGGCCTGCCCAGCTGGGAGGAGGGAGAGTAGAATAGCCTGTTGACTGTCTCCAGGGTCTTTTTGTCTTCCTCCCAAGCAGGTTAAATTTCTACCCTCCTTATAAACAACTTAATCTTGTCCCACTCTCCCCCTTATGTATGGCATGATCTAGGTGGAGTACTGAGAAATATAGTCACATATGTGGTAGCATATACTTCATAAAAGTTATTAGCATATGCAGTAGTGAGTAATTTAATATATAACTGACTTTATCAGGGAAAAGTTACTTTTTCGGCCATGTGTCCTTCAAAGTTCAGATCATGATCTTTTTCCATTTGTGCTGTTCTTCCGAGTCAAAGCGTGACCATCTTATCTGCCAGGAGCTCCCCCTTCTACCCAAGCATTCTGTTGTGACATCAACAACGCATCTCTCTATGTGCACAGATAACACAGGAACAACAGTGCAGGCCATCCTTGCCTTGGCCCTTGGTTGTCATCTCACACCTCTGTGCTGTAAGTAGGGACTTCTTTTACTACTTCTTTTAGATTAAGTTTCAATGTTTGAGGTAAGCCATAATCCTATTATTTTTTTAAATTTCAACTTTTCCACAGCTGCTGGCAGCCCAATCTTGAAATCATTGAAAGAAGAATCTTGCAGTTACTGAGGTTTCACTGATGTCTCAGCAGTTCATGCAGGACTGATGAACTCATACGGGAACGGAAAGGCAAACAGCTCAACAAAACACAATGTGCAAAATGAAAGTCAGAATGCAACTTAATTCCAAATCTAGAAATAATTGTCCAAAATTGAGTATGGAGAATGAATGGGGATCCCAGGAAGAGTCACACTGATGACTTCATTATGCTTTGACAACATGTTATGTAGAGGAGAGATCTCAAATTCCCACATAAAAAGGCATTTGGTAACCCTGTGTCTGGAAGTACACTGTGTGCATTGTGATCTGGATAATAAAAAAGAAACTTGTGGAAGGAAAAGTCTGTTGTGTAATCATACTATGTTAAAGGTATTTAATTGAAATGTGGTTCTGTACCTGAATTCAAGCTGGTTCAAATCTGTACTGGCATGCAAGCAGCAGAGGACAGGTCTGGTATTAATACTATTTACATTCACTCTTCCAGGCTCCGTACTGGCTGTTTCCAGCTTCCTGCCCATATATTGAATGTGTTTCACCACTGAGCTCCTTCTTTTTAACAACCTGGAAACTTAGTCTTGAAATGTACGTTACATTTTATAATATATTTAGCCCAGGATAATGGGAAGGACTTTTTCTCTGCTTTATTCAGCTGTCATGGTTTAACCCCAGCCAGTAACTATGCACCATGCAGCTGCTCCCTCACTCTTTCCCAGAGATGGGGGAGAAAATCAGAAAAGTGAAAAACTTTGTGGTTTGAGATAAAGACAGTTTAATTGAGGAACAAAAAGCCATGCATGCAAACAAAGGAAGACAAAGAATTAATTCATTGCCTGCCATGGGCAGGCAGGTGCTCAGCCATCCTCAGGAGAGCAGGGCTCTGTAGTGCATAATGGTGACTTAGGAAGATAAAAGCCATCACCAGAATACTCCTTGTCCTTCTTCTTCCCCTCAGTTTTATCTGCTGTGCATGATATTGCATATCTCGGAATATCTCTTTGGTCAACTGCAACCAGCTGTTCTGGCTGTGTCCCCTCCCACCTCCCTGTGCACTCCTGGATTCCTCATGGGTGAGGTGGTGTGAGAAGCAGAAAAGGCCTCGGATCTGTGTAAGCACTGCTCAGCAATAACTAAAACATCCCTGTCTTATCAATACGGTTTCCAGTACAAATTTTAAACATCTTTGTGCCTGAACTAACGTAGTTTGCTTTTCATGGATGTCTAGCTTCTGATTTTCTCTGTCAAACACAAAAGATTTCTTAAATTAGTAGAATAGTTTCACTTGCAATAGAACTCCACTTTTGATGTTTTCAAGAATTGAGGCCCTAAGGGAGACTTTTTATTGTTTTTCAGACATGATGAGGCCACGCAGAATAAACTCTTTCACTTGAAAACAACTACCGTGAAAAATATGGAGATACACAAGAAGTATGGGAATAATATAAGCCACTAAGAGAGAATGAAGACATGAAGAAGCATAGTTTGAAAATTACTTATTTTTGTGATAATCTAACAGGCAATTGGGCTTTCTGGTAAGTAATGCTGATGAAAAATTCTCTAACCCCATAATAAAAAAGTGTTCATCTGTAGAAAGTGATTTGTTATTCTGGGAGGAGTAACTTAAACAGAATTCTTGACAGGTTTCTATGTCTCTTCTGCTATATGCAAACATTTACCAACTCAGTGGTTCACTTGCCATTATTGGAAGATAATAGACTTTTGGTATTGACATTTACTAAGAACATCTGTGAAATAAACAGCAGACCCTATGGAAGAAAAAACAAATGAAAGCAGGTATTTCTTGTAATAAATTGCAATACTAAACCTTTGGGGTTTTTTTGCTTTTACCTTCCTTCTAATTTTGGGGCAGTTTAGCATTTAATCATAAAGTATATCCTTTTGGTTTTTGTCAAAGTGTGACTGGACAATAAACACCAGTATGCAGCACACCCTAGAAAATACTGAGCAGAGGTGATATGCTTTCTTTCTTTTGCCAGTATAATGAGGTATCTTAACATGTTTGGCGAAAGAAATGAATGACCATATGTCCAAAAAATATGTCAGACAGGTGAAATATGTTCCCTCTTCACTGCAATCATAAATCACAAAATTAAACCTCAGACCAGTAGGTTAGCTAGAAATTTGAGCCATGATAGCAAAATAGTTTTTCTTAGGATATCAACTTTTCTTATGTCCGGAACAGAAATCTTCTTAGTTAGAGAATCCTACTGAAGGTGGTGTGGGATCCTGAAGGATACAGTGATCAGACACCATGTCAGTGACTTGGTAATGTAACATAAGCTATTTCTGAGGGACAATCAGTCTGGAGTTGTGCACAGCTCTCCCATAACTGAGATGAGATGGCATCTATGGGGCTAGCAGTGCATAAGCTGAGGGTAAAGGTGATTGAGAAATGATGAAGTAGGGTTACTGACTGATATGCCAGTGGTGCAATTGGCATAAAGATGAGATTACACATATCCCAGCAGTTTGGCCTTCCCAGGCCACTCATGCTCTTTGCCACTGCACTCCCTTTTTCCAGTAGGTACCTATACTATGCTGCCCAACTCAGCTTTACAAGTTTAACATGAGTTTTTGGTTTGATGGTAATTTTGTTGCTGTAATGGACAGTATAACCACTGGAGCTTATGTAGACACTACATTCAGCGTTCCTGCACACATACACTTTGTTGTTGTGTGGAACAATTTCTTACAATATTTATCTCCTAAATTAAAGATATCTTTGCTCGAGCTTTATGCTCATTAAAAGTAAAGCCCTACTCATAAGCTATGATCTCCTCATACCCACAATAAGCCACCTCTTCACAGAGCGATTGCAGTAAAAAGTGTGCACTGCATCCTTTAAAGTGAGACGGGAGAATCGCCAGTGACCAGAGCTATAGGTTGTTACGTGTGCAGAAAATACCAAACACTCGGCAATGAACTGAGAGTGGCAGCTTCAAGGAGCAGGAGTTTGAGCAACGAAGTGGTGGACTCCGGCCAGCACCAAGGCAGCTCGAAACCTCGAACTTCTCGGACCCGGCTGGCCCTACAGTTTCCAAAACGAGCACAAAACTGGACTGGAAGTGAAAAAACCCAACGGGGGTGAGGGAGGTGGGAGAGGCGGTGCAAACCTAGCAGGGAGTTCGTAAGCCTCTTCCGCCAAGTGGATGAAAAGAATAGAGTGGAGCGCCCTTTTAACCCGAGAATTGCTGGGCACTAGAAAAGCTCAAGAGCAGCGGCCAATCTTTGCAGAGCGCGGGCTTTTCGAAATGTGCGGTGCTCTGGGGGCGGTCCGAGGCACATCCCTGCGCAGCTCTCCGCCTCGCAGGAGGAGACGGGAGATAAAGAACGGGGAGCCACAACATGCTCACCCCAACCCCCCGCCTCAGGACCTGGGTCGCCCTTAGCGGTACCTCACTAGCCCGACGAATTCTGGTTCCCAGCGATTTCCCGCGAGCAAGGAGATTTGCACCGGCCCACGGGAACCCTTTTTAAGACGAGCCGCAGTGAGCTCCCCTGAGGTGCTGCTCTGCACCGGCGAAGAGCGAAAGGGGAAAAATGCTACCAAGCTCACGTAAAGAGACAGCAACATAGGCAAAAACAAACAAACAAAAAAACAACAAAACCCAACCCACCCCCCCCAGGTTTTAATTGCACATGCGTTACAAGGAAATTTTAAAACAAAAGACTTCTAGCTCCTTTTGTGAAAAGTTGGGTGGCTCTTAAAAGAGCCGTTGGGTTTATCTGCAATGCAGATAGGGCTTTTTCAAGACCGCTTATTTTTTCTTGGGCGCTGCCTTCTTCGCCTTGGCTGCTTTCGGCTTGGCCGCCTTGGGCTTGGCTGCTTTGGGCTTTACCGCCTTCGCCTTTGCCGGGCTCTTCGCTGCTGCCGCTACTTTTTTGGGCTTGGCAGCCTTTGTCGCCTTCTTGGGGCTCTTGGCTGCTTTCTTGGCCGCTGCGGCCGCCGGCTTCTTCGCCTTTTTGGGGCTCTTTTTCGCCGTCACAGGCTTCTTCGGCTTCTTGGCGGCGCTGGCGGGCTTCTTAGCCGCCGGCTTCTTGGGCTTAGCTGCAGTAGTTTTTTTCTTGGGAGCTTTTTCCTTCACTTCTCCGGGTTTCTTGCTGAGGCGGAAAGAGCCGGAGGCGCCGGTGCCCTTGGTCTGCACCAGAATGCCCTTGCTGACGAGGCTCTTGATGCCCAACTTAATGCGGCTGTTACTTTTCTCCACATCGTAGCCGCCGGCGGCCAGCGCCTTCTTGAGCGCGGCGAGGGAGAGCCCCTTGCGCTCCTTGGAGGCGGACACGGCCTTGGTGATCAGCTCGGTGACGCTGGGACCCGCGGGCTTGCGGGCTTTGGAGCCGCTCGCCGCCTTCTTCGGCTTCTTGGCGGCGGCCTTGGCGGCAGGGGCCGGGGCGGCGGCGGCGATGTCGGGCGCGGCGACGGGCGCGGTCTCAGCCATGGCTGCTGCTGCTCGGCGGCTCCGCACGAACAATGGCAGCGCCGCCGCCGCCGCGCCTTTTATAGCAGCGCGGCGCGCGCTGATTGGTGCGCCGCGCTCCGCTCCGCTCCGCCGCCGTGCCCGTTGTGTTTCTTCAGGGTCCAAAAAGGACTTTTTCTGTACGAAATTCGCCGCCGATGGACCCCGTTTCTGTCCGGGAGGGAAGAGGGGAATCTGTCCTACAAGCTATTGAAGTTCCCGTTTAGAAGGAGTAGAAATGAGGGGAACTCGACTGCTGAAACTCGGCTGCAGGCAGCCGCAGAGACGTCGACAGAGAGAAACCTTCTGTTTATATCTTAAATAAAAAATTTAACGTGAGCTAAGTGGGCACAACTGGCATGAAATCTTATTCTCTAGAAGGCTCTCTACAGAGCAGGTAAAAAACAGAGTGTTTTGAACGGTTAGTCTCAGCGTAAATGGATACTAAATCCGAGGAAGTAACACAGTTTCGCCCCATGGTCCCAGAAGCTGCTGCGGGGCTGGCTCCCTCGGCTGAGCCGCTTTCCACCGAAATCAGCCCGCTCGGTGACTCTTCAGCAATCGCAGTGTTTCAGCTGCTGCCTTTTGGGGAGATGTTTGTGCTTCAGCAGAGAAAGTCGATGTTACTTTCCCAATGCTTCGGCATTTCAGTGGAACAAAGCACCGACGTGCCCCCTCCGAATACCGATTTTCCTCTCATTGCACATCTAATGAAATCTTAATGAAGTAGCTTTCTTCTGTTAAATTCCAAAATCAGGATTACTGCAATTACAGAATATCTGCTTTTAGTGTTAATACGTAAATAATTACTTGTCTTTGCCTTGTGATTAATTAAAATTGATTGGGAAGCAAAATCTGGAATGTACAGAATTTTGAATTGTATGGGGGGTTAAACTTGAAAATTCGTCTTTTGAGGGTATGTTGAGTAGACAGGACACTTAATACAAAACTGATTTCTCGGTTTTAATGAACGAATGTTGATTGTATAAGGTTTATCTTTGATAATAACATCTGGTGATTTACCACTTCAGTACTTTCAGAAGAGAGGAACCTACACCTCATCGAGAAGATTCCTGCCCCGGGAAGTGGCAGCTCTATATTACAAACCATGGATGGATTATATCTTTTTTTCTTTTTCTTTATTTTCGATGTAATGTTGCTTTCTTTTAAATACCAAGTTAATAGTCTGCCTGAAATAGTATTGTGCTCCGCACCTTCCGTATCCGGGCTATCCTCAGCTCCTCAAAACCCGTGAGCAGCTATATTCAGAGCTAAAAGTAAGTGTGAAAGGGTGAATGAAATACAGTAAAATACGCAAACTCCCTGCTGTTAGAGAATGGGAAAATAAACAAACACAGTGTCTTGAGTAATTTGAGAAATGCCATGTTATTTTCTTATTACCCATGTTTAATTGAAAACCCTAAACTTCTGCCGTCAGAGATAATACTGGATTTATTATAGTAATTTGAAATACCCTTTTTTTTTCTGCTTGAATGTAAATGTTGAAAAAATACAGCTTAATGAGGTCTTCCTTAATAAACCTATAAAACAAAGGTAAATACACATTTTGGATGATCTGGCTGCAATAGCAAGCGTAACAAAACCGCAATGTGACCCTGCAGAATGTTGTATTGTTTCTTGATTAAATACAGAAATGGGAAAAATACATTTGATTCCCATTTAATCTGATCTTTATTTTCTATAGGGGTGAGGATTAAGGCCTTCTGTGACACTATTGAACACTATTGGAGTGTTGAAAATATTTTTTTCTAAACTAGTAGTAGTAACCCCATGGCCAAGAACAGAGTTGAAAATCTCCCAGAGGCACTAGGGCTAATATTTGTAGTCCTCTAGTCCCTTGGTATTTGTATATAAGCGGACTGTTTGTGCCAAGATATTCACATTTAGTGGCAGCTTTCTGTCAACTTTCTGGGCTTGTACAAGAAGTGTTGTAATGTTTATCAATCCTTGAAAGACTGAGTAATCCTTTTATTTCTTTCTACTTATTTATATCAGAAAGGAATTATGAGATTCCTGGAAATAAAAACAAAACATTAGTTTTTTCCTTTATTTTTATTTTCCTGATTGTTTATTGATCTACTTAGAAACTGGAAAGTTTAGAGATGTGATTCTGCTGTCTCAAGCTCATCTTTCCTTCATGTAAGGTATCATTGAGCCTTGGAGATAATCTCTACCCACTATGAGAGACCAAGAAATGACAGATTGATAGTATGGGGCAGTGGATGCTTGTAGCAAATGAGCCATTATTAACTCCTATGCAGTGAAGACTAAAATAAAGGTGAGCATACACCGAAGGACAGGAAGGGTAGACCTGAGTGTTGATGCAAGTCAGAGATAATTTTCCTGACTTTTAATTTTTTTTCATCTATGCTTTCGTTTTGTAATTTCAAGTGTAATACCCTAGAATCATCCAAGTATTTGCATTGTAAACCAGTAAGTGGGTTTTAATTTCTCAGCCACTGTAGACCAAAATTTATTTTTCAGCCACTATAGAAAAAACCCAAAAAAGGGAACATTTGCTCAACACAAGTTGGTGCGTTTGCATATGTACAGCAGGAAGACTTGCCAAGGCTTTGATACTCTATAATTTCTTCATGTAGAAGTTGTGTTTGTGTATCTTCACATCGTTGACCTTCCCCATGGTTTTAAAATCAGCAAATGTCAACAGAAGCACTAAAATATTGTAGCAAAATATTGTTGCTTTCCTTCTAGGGAATAAACATGTTTATGAATTGGCATAGGCCTACACAGAGATTCTTCCCAGGATTTTTAGCAGGTTAATAGAGGGGAAAAAAAACAAAAAAAAACCATTGTCAAGTGGGTTCATATGCTGCATCAAAATCCCACACATGCTGTATGTTAATTCAGCTTTATGCAGATTGCTTACAGAAATTGGACACCTACCCTCATTTCTGTTCCAAAGACAAACAGGTAGGTAGTAACAAATGATTGTTATTCTGTGTTTTAATGCCAAATTTCAAAGCTGATACCTAGCAAAGGTGTTCTAATGTAAAATAATTAATCCCTGCCCCTTCTGCTTAAAAGAGTGATAGGCTGCCATTACTTTCCTCTGTACCTACTGACATTTATTTTCTGGAATGACCAGTAAAGTCAAAATGTTCTATTACAAAAGTTGATTTGGTATTTTCATTACCCCATGCCTAAATGAACAGCACCCAAATTCTTCACCAAGTGTTGTAGTTTCCACAATGGTTAGGCTCTTAGCTTGGGTGTATGCCAATCTTATCTTATTTAGCTGATAATTTCTGGGTATAGGCCAAGGATCATGGTGAGATAAGCATCTCAGAATGTTAAAAAAGTCTCTTTTCCACATTTATAAGACATGCAGGCTTTATTTCTTTTTTTCTCATGCAATACAATAGTCCTCATTTT
The DNA here is from genome assembly GCA_013397245.1 of Thryothorus ludovicianus. NCBI lineage: Eukaryota > Metazoa > Chordata > Aves > Passeriformes > Certhiidae > Thryothorus > Thryothorus ludovicianus. Next base: position 2,472 of record VZTB01005916.1, on the reverse strand, counting down.
CAGGAAATTAAACAACTTTTAAATCACAGAAATTCAAGTTCACAACATTAAAATACAGATGGAGACTATATCATTGCTTTTCAAGCTTTGTCCACTAAAGCTCCTGAGAGGACAGAAACTCTCTTGCTCAGCATGCAGAAACACAAATAGACTGTAGATTTTTTTTCCTCTTAAGTGGAACACAAGGAGTTTCTGACACAGCATTAGACCTAAATCTGCTGCTGGGGCTGGCCAAAGGATGTGAATTATGAGAAGGGCCATTTTATGTTTAGTCAACAGCTCATATCTGGAAATAAGTATGGACTAGAAAGAGCCACATTACAGGTCAGATTCCCAAAGCTGATTGAAGAATGTTGTGACCTACACTGGTTTTTTGACAAGCATGTTAGGGTTCTTCCCAGAATTGTAGTGGTGAGATGGTTGAGGCCGTCTTGTCTATAAGCAATGAAAAGAAATTGGCCTCTGGAGACTCCAGATATGGCGTAAGCAGATAAGGTTTTCATACAGTGCAGTGAGGGAAGTCGAGGATGTCTGCAAAATTTCTAACCTATGTGAATTCTTTTTTATTTTCCTTCATATGGCAAAATCAACTCCATTGATATCAGTTAATTGAGTTCCTCTCACCGTGTAACAGACCAGACTCTGGGGGTTACTTTAGATCACACCCCAGGTTTTTCTGCATTCAGAGGCATGTTCTGCCTGCCTGGTTCAAAATAATAAATCAATGTTGTAGTTTTAACAAAATACATATTGCAATGTAACATTGAAACATACAGGACTTTTTTCCCTTTCAGTTTCTGTTAAACTAACTTAAAATATATCAGTTTCTTTTGTAAATAAAAAGTGACATTCCTACTTTACTTCCTCTTGTCTTAATACTGCTGCATTAAAATCTCTTTACTGAGCATTTACAAAAGGGGAAGATTTATTTTTAACTTAATTACTAAGTTGCAGATAAATGAAGCAAAGCTTCCAAGAGAACATTCATCCAGCCTTCAGCCCTTGCAATTTTGAGTAGACAACCAAAATTATGGGAAAAGTGTGTTCCTGCTGATTTGCAGTTTTTTGAAAATTTTAATGCTTGTACATAAAAGGAGATTATCAGGTGGATTCTTCAGCATGCATTGAATTAGATAAAAAGGGGGAAGATAACCAGATGGTTCATAGGTGAGTGAAAATATTACTCAAAAAACTGCTAAATAAAAGTACAGTGACCTTGAGTCCTTGTTCTCTGAGGCTCTATATACCTGTAAATATTTAGGGGTGTATAAAGCCCAGGGCAGCCATTTGACTGTAATTTCTGCTATTTCCTGTGGCTGGGACTCATTTTGAGATTCAGTTAACAGCTGACATTCTCATATTTCACATGTTCAGTGCTAGTCCTCACTGGTGAAAAATGAAGAAGTCAACTTAGTGTTCATAATGTAGAATCAAGATAACTTCCACATAAAATAATATTTTCATGTGCTTTTTGGACATAAAGAAAAAGAAAAAAAGCCAAAAACAAAGCAAGCAAAAAAACCAAACACCACGAAACGCCTCAGAAAAATATAACATGCCCCCCCTCCCACAACAAACTACATATAGAAAAACTTAAAGTGGGGAAAGAAATTAAAAAAATAACTCTAGGAAAATCTTTCAAGATTTTCATTATTAATTAACACAATACGTTCCATGGTTAACCTGTGGCTATTTAAACTTAGTTATTCATTATTTACAAGGATATATATATACATACTCATAAGAAATGATGCTTTAAAAGTTTCCAGAGGTAACTGGCATACGTACGCCCCAAAGCCATACCTAAAAAAGGAGAAAGACTAAAGAAGTGGACATAGCCTTTTCTGGCAATTATTTTCACTGTGAGCTGTATATCATTAAGTTTCTTTATAATGTGCAGTCATATAAGTTCACAGTATACAGCTGACAGCATCAGAAAAACAAGAGATTAAGAGGATTTAGTGCAACAAACAAAGTAAAATAAAATCAAATCATGACATCTGCACCCATGCTTGGAAAAAGTAGCACTCGCAAAAGGTAGGTTATTTATACACAGATTGGACAGGCGAAAAAATATATGTAGTGCTGTAGGAAAAACAACACAGTAAGGTAGAAAATACAGGTAATAAATTTGAAAGAACAACACCAGGAAGACAAATATTCTAATGCTTATGAAATCTGGCAGGAAAACTGATGTGACAAGGTGAGAAAAAAAATTACATGATGTGCAGCAGGCGGCAGGAGAGAATAAGGTGAAGTTCAGGAAGGTAGGTCCCCAGGGTTGTCGGGATCATGGCACAGGGAGAGGGCAGCGCCAACCCACACTAAACTCGGCCGTAAGCGCAGTACAAGGGCGCAGGATGCCACCCTCCAAGGAACCGAGCCGAAATCGACCCAACTGCGGGGACGTGCTCGAAACTTCATAGACAGATCTGGGGTCGTAGCCACTCGCAGGGGAAGAAGCAGGGAAAG
>VZTB01005914.1:295-12984 GCA_013397245.1 Thryothorus ludovicianus | reverse complement strand
GGTTAGGGTTAGGGTTAGGGTTAGGGTTAGGGTTAGGGTTAGGGTTAGGGTTAGGGTTAGGGTTAGGGTTAGGGTTAGGGTTAGGGTTAGGGTTAGGGCTCCCAGCTGGGCAGATGAGGGCCTGAGGGGGCTCTGTGGGGCTGGCACTAGGCTCTGCCTGCATTCAGATGGCTCTTCTTTTCCCATTTCCAAATCCCTACTTTGCTCCTGGTCCAGCTCTTCCTCCTGCTATCCCCCAGATATTTGGATCTCCTGCAGGTCCCAGCATATGGCCTTGGATTTGTGCCTCCGGGCCAAGCGCTGTTGTTGAGGCAGGATTGTGCCTTGGGGGCTCAGTGGAACAAGGACTGGGCTCATTGTGCCTGCTAATGGCAGCTCCTCACTGGGCACAGGAGGCTGGGCTGCCTTTTCCTCCTGCGGCCCCCCTGAGGCTTAGGGGGTTCCTGCTGCCCAGCAGTTCCAACTGGGACAGTGGCTCTTGGCTCAGCCTCTGGGGGACTGCTGGGGCCAGGGGAAGTTCTGGGCAGGGCAGGAGCTGCCTCTGCTGCCACATTTGTGCCCACGGGGCAGGGGGAGCCAGAATAGAAGAAATGTAAAAATTCTTCATATATTTGATATAAAGGAGTTTTAGAAATGAATTTTTCCAACTGTTCATATAATATCACTCCACACCAAAGTACAATCATACCATTATTTTTAAAATCTTTCCATATTTACAGCATTGTTCTTTATATTATTCTTATTTTCAGCTTTCTGAAATTAGTATATATTTGCCATTTTCTGATATGACTAATTTATATTAGCTTTGGGGTGTTGAGATATGCTGCCCTTGGGTCACAGCAACCCCATGCACTATTGCAGGCTGGGGACAAGTGGCTGGAAGCTGCCTGGTGGAAAAGGATGTGGGGGTGCTTGTCAATGCCAGCTGACCACAAGCCAGCTGTCCCCTGGTGGCCAAGAATGACACGTGTATCCTGGCTTGGATCAGCAATAGGGTGGAGAAGAACAGTGGCATCTGTGCTGGCACAGATGGGGCCACTCCTCACCTCATAGGTTCATCTTTGGACCTCTCATGACAAGACATTGAGGGGCTGGAATGCATCCAGATAAAGACAACAGGGCTGGGGAAGGGTCTGGAACACAAGTCTGATGAGGAGCATCTGAGGGAGCTGGGAGTGTTCAGCCTGGAGAAAAGATGGCTCAGGTAGGACCTTCCTGTTCCTTTCAGCTGCCTGAGAGGAGGTATCAGTTACTCCTTCCAGGCAGCTAGTTACAGGAAAAGAAGAAATGACCCTAAACTGCACCAGAGGTAGTTCAGATTAGCTATTAGGGAAAATATCATCACTGAAAGGCTGGTTAGGGATTAGAACTGGTTGCTGAGTGAATTGGTGGAACTGACTTCCCTGACAATATTCAAAACAGTCTGTTGATGTAGCAGTGGATATCCCTTAATGGGATGGATGGGAGTGATGTTGCTGAGTTAACAGTTTGTTAACCTGAGTGCCACCTGGGCTGGATGCCACTTGGGCTGGATGCTTGGTGCTCACTGAAGCATTTCACTCTTCTACACCTGGGCAGGATATACATCAGACATTTTACAGAGACATTGTTACAATCTAAAAAATAATACAGCAGTCTATATTGTTGTATGCTTTCCTTTGACTGTCTGTTCCCTGTTACAACAGATGTGAATAAAGGGCCAGAAAGCCACAATCATTTTTACTGTTAGGGCTGTAGATCCCAAATTTTAAAATAATGAATGAGAAGCAGTACAGAGGATGGTAGTGGGATGATATATCTTCTGAGGAAATTCACAATAAAGTCTGACATATTCTTTTAAGCTTGAAGGGCTGTTATAGCTATTTAGACAATCTGAATTTTGCCAGACTGTATCAAAGTAAAACATCCAAATACATATATGTATAAAGCAGCCAGATGGCAAGAAAGAACACACGTCTTGCTAAGGAATAAATAGAAAACAAGCAAATAGAGAGTAAGTTAAACTTTTTTTTTTTTCCCCTTAGAAGCTAATTGTTTACAAGACTCTGTTTTATTCAAAACTTTTGATAGAGAAGTCTGGACCAGCATAGTTATTTCTCTATTTTTATTCAACAAGTTTGAATTTTTCTGACTATAGTTTTTGTTATATGGAACTTATAAAATCATGGCAGTCTATATAAAATCCTGGCCTATCTAATATTTGCCGTACACCAGACAAGTACCATTTGTTTCAAATACTTAAGTGTCATACAACAGAGAGAGGCCTATTCTGAAAAGTTGTATTTTATATTTTATGTAATTTTATTGTTGACAGTATTGAGTTATCACACGTACACATATATCTTCCATTCAAATACCGATCCTGAGACGTTATAGCTATCAGTATCACTAGAAAATGTATATTGCCCCCATGATATTTTCCCAATAAGTTCACAGCCTCACTTTCAGTAGAGTACTCCTTATCCTCTAAAATCTCCTTCCTCTATACCTTTCTTGGATTTTTAATTTTTTTTTGGTCCTTTTTGTCTGGGAGAGAGTTCATGAACACCTTCTGAAGGCTCCTTAATTCTTAGAAAGCAAAAGCAATATCCTTTATGCCTAACTATACCCTAATTTTAGAAAAAAAAAGTTGCTTCCCATGGTATCCTGAGACCAGATGTTTCATTAACATATGATTCTTCCATGGCAATTTAGTCCCTTTCATAAACCAAATTTTTATACTAGATACCCTCTACATATTTCAACCTAGTTTTCTGCCTCTTATAATGAGCAATTATTTAATGTATATGTGTATTTCCATGCCTTGTTAATATTTTCCTACATGCACTACTTTTATCTTATTTACATTTGATTTTAAGCAACTTAGTATCAAAGTATTTTCCCCTAAGAGAATCTGTGAGGAGGGATATTTACTCACAGCCAGTGGTTTTAACCATTGAAGTTCAGGAAAAATCTAATTAAACCAAAAATTTCTTTCTTTTCATTCATCAGGATCATATACTGTTTGCAGCTGATTTCTACTCTCCAGAGGATGTGCTCTACTGTCGTATTCTGGTTAATAACTTCCTCAATGTTAATTAAAATCTCCTTGATCTTACTAATTATCTCACAGTAATAAACAAATACATTTCAAGACAATCTTCAAATGAATGTAGCTACATAAGCATTCATGTAATTATTATAGAATAGTTAGTTAATTAATTAATTACCAGAAGCCAGTTCTCAAGTCTTGTAATGAAATTTTACATTGTTTCAATCCCTATACACCAAACATTGATGTAGAGTGAATTTTCCTGCTTTAGAAGGGCAGAAGGTCAAAAATGATTCTGCAGAAATGGGGCTGTGTTAGCACACAAAGTTGGAAGCGATGGAGAGCACATGGTTCAGGAAATCTTTAGTCAAAAACTGTTCAAACTCATCTAAGTTGTGCCAAATGCAATTCCAGGCTGTGAGCTGGTCTTTAAAGTGTGTAGAAGTTTCTCACTATGCTAATTTAGTAGTTTTTTTAAATTGAAATTTCTAGACTGAATAACTTTAACACTATTTATATGATATAATGAAAGTATGATTTTTGTGCTAGTGACAATATCATATATTCACACTTCATCCTATCACATTAGTATTCCTAAAACTGCTTCTGGGTTTTATGGTATGCTACACAAAGACTAGACTAGTAGTTTATATTGTCTTCTTCCAATAAAATGGATGGAAAATTTCACAAAAGAGTTCTAAGTATATTTTAGTTATAAAGCATCCCTTGCCAAAAGGCAGTTGAGTGACAGGCTTTCCAATGCCCCTCTCAATTTGTTAATATGCTATTTTTTCTATGAAGGACTAATTCAGTTAGTGAATCAGATGAAAAAACTTGTAAAATATATTTAGCAAAAAAACCCCTAACAAGCCACACCAAAAAACCCACACCACAACAGAAATCTAACTTGTGCTGTCATTATCATAATGAAAATTGCAGGCTCTTTAGTAAGATATTTAGCAAAAGACACAGTCTATCTTTTCTGCAATTTTGTATTTTTTATACATGGCTTTCCTGTCCTCCTCATGGGACATTTGAGATAACTGGTTAGTTCTGTATGCTAATAATGCTGCATCTGCCTTTTCTAATTCTATAAGAAAGTGCATACAAATACCCTAACTTTAATGTCAGGTGCTCTAATTTAGATTGGCAGGGAAATAGTAGTGATTTGTTATGAGAGTGTGTCTGCATGCAGATGAAGTTATACATTCATCCACTTACCACGTTCTTTCAGCATAGAAGAAAAACAACAATAGTTTTACATTTAAAAGGGTATGTCAGTGATCAGAGCTTTTCTTTTTGTAGTTTGAATTAGCATCACTAAAGTCTTTGGAATTATTGTGAAATATTTAAGTATAAAAGAAATTCCAGGAGGAGTTGGGGTTAAATTTCATGAAGAAAGTCTTCTTAGGGTGGCACCACAGTGTGATCAACAGATAAGACTGGAAGGAGGAAAAGCAATTAAGAAAAAGCAAGAAAAGTGAAGCAGAGCACAAACGCTCTAGGAAATTACATCATAACCTCTACTGTGATGGAATATCTTAACGATATTATATTAACGATATTATATTAACGAAATTTATGAAAACTTCATGAAGCCTTCAAGACATACCATGAAACAATTTTGGAACAATGTTGTCCGAGATAAGGCGATATTTGTGATGGTTTAGTACATTGCCTTTCAGCAGTGTGGTTTATAATGTTACCTACTCTCCAAAAAAACAGAAAAACCTAAACAAAATACTTCCCACCTTATCTTCCCAGAGTCTGTATCGAGAACTTCTGGATATGATTTTAATTAATCATGGTTTTGAAGTGAACTATTTTTTTTCTAAAATGAAGAGAGATTTTCATTTGAAGTGCAAATACCAAATACAGTGTCTTTGGTCTTGTAACTGCATGGTACAGAAAAAGTAAACCTCTTTTAACAGTGAATTTTGAATTTCCACTGTCCATCATACAGCACTTCCTCATGGCTATATTCTTCCATATAACTGTTTAATGTTAAGAATATTTAGGATAGTTAAGTTCTTTCTTAATTATACTTCTTTCTCTGTTATGCTTTTGTTTTAGTATTCAGTTTTTCACTAGTGTTTTTTGAGGCATTCTAGATTCTCCAAAGATTTCCCTATTTTAGAGCATTTTTACTTAACACAGTTAGATCTTAAAAGGAGTAGCCTGTTGCATAAATGCATTGTACAAGAACTTTTACTCAAGTGCATCTCACTCCTTCAATATATTTCCACTCTGAATGTACAGACAGGGGAATAAGAAGCTGGAGAGCAAACCGCTACATAAAGAAACTGGTCAATGGCCAGTTGAACATGAGCCAACAGTGCCCTGGTAGCCAGGAGGACAAACCATGTCCTGGAAGCATCACACACAGCATTGCCAGCCAGGCAAGGGAGGGGGTTGTCCTGAATGTTCTGCTCTGCTGTGGGCTGGGGTGGCCTCACCCTGGGTCCTGGAGGCAGTTTTGGGCACCCAAACACAAGAAAGATATAAAGCTATAAAGAGTTTCCAAAAGCAGCCGTGAGGATGGTGAACACTCAGATGGGAAGTCATATGAGGAGAAGTTGAGGTCACTTGGTCTGTTCAGCCTGGAAATGAGGAGATTGAAGGGAGACCTCACTGCAATCTGCAGATTCCTGGTTAGGAGAAGAGGACATGCACAGAACAATCTCTTCTCTATGGCGACCAGTAATAGGACCTGAGGGACTTGCCTGAAATTGTGTCAGGGGAGGTTTAGGTCAGATATTAGAAAAACATCCTCACCCAGAGGGTGTTTGGGCACTGGAACAGGCTCCCCAGGGCAGTGGTCACAGCACTAGGCCTGAGAGAGTTCAAAAATGTTTGCAAAATGTACTCAGGCACATGGTGTTATTCCTTTGGGTGTCCTGTGTCGGGCCAAGAGTTGAATTTCGATGATCCTTTTAGGTTCCTTGCAACTCAGAAGAGTTGGGATGTTGCTGTTGCAGAGGAACTCACTGCTCTGTTGGTCTGCAGACAGCTCCACGTGTACGTCAGTCATGATCAGTAGCTGATAATGAATTAATGTTTCCCCTAATATTTTTAGAGCTTCTCAGATTTAAACTGCAGAAAAGAGTGCTAGCTGATAAAAGCAGGGCTATTATCCCATTCTTATTATTATTTTATTCGTGAGAACCAGCTATTTTACATGAAGGATGATAAAGTTGTGAATGGTGCAAAGTTCAGATGCAGCCAATCAACAGACTGATCTTCATTGATCATAAGAGATTATTTGTTTCAGAGAATCACAGAATCATCTAGGTTGGAACATACCCTGATAGTCATAAACCTAACATTGCCAAGTCCACAACTAAACCACATCCCTACAAACTTTCTTTAATCCTACAGTTACCTTCTATTTACTTCCAGGGATATTGATCCAACGACTTGCCCATGCACCTTGTTCCATTGTTCGACATTGGGTGCTTGTTTATTAAGAACAAACAACTCTAACAACAATTGTTCAATACAAAATAAATTAATTGCATTGTTTCAGATTTTTAGAGTGTTTATTATATATTTCAATAAGGGTTTTGGAAGTGAATTTTTTAAATACTTCTATAAAATCATCAGTTTTCATGTATACAGTTTTGTACCACTTGTAGAATGATTAGATATTGTGCATTACATCTGTTTTTTAATACATTCACCAATTCTAAAAGTCTGCCAACAAAAATATCTTTTGCCTCTAGAACCATTGTCATTTTTAGCAACTTGATCAGTAGGAACACAGCCGACATTTGACCTGATGGAGCTTACTTAGTAGCTTCACTTCTAGAAATGCAACCAAGAAAAAAAAATCATAAACTCTAAATTTAATTTAAGTACTCTTTCTTCGAGAATCTGTTTAATCAATCATAATTGTAAAACAATTACCAAAAGTTTTCTCAGAAATATTCCTGTGATTATGAATTCTTAACTTCCATTACTTAATTATGAATAATTTAACTTGTGAATTAATACTTTGTCCCAGAATGACTGCTAAAGAGTCCTTAGATCATGCTTTGCTCTCAGATAAAGTGAATAATTTTAAAATTAACCAATTAATTTAGGGATTTTTTACTATTATTAATGTTTTTTTATATGATAAATTAGTAGCTGAAATTATCATCAGCTGTGTTAAATCCTGAAAGCTTTAATGAACTGTTTCCACAACCAGGATTAGCACAAATGCATCTGTCATCTCAGCTAACCAAATAATATTCCTCACCATCCCATGTGTGGGACATGTGGTATACAGATATCGTTTGGGTGTGAAATCAGCTCTGTAGCTCAATCTGTCTGGATACATTCCTAATGACCTACTGGATCTCTAGCATTCAGGAGGAGTTGTTTTCCAATAATTCATAAGGAAGAGGAACAGTCCAGTAGCATCACCATTTATCTTCTATTCAAATCTAACTGGAATGTGATTGAACCAGTGTTGCTAATTCTGGCAACTGGTTTACAGGGACTAGAGAAATTACTGAGATGTTGAATTTTTCTGGGTTGCTCCATATTGCCATTACCCTGGTGAGTGGTTTTATAAATAGAATTTCCTGCTTTCATTTGGTAAGTACTGAAAATATGATCTAAGAAGACTCTGGAGTTACTTCGAAAATATGTTTTCCTTAGTCAAAACAGAAGTGTAGTGATTTGGAAGTCTAAAAGTTACATGACACCGTAAGTCAAAGATTAACTTCAAGTAAGTTTTTGTAAATAAAAAAAAAAAAGGTCAGGCATCTGTTATGTATGATTATCTCAAAACACAGTTATGGAAAACCAAGCCAAAATGTATGAAAGAATGACTTTATATTTCAATGAAAAAATGTGGACTAACTTGCATTGTTAAATGACTTTAGAACTGCAGAAATATTTAGATAGCTGCTGTTGCATTCCAATTTTATATGAGAGCAAAATCAGTTTGGCTATCAAAATGAAATTAATTTATTCACATATGGAATCTAGTTTTCTTCTTCCTAATCACTCTTGTGTTCAATCATTTCTGTTTTTACAAGCTGAAAATGGCAACTTTGAACACAGAGCTTTAAACTTCATTCAGTATTCAGCACTTTTTTAGTAAAAATAACATCCTGTAATTAAACAAAGACATATTACTCTCTAAAAAAGTTACCTTCTAGGCTGTAGTCTTATGAATTATTGATGATTTCAACCTATTTGGTCAGAAAAGCTGAATGATGGTGATTGGTAATTTTAGATAAATGTCATAATAATGATATTAAACTCTTTAGTTATTATTTCACTTTAAAATCCATAACATAACCCCCAAAATGATACCTCATTTTTAAAAAAAAGGTATAATAAAATGCAGGACTATCCCTAGATTCTAAAGTTGTATTTATCATGGCAGAAATATACTGTCTTTAAAACACCTGTTCATCCAAAGGCAAACACAAAATCCCAAATCTATTTCTGTGTGTTAAAATACATGCTTTTGCCCATATAAAATAAAATATTTATCAGCTGTCTTACTCTTTATTCAATTGTGTGTCATTAATGAAAATTAATTTCAGAATTTAGACATGAGTAGGACATTTGTCTATATACAAGTTTTATGAAGATTAAATATTATGATCCATATTATTTTGGTAGAGAAAAATGTGGCATCACAAAACATAAGAATACAAAATCCCACAGGTGAAACTATTTAAAGTTAGATAGGTGAGATTTTGCCTTACTTTGTCCTGTTTTGCTTTTTAAGGTTAAAAAAGTTTTTTTTAGTTTGCAGCAGAGTCACTGTCTGAAATACCAGTCTAACAGAAATAAAGGTTGTTGAAATGTAATTTTTCTTATTTTGATCATTTCATATAAGCACATATGACCATGATTTGTTCATAAAGATACAATGTACTTCACTGATTAAAGGGACATTTTCCTTACCATATACCAAGTATACCATAACTTTCTAAAATTCATTTGCCATTTTAAACAATCCTGAGGAAAGTAGACACAATAGTGGAAAAAAAAGACAAAGAGCTAAATATTGAATTGTTCTCCATGGCATTCAAAGTAAAAAACAATACTGACAATACCACAAATCTTTCATGTCAGAACATGATTTTGAGAGAGGATGGGCTGAAAAAATAATGAAGAAGTTGTTCATTCATTAAAAGCAATTCTCTTGGAAGATCATTAAGTTAAAAAGACGAGAAAACCAAGAATGAGTAAGAGAAGTGGTGAACAGACAGCATACATTTCAGAAGCATTCCCAAATGTCTCATATGAGATTGGGTGGGGTGTTAGATTCTATCCTTCCATAAAAATAATTTTGGTAGTAATAAGTATAAGAAGGATGTTTTTAGCCTGAAAGACCATTTTAAATATGAATTTTCTTAAATCATCTCTAAAACAAACCCATCAAGGCTTTCAGCTTGACTTCCATCTCAAACCACCAGTCAGATGTGTTTCTGCACAAAGCATTAAAACACCCTTGAAGTTTCTAGAAACTATAAATATTTTCTTTTCTAGCAGAAAACATTCAGAATAATGGCACATCAGATTTTGCAGACAAAGGATGCTGGAGGTCAATGAACTGAAACAGAATGCTCACCTTGCTCAAGAGATTGTTCAATTAGTCATGTACAAAATGAAAGAACCACTCCTGATCAGAATGCACCAAGAATTTTGGCAGGTTTTTTTAATTTTCCAGTTTTTAGGGCAAACATATAAATGCTAAGGAGTAAAACTTTAGTTGATAACAGAATCGTTTGCAGGATGATTTATTGCATATTTAAATGAACAAAATCTGAAATAAAAATCATATAAATATTTAACATTCTGTTAAGATGGGAAAGATATTTGACAAAAGCAAAATAGATAACTAATAAATGTTAAAGAGATTACCCAATTAAAAAAATAAAAGTATGATACTGTATTAATTGTGACAGAACAGAATCATTTTGGTATAAAATTAAAAGTTTTAATTTATTCAACTGAAGATTCACAGCTATTAAAGTACAAAACTCTTGAAGCAGATGGTGTCTTAGTTTGCCAGAAAAAAATCATAACAAATCAAAGGAAGATGAGTTACGGTAGAAATAATGAATATATTTTTATTCAGTGTGAAACAGATTGGACTTAAAACTTCTGATAATGGCCATGACACCTTTTTTCACACTTCTAGAACTGAAAATAAAAGTTAATGAGTTAATCTTTTTTCCTTTTGCTAAAATATCATATTTCAGTTTCTATACAGATAAACAAACAAACAAAGCTTTCTTGGAAGCTACTGAAAGATTTACATGAAATGAAATTTTATTTTCCTGGGAGAAAATGAAATAATATAATAGTTTCTAACAACATAAGAACATTTTTCAGGATTTCTACTCTCAGAGCTTTTAAAATTTTCTGTTTGTACCTTACACAAAATGAAACCAGATGTAGAACACTCAAAACCATTTACAAAATGGAGATTGTTTACTATACACAGTTTTCAGTAATTTACTTAGTACTATTGTCAATAGTGGAAAATATTCCTTATGAAATATAAATATGCAGTATATTGCATACCTGAGCAAGCCTGAAAGTGCAGAATACTGTTGCCAAATAACAGAGGAATCAGAAATTAATTTACAGAATGTATGAATGCAGGTTGGCCTCCATGATAGTGTCAGTTTTTATGCATGACCATACACATTAATCCACTCAAAGAAAATACTAATATAGAAATACTAATACAGAAAACAAATAAGAAAGAAGAGTAGTTTTAACTTTGCAAAACACTGTTTCTTAAGATGAAGTTTGAAAACATGGAAAGGAGAAGAAAACAAAACTGGCTAAAAGAATATTACTTGTGTTTTTTTTCATTGTTCTGTACAAAATTCTGGTATTTCTGATTCAGTCCCTTCAGTACTTGAAAGCAAAACTGAGAATACATATTTAAAAATATGCCACATCAGCTTCAGTATTAACTGGAAAATTGTATTTATTTTAGCAGGGTTAGACATGCTTATATCATTTATATATATAATTTATGAAAAAGTAGTTCTATTCCCCTTCTTTATCTATTGCAAAGTATCAGTGGAAAGAATTGTTTCATGTTAACGTAGTAGAAATTATGAGTCAGAAAAAAAAAAAAAGGGCAGTGTTAGAAAGGAGAAGAATGAGATAAACCTCTGCAAAGTAAAATATTCACAGCAATAACTGATCTATTTAACTGACTAGCTGATAAAGTCTTACTTCTTCAGGTCTGTCATTTGTCAAAGGTTTCTTTTTTCAAAATAGAATCAACCTTCTTCTTACCTGGAACAAGGACACATAAAACTGTATTAACAATAATACCAACAACAGTGAGAAGGTACAACAGTCCAAAATTGAAGCCCAGTTTTTGAGTTTTGCATATTTATCCCCCAGATATTTTTCCAAGACTATCCAATAAAGATAGGATTACAATACCTTCCTGCATTCCTGATTTATTTTTCCATGGAAATACAGCGAAAAAATATTTTAATGTGGTGCTAAAGAAATAGATATTGTTTTAGATATAACAATAAATTAAAAAACTCAAAGTGTCAGCTAGTGATTCAGTTCTTCTTTTCTCCAAGACAAAAAAATATAAGAAATTTCTAATAAGAAAGCTTCCCTTTATGACACTATATACAGGTGAAAAGGCTCATCTATCACTTTATTTCTTCAGTTATAGTATTATGGTACATAACGAATAGTAATTCAAAGATTTTCAGTTTTTACAGAATGATAGCAAATAAATCAATGGAGGTTGACAGAGACTTGATTGTCCATCAATGATCCAGGGTCCTGCGCTCAGCTATGAACTACAGTTAGTTTCTTGGGAAGTAGCTTTATATCTTGTATCTATTTTTCTAAATATTAGCAATAAATAAAGTAGAAAAGTGGTGGAACATTTCTGGAAGATGTTGTAATAATACTGTGTAATAATGTGTATTCTATTTCATATGATAATTCATAACATGTGCCTTTAACTTGATCGGGTGAAAATTGTTGTATTCTAATGGTTTTAATTTAATTTGATGTGTCTCTAACTAGAATGAAAAGGGCTAAGGACTAAATTTAAGTAAAATATATTGATTTTTAAAGTGTGACTTAGTAGAACAGAGCAGCCAAGGGTACATTTATTTCTTGTAGTTATATGTTTTCCTTTGATCAGGAATAGTTACTTTTCACCCTGACAATAACTCCACTGCAACAGCAAACACTCTTAATACAGAGTACTTCAAGTGTCATAAGATGTCTGTTTATACATCTATAGAACCCTTTCAGTCGAATAGTTCAATGCCAAGCTTTGAGACTTTCTTTTTTTCTGTATACACCAAGTACTCCAACAGACATTTTACAGCAGAACTCGCTTATAATGTCAGAACTAGTGCCATGCAAAGAGTATTAATGTAGTGACTTTTCAAAAACAGCAGAATGCTAGGCAACCTTGCTGATTAAAACAAGAACATAAGAAGTGGATACAATCCTAATCAGCTGCAGTGAAACCAAATATCCAAAAGATCGGATGCTGAATACCAACTATGAAACTTTTGGAAGAAAACAGAATCTGGAAAGGGAAAAGATATTTAAGTTCTGTTGCCTAATTAATATATTAAAGAAGAATATTATGTTGATATTTGCTATATACAGCCTGTAATGTGATAATTTTAAAGCC